>JAWWLV010000121.1:43643319-43716312 GCA_035041135.1 Platyrinchus mystaceus
TAAAGGGTGGGCTCAGTTCAGCGCAGGCTGTGTCTCACCTAAAAAAATCCATTGCGCAGGCTTGAAAGGTAAAAACAACTTTCCCAGATCTTCGTTCGCGAAGACTGGCCACTTACACATTACACTAATGATGGCTTGATTAGACTTTCCATCTATAGATTGGGGGTTTGGTCATTTCCTATCACTAACTTAAAAGCAAGCCCCTTTCAGCAGTTCTGGAGAGCAGAAACAAAAAAAAAAAAAGATAAGAAAAGGGGAGAGGAGGGGAGAGAAAAGAAAAAAGAAGAGAAGAATTTGATTTATTCCTTTTAAATAATAGATTTCAAGGCTCAAAATAGTGTTCTCATAACATCTAGGAAGTGCTGCTGCAGCTCAGTTTGTTAGTGTCTGTAAAACTGCAGTGGAAGAAAAATCAGTGAGGGAAGGGAGAATCATTCCTTCAGCAGAGTGTGTTAAATGGAGGACCCCATTAAAAAAAACAGTAGACTTTAGCTGTTTCCTTTTAAGATTAAAAACAAAAGTAATTAAGTGAATAGGATTCAGTAAAATCAGAAGTTACAATAAATAGTAGTACTTAAACTAATTGTGGCAATAGAATGACCCTGAAGCAACATATTTTAAGTCTCATGGATAGTACTGGAATTCACTGTATATACTTCAAGATCTCTGCTGATACATTGCACCTTAGCTAACTGTTAATCACTGATCAGATTTTTGTCTAAAAGTGACCTGGTATGACATCAGACACAAAGACCGTTTGTGTGTCACCACCAGTAAATCGCAATTGTAGTGCTGAGTTTGAAGTATCTGGTTATGGATTCCTGTCAGGAACTTCAGAAAGAAAAATAACAAGTAGGTTCAGGTTGTGCAACTTCTCAGCACATTTGCTGAGAGGAAGGAACACACTGTTGTGGTTTAAGCACAGGTCTGGGAGCCAGGAGGTCTGGATCTATTCATGGCCATGTGCTGTGACATTGAATAAGTGAGGTTAACCTTTCTGGGCTCCTGCACATCCGGAATTATATCTATGCTTAGATAAACACATTGCAAAGTGTTACTATTGTGGTCACTATACTGCAGTTCTGAGGGCATCTTTGCTTTCAAGGCAACAGCAATGGGAGGAGGAGGAGCAGGAGAAAGTTTGAGGTTTTTTCTGTGTGGAGTCAGTAACTTTTCCAAGTTCACATGTGCTTAACTTCAATGTTATATACGTCTTTCCTCCAAGAACTAAAGGTCACCCTGCATGCAGATGGATCAGGGCCCCCTTCCCTCCTCATTGCCCCAAAGCTTAGGGTCTATGAAGAAATACCACTTCTACCCCTTTATGGGGCATCTTTTTGATTCTCTATCCAGACCCTAGTTAGCTGGGACACATCACCTAAAGGCTCCTGCTTGAGCCTGATGTTCTCCTTGGGAATCTCTGTGCAGGAGGGCGATGCGGGTGGGTGGCTTGTAACCTGTTTCTGATCTCAAGAAGTCACACAAGCAATGCTGCTTATGGGGCTGTGTGGTGTTATATTGGGCATTCATCGTGCACTCACTGCTCTGAGGCAGATGTTGCACGTTCTTACATCCACTTTTAGATCCCTATGCAGATGACTAGGCATGTTTAGGCTCCTAAGGGACCTTGCTACAAAGCCCCAGATCTCAGCAACCTGCATGCCCCAGTCAGCTTCAGTGGGATTTGTCTTTTGTCTCCATGCAGGGAAACAAATGGGAATAAGCAGCGCATGTCTAATATTTAATAATCAGAACTCCTTACATGCTCTTCAGCAGCATGTAAGTCTGTAAACTTCCCTGTTGAGAGAGAAGTGCTGAGATGAAGCAGTAGCAAGATATTTTGTCTCTTATTTGTGGACACTAGAGGGCATTATAGTAATATTTTACTACTACATATATGAAAAAAAGAAAGCAAAATAGTCCCCTAAATCTCAGTAGTAGCGCTTGCAGCTTGTGGGTTGTACTAGAGATTGACATTTTTAGGTTCTTACCTGAATCGTTAGCAATCCATCCACTGGTAATCGTACAAATCTCAGGTGTTAGCTACAGAGGACCCTCACTCTTGGTCCTATGTTATAAGGTATGTGACTAAGTAACATTGCTGTGTCTGAACAAGGCAAAAAGATGGGATCACATATTTATTTGTTCCCGTTGTGGCTGATTCAAGCCCCATCACCTTCTGCACTGTGCTTCCAGATCAGGTGGCGGAGGACAATTACACAGCGGTGACTGAACCTTTCCTTCCAGACATGGTGTAGGTGGAAGCTTATATTTTGCTTTGTCTCTAGCCATGCATTGGATACTAATAGAGATGTAGAAAGCAAAAAAAAATCAAACCAAACAAACAAAAAAAAAAAAAGTAGTGAGGAAAACTGCATCACTGAAGCCACTGGAAAATGACAGTGCGCTGCTTGCAGCTCCAAGGGGTAGCTTTTGTACAGGAGGTGGTGGGTGGTTTTGATTTTCTGCTACCCTGTGACGATGGGAAAATAATAGTTGGAACATGAAAGTAAGACCTGTTTTCTTTACTGTCTGAGACAGGGAACTGTGAAATTCTGTCAGTATTAATATTGCAAAAGGTAGAGCAATGTTTTCATTAGTCTGTTCTGCTACAGTTTTTCTTCCCTGCAGAAGCTCTGACAGATAGAACAGCAGCAGGAGGGAGTAAAATAAAAGGAATTAACCTGAATTTTTACTTCAGGCTTTTGATTACAGAATAAGAGTGGGAGGCAAAAATAATAGGAGCACACTGCCATCAGGTAGAAAATTAATAATGTAGAAAACTGCGTAAGATCTCAAACGTTTGATGTCAAATGCTGTGTAATGGGGTTTAGCTCTCACTGGTGCTCATGATTTTCAAAGAACAGCTGAGAAGACACCCTAATGCCCGAGATCATTGTACATTCTGATTATTCAACCTGAAGCAAGTTCTGGACCTGCTATATGAGTTGCAGATTTTATTTAGTTTGTAGTTGCATGAAACACCTGTACTGAGATACAGAAAATATTTCACCTGAGAAAGCTTCTGTCGGGTTGTCTTGAAATCATCCTCAATATATTTTCTCTCACCTCACTGTCATGTCAGACTGATCTCAGCTGGAGTTCTCAGTTGTTACTATAATCCAAAGATTAAATCCTGCCTCCCAGCAGCAATGCCTGTTATTGTCTCTGCATTAGGAGATTTACATCTTTGGCAGTTCACAATTCTGTGACCAGTGGGCTGAATGGACTTCTTTTACTTGGAATTTAAAAGTCGGTCTTGATTACTCTTTGTTTTGCAAGTGTTGACAAACTCATCATTTGTTTCTACTAAAGAAGGTTTCACAGATGTGGCTGCACTAGCAGAGTGTAACCCTCCTAAATTTACTTCTTACCAAGAGGGGTTTTTTTGCCTGTACAGCTTGATCCAGAAACAAAGTCAGGTAGGTTAGCAAAACTCTTTGACAGTATGACAGCTATATTGGGCCATTTTCTGGTGAAGTTGCATACTTTATGGTCTGGATATTGTTTCACCAATCCTGACTGGTGCAATCATTCTGATGAAGCCTTTGGTGTGTGGGTGAGGTCTCGCTGATGCCAGAGACTGTACTGAGAAGTAGCAGCTTCCTCACTTCATCAGGACCTAAAGAGGAGAGGCAGGCAGTTCCTGCCGTTCCTTTTGAAAATCGAGGGAGGGAACAAGCTCCAGGTTTTTCTGATACTGCAGTCTCTGCTAAAGAAACAGGGGACATGTCCATGCATAAAATGGTGTGATACTAGCTCCTTTTTGTCAGCTTGCTCCAACTAGCTGCAAGCACACAGATTTTAGCAATCAACCTGCCTACCAGGATCCCCAGAGGTTCCTGCTCCCATCTGTAGCTCATGCGGAAGCACTCACTTCTGCATCCCTTACCTGACGTGGTTACCCCAGCTAGCATGTCTGACCTGTCCCTGGCACTGACTAAGCCTGCCCTTCCTCTGAGGTGCCACCAAAGCCTCAGTACTCTGCTCAGAGGGAAAACAGCCTTCTGCTCCACCTGTGCAGTGCTGTGATTTGTAACTTCTGGGTCTGTGTGTTTGAAAGGTTCGAGTGCTCACTCGGTTACCCCAGATGGCTGAATTTTGCCTTGTGTTACCTTGCATTTCGCTGTAGCCAGGCAGGGTTGTTACAGTTTGCTTTGCCATTTCTGAAACAAAAGGTCAATTGGTGATAAGTTCTTTCTCCCCTGCCTTGCCATCAAAGTCTGCTAGATATTTACCTACCCTGCAAATTATAGTTTAAGTGTTTTGTTTCATCCTTAGGTTGTTAATAAGTTTCAAGCTTAAGCCTTTTCTCAGATAGCATTGCAAATGTTTCTTCAATTACACACTAATGTGTTAGTGGCACTTCCAGTAGGATGAGATTGCCTGCCAGAGAAAAAAAGTGTTATTTACATTAAAGACACTTAATGTATGTTGGGATATGTGGCTTCATAATGTCATATCTGCATGACTGCCAGCGAACGCCAAAGAGATCAGCAAAGGTTTCTTTCTATCTTTGACTCTCACACTATTTGGCAGAGGGTAGCAGACAAGCTGGTTCTCAGAAATACTAAACCAATCACCCTTCGTATTGCACAGAAGCAAGGGAATGAGGTTTTCAGCTGGCATGTGCACTTGCCCATTTTTTATCTGCTTGAACGTATGCAGAAAAAAACCCTTCAGTAACAGAAACCATTTATGGATGAAATGTCCTGGTGAGTATTTTCTGAAAACAGTATCAAGGTATTTTCCTTGAACTGTCTGAATAACTTCAGTCCCTCCTCTCTGTGACACTTTGACAAGATCATGTTCTGCAGTGTGGTTTTCCTACCGTGCATTATGCGTTACTGATTTAATTCCTACCACAAAAGAGGTGTGAAGGTATTTCCAAAGATGCATAGATACTGGCATGAATTTAGGCAGGAAGACTGAGGTGACAAACCCAAACTAAGCAATATAATCACCAACAGAATTACAAATCAACTGTGATATGGTAAGTCTTGTCCAGACATGCATGATATTCTGATAACTTCAAGTGCATGAAGTTTATTCTGGTCACTATATCAAATTTATTTTCTTCTAAAAAATTAGACTGGCAATAGGATGTATCTACACTAATACTGAGAGAGGGTTTCACTTTGTGGGTCAAAGACCAAAAGTTGGAATTCATATTGGAAGTAATTGGAACTGGAAGTAATTGGAAATAAAACAGTGTAGTAGTGGGCCATAAGGAAGCAGTTGTGTCTATTTTTGTCTCTTCCTCTAGTAAACACTTAGAGAAAGAATCCAGCTTCAAATCATACACTTGCTTTGTGTTAGCAATAAACAGCCATTTGTTAACAATGATCTGTTTTGATAACTCTGTTCTTTGACATTTCAGGGTTTCTAACTTTGAAAATGTTCCTCTGTGCTGCCCAAACTGCAGTTAACTCTTCTCAAGTCACTTCCAGGACAGCCAGAATCTCATATCTTCAAATTCATTCATGCTGCTTCATATCCAGAATATTTAATAATCTCAGTTTTAACATCTGCTACCTCGGTGTGCTTCCCAGCACAGTCAGCAGTGTCTCTTTATGGCTCAGCTATAAGGAAATGGGGCTTTTCGGCCCTTTGTAACCTGGGAAGGATTGGAGGAAGAGAGAATCAAGCTGCAAAATCATTGACTTGAAATTAAAGGACAGAAATGGGATAGAGGAACGTGATGGGAACAAAGGGGAATCCTGTATGTTTATTTGGCTGAAACAGAAAGGGGTCACTAAGCAAACACATAGCACAGACCATGACTTGCCATGGGACAAAGGAAACTTTCCAGAGGAAAGTTAAGCAGGAGCCTGCTTGACCTGTTGAATGGGTCAAAAAGGGATGGAGGCCAGAAAGGGCAGGCAAAAGAAAGGACACAGGGAGCTATAATACATACATCTATCAGTGTGACATGTTATGGACAGTCCTATAGATGCTTGCTTGTCTCTCTCATGACTTATTCTGATCACTGGAAGGTAAAGCCTGCTAGGCTGACTATAACTGAAGGCAGCAGCTAATGGTAGAAGATTGTTTGAGATTTACAGTCTCCAGTATTAAGTACATGTGCAGTAATATTAGAGAAAATACAGAGTTGCATTGGAGAACTTTTTGACACCTTTCCCATACTTACAAGGTGACCAAAGATGGCAGGGCCACTCAAGTGTTTTCATGCTGAAAATCACACCACTGTTGTAACTTTTAATAATGCATTGGACTTTTATGAACACTCACTCGATTTAGAGTTTCATGAAATAGTTAAGGAATAAGGGATTTATATTTATTTCTGGTTGAAGGGTGAAGTCATGAACAGAACAACAGTTACTTCCTCTGTTTAAATTTCAGTTGCTTTGTTTGAAACTGAAGCTTAAGGCAGAAGGCTTTGAAGCTTACCTTTGGTTAGTTATTTTAAGTATCTTGTGGGCTGCGGCAGAGTAGGAGGGTATCACTGGCAAATAAGCTTTGTATTTTTGACAGGGAGACTTGTGGCATTTCAGTAAGCTGAATCCTTATGCAGCAGAAAGACTGATATATGTGGCAGCATTTCTCATGTGTGAGCTTCTTCATCTGGAAAAGAAACCCCTTCCTTTTGCATAATCCTTGCAGGATGAGGGAGACCTACTTGTTCAGATCCTGTACAGGCTAACATCATATAGTGTGTCCAAGAGACACACCATTGATTCTGCCCGAGGATTTGTTGGTGATCTTTAAAAATCTAGGTCTGTGCAGGTTAATTGTTCAAGGACATTTTAAAATAAGAGCAGGCTTGACACTGCTGGGCAAAGTTTTAATCTAAGATAACTGGGTTTTAGGGTTTCCATGAACTTTAACATGCCAGAACAAATTATTTATTTTCTCAGTGAAAGTTTCCTCTTCCCCGTCCTCTCCAAAATGCAGAAAGCCTAAAAGGGAATCAGCTTAAGTTAGTCTGTGCATGTGTCTTCCCCACAAGGTTTGCAGAGGTTTCAGCCCAAAACACATATGAGAAAGTATAAATACTCAGTAAGTTTACAAGAAAAATATGTTGTTTTCTTCCTGAACTATAAAGTCACTGGGGATCTTAACAGGAAAGATTTTAACACAGTTACATATAATACAATTACTTATACTGAAGATTTTTAGGTGGAACTTATCTGGAAACGATTGTTGATGATGTTCAAGGCAGAAGACAATCTCAGATGTCCACCCCTAAAGCTGTAGACTTAGCTCTATAAACCTAAGAGAAATCAGATTGTTGTTTTCACATGAAATGGATGAATAATAGGGCACAAATGTGTATTTTAATACTCACTTTGCTATGACTCAGTAACATTGGATAAGGAAAGTTAGAGATGCACTTGAATTCTGAACTCAGCAGTGTACCATGGCCTGGAGATGTGGAACAAGATGAAGGACACTTATTAAACGTGGAGGGTTTAAGGTGTTTGCAATCAAGTGCCACAAAAATTAAAAGTCAAGTGCACTCATTCCTAAAAGCAAAACTTGGTTTATGAACACATTCATTTTGGGGGCTGACTGTAGAATTAAGCAAAGGATGACAGAAAAGGATACCATAGTGCATTTCAAATATCACAAATGTAACCCAAGGTACTATTTGATAGCTTTTATCCTACAGACTGCATAGCCCGGTTGTAATACTTTCTTCTTGAGATCTTTCTAATTTTCTAAGGCATTGAATAGTATGAGTTAAAATATATTATTAGCTGGACATTAGGCAGTTTGAGGGGTTTATTCCTATCTCATGTGTTTGTTTCATGTTAGATATTTTTCCTACCTCATCAAAGCTGTCAAACTTATAAATGGTGTTGCTAAAATTACTTTTGCTTCATACTGCTTCTAAAGTGACTTATTTTTAAATATATAAAGACGGATGAGTAGTCCTTAGTTTAAGGTGTGGAAGGAGGGGCTGCACATTTCAGACTGTTTTCTCATATACTTTTCTGAGTGTAACCATACTGCAGTTGTGCACCTCCTGTCGCTCTTAAGAAATCTCTTTATTCACAAGATCTTCAGGAGAAGCTCCTGATGATGTCTGAGAGACAATCAAGAGGAAGGGGTGGGGAAGAGAAGGGAGATGTGTTATTCTTGTCTGAAGCGCTCACTGGGTGTAACCCTTTCACTTGATGTGCATTGGATGAAATTCTTTCCCCCACAACTAAAGCATTTCATATTTTCTTCAGCGCAGACAGAAATTTCACTCATGAGTTTTTTTCCACTGATGCTAATTACCTTTGGATCATTCTCACTGCATGAAAATATTGTCTTGATAGTTAGTAATGAGGTAATTTCCACTGCTAACAGCTCTTCAGAACAACTAAAACTCAAATCCCAATTTACAGTGTTTGTCTTTTGATCTGTTTTTAGTACTGTCAGCAACGTTTCTACCCTTTGCTGCCACGTAGCCTACTTTCAAACTAATTGATGTACCCTGTAACAGCTCAGAATAACAAAACTCTGCTTCTCTGTACTCTTGTAAGGAGGGATTGCGCATTTATCTTCCAGCCTTACAAGTTTTTCCTCTTTTCTAGGTTTCTGGAATACGTGTATCTTTCCATGCAAAGATATTTTTGTTAACCTGAGGGTCACCCAAGGTGGTAAATGAACATTTCTTTGCATACCTTTGCCTGTGAGGCAGGACTGATTTCTCCCTAACACTTGGCCATAATCACCTCCAGGGCCCCTGGATCATTTCATAGATTCTAGACTGCAGACATGGTGGGTTTCTGCACACCTCTTTTGGTTTGGATTCCTGACTACCCAGGAAGTAGAAAAACCAAGGGGCATTAGGTTATCTCAAATCTGTTTCAAATATTAGCCTAAAATACAAAACTTCCGAGTTTATTCTAGTGAAGGGTGCTGCTCCA
Source organism: Platyrinchus mystaceus (assembly GCA_035041135.1). Taxonomy (NCBI): domain Eukaryota; kingdom Metazoa; phylum Chordata; class Aves; order Passeriformes; family Tyrannidae; genus Platyrinchus; species Platyrinchus mystaceus. The sequence goes on from JAWWLV010000121.1 coordinate 43,652,202, forward strand.
ATAATGTAAAACTAAACCAAAAAAAGAAGTGGGAAACAGCAGCTTGCAGTGTCGGAGTACCCCATCTGCATGGCAGTCAGGGCTCTGAGTGTGGACTTCACACTGATAGCCAAGGTATCCTTTTGGCAGCAATCCCCTGCCCCTGGATGGGTCTCCAAAACTACCTAGCAGAATAGGTGACATAGTTTGCCACACTGATTAGCTTCAGGAGCTGTCTTACAGTTTGAATGTACCCTGTTCCGATTTTTAGGATGGATTCCCCTCTTCTGTCATCTCAGTCTTGCTGCTCACCATCAAGTAAATTTCGTGCTTGTGAGGAAATGACTGTGATGAAGTAGCATTTTACCCTTCTCTAGCACAAGCTCTGAAATAAAAATATGCAAATATAGCAAGTGGAACCTTTTTTCCTCCCCACTGTGTTTCTTAATCAGCATATTCTTTCAAGTTTCATTGGTTACTGCATTTTGTGAAATAATAGCTGTGCTGGTTACTGATGGTAACTACATTTCCAGGACTGTATCATATTTATAGATCATGGATCTGAAATACCCATTATGCATGTACTAACAAACTCTCACCTTTCTGTTTGCTTTGGCTTATTCAAAGACAGCACACACAATATGCAATAATACAGATGATGCTCTTACCAGTACTCTCTCCATGCACCATCCTCCCCCCACTTTCGATGAGGGGGTTGTTCCCATCACAGCACTGTAGCTCTTTCTGTGATGGGTCTCTGCTTATGTGTCTCCATTCTAACAACAGCCACATATAACTGCAGCAAATGCCAAATACACTTAGTAATACTGCAAGCAGAATGTCTTTTCTCAGCTCTAAAAGGCATAGCAGAGAGAGCCAAATCAGAACAATCTCAAAGTGATTGTAACAACCAGCCAAAATGGCTGAATGATGAGGAAAAGGCCTATCACGCTCTGTGTGAAAGTCTAATGCATTTCAGTGAATTAGAATCCAGTTCTAGTGCTTTGACAAAGATGTTTTATAAAAAGCAGAGCAGCAGTTTCTATTGTCTTTGTAGTAAGGCTCAAACTGAAGAGAAGTATTTGAGATAGACCATATCTTAAATGCAAAATCAGTCACTATACAATACATTATTGGTTCTAATAACAGTTTTCTCTTATTTGTTCATTATCAGGCACCAGTTATGTATGAATGCAAGGACATTCATACATGACTGTCATACATCATAACATTCATAGATAACATACATAACATTCAAACATCCTTTATTTGCATGAGGAAGCAAATAAAACTAGATGTTGTATCACTAGAATTACTTGTATAAATTTTTCAGGATTTTTTTTCCCTCTTGCCTTCTAGTTCAAAATGACAGTGAGTTTTCTATAAATAGTGTGTTTATTTGAAGATTATTTACAAAACATTTTAAGATGTCATATGTACAGGTTATAAATATGATGTTCTGAATACCTACACAATTTTCATATACTTCCCATAGCATTATTTTGTCTGGAGACCAGATGTCAGGTAGCTGTTCACAGATGAGGCATGCCTGAGCTAAGTCCTTTGCTTTGGTTCTTTCAGTCTTCACTGAAAACCTTCTGCACTTTCCAGCACTCCCAATGTTCCAATTCAGTGCTGAAAAAGTAGTGATTTATTGAATGCTGCCTGCTCTGGGACTTCTTCTCTTCTACAATTCCATGGACTTCAGCAGAATAGACCAAGTGAGTACTTGGTGAGTTACCCAATGTCTCCTAAGCCAGGAATGACTTTTTCTGTAAATATCAGCAATAGCCTTTCTGTTGACTGCTGTGGAATTTGGATCTTGTCTTTAAGACCAGGCTTCAGGTACCTTTCTCCTGGAGAGTCAACAGGCACAGTTGGCACAGTAGGCTTGTGCAGATATGCTCAGGAGAGTCAGGACATCTCCTCGTGCGAGTAACAAACTGAGCTTCCAAAGGGGAGAGCAGAGCCTTTCTGCTTCACTGAAATCCTTTGAACACATATACAATCTGAGGAGCAACCAGGGTATACATCCACAGAAATAGCAGAGAGAGAAGTACTCACTCACAAATTCTGCCTAAAAGCACTGTCAAATGCTGCAGGAGTCTTGAGGTCTTCACCCAGGATGGCTGAGCAAGACCTTGTACTTGCAGAGCTCCCGGGTATCTGAGTGCACACATCCTCTCCTCTTTTCCCACATACCTGTGAGAGGGTTGTGCCTGTGCAGAAATCTCATGCTTGGTCTGAGCTGGAGGGGCACATGTGCTCCGTCACAAATGGTTTTTCTAAAGACAGTGTAAGTTGCCCATGCAATTACTTTTTGTAATTGATGTCCACACGGTTTTCCACATACAGCAGTTCACCCACAGCAGTGCACACTTTCCTCACCTGCTCTTTGGAAGTCCAAGCTGTGTGCTTAAGTTTGCAGGCATCCAAAGCTTGACTGTAGTACTGCTTTATTTCACCCTTTTGCTTCTGAGAAAGTAATTTATCTGTCTCACAAGATTTAAATGGTGGGCAGGCATAAAGTGAATGAAGACAAGTGTTGTCTCGCAAAGCAGTAGACTACATTCTTGATCATAAACATGAAAATATAGTTATACATAACAGTATTAAAAAAGGAGACGAGATAAAATCAAATATATATGTGAAATAGCCTAGCTGTCTTCTAAACTTTTTCTGAGACATCTCTTAGCTGTTATAGCCAAGGGCTAATAAACAGATCCAGCATTATGCATTGTAAAATGCATTGTGGGTTCTCAGTACAAAGTCTCTATATTGGATTTTCTCTAATACTTAAGAGTTGTCAGGATTACAATGTGTTTAAATGATATGTCAAAGTAATTCTAGGACCTCCGATTTCTTATTAATCCATTTAGGGAAATGTATTGTATTTGCAGCCTGGGTTGGCCACAAATGTGCTTTAGACATTATAATGGATATAATGAATGTTCTTGTAATATTGTTCAAGCCTGTCTAGGTTGGACTGTGCAAAGCCGCTCTTCCATAGGAGAGGTGACTTTCTACAACAGCCATATCCTCCTGCTGATTACACTGCAGGCCCTTTCTGTCCCAGACAGAATGATTTCTAATGTGAACATTTCCTCCTTTCTATAGGAAAATGTGATTTAAATATTATGAAAGGCAATACCTGTACAGGGTTTTGGTCTCAAAAATACACTTAAAAGAAAGACAGGCACATAGCCAGTTTTCTGTCTTCCTTAACATTCAAAACATTAAAATGTGTCTTTGTATTTTCTGTCCCTTCTTTTCTTTCTCTGACTTTTGTCAGAGTTGTTGGCAGGACTAATCACGTTAAGTCAGACCACTAAATTTAAAGAAACACTACTCTCACATAGTCTTTCTGGGTTCCACACTGAAGTAGCATAATTCCCCATAGCTATAAATCCATAACTTATTAAATAAAATTTATCTGTTGTGGCCAGTTTTGACAAACTGTTCATGGACCAACTTTAGCAGGAATAGAAGAAATATGAGGGAAAAGATCAGAGTCACAGAGAAGCTCCAGAACGAAGAGGGGATGGAAAGAGAATTATTTCCTTTAGAGAAAGGTTAAATAGGAGAGAGTGAAGTGAGTGCAGGGAAAATGAAAAATGGTTGAAAGATCATGTTTCAGACTTCTCCTGTTTGAATTTTCTCATAAAACAGGAAAAAAAGAAAACTGTTCTTGATTACTTGCCCAGTGAAACAGATAGGCAGCAGCTGTGAAACAGAACAGTGTTTTTCACATGGGGCAAAACTAACCTGTGGTACTCCTTCAGTGAAAAATATACTGAGACCATAAGTTCAATAGGACTCAGGAGAGGATGGGAGTTTTTGGGTGGAGTTACACTGTACTCCCAGCAATGTCAAATGAAAGAATGGGAAATGTGTGTGCTGGAGGGTTAAATCGAATAGATGACGAGGAGGGATGGAGGCAAATCAGGATCAGTAAAGCGCTGATGCACATTTTTAGCTTTAAATATCTACTTAAACCCACTCAACAAATCACTTTGTAAGCAGATAGAGATCTCTGAATATGTGCTCAAGTTGGCTGAAGTTGAAGCTTCATTATTTAGTGTTTCTATTATGTGCCTGGGCATTTTTGCATATTATAAGGCCTGACATTGAAATATATAGAGGAGTAATGTCAGCAGCAAGCATGCTATCCGGGAAATTATGAACCATGCAATACAGCAGAAAAACCCAGAATGCATATGTATTAAAAGACATAATAATTGAAAGCAGTCCTCCTATTGCCATTGCTTTGGCTTCAGCTGATGAGACATACAGCCTGCTAATATATAGGACTATTTTTGGGAATCAGAGCATATTACTGACATGAGAGGTAAAAGTGGATGACTTAAAATATGCTATTTTATGTGATTATAATAGAAATGATTTTATGCTGTGCACACTTTCCTTTGTTCTTGTGAGTCTGAGGCTCAGTTCAAGTAATTCTTGGGATCCATGGCAAATCCTTAAGACCCCTTCACATTGAAATACGTGCTATGGAGGGTAAATCTGAAAAGAAAAATGATAACATAATAAAATAGAGATTAATAATAAACCATTCTGGCACACTCTTGTATCTTATATATCTGTATATGTATATATATATATATATGTATCTTATATATAAGATACAGTTGGTTTGCCTTTCACATTCGGGTGTATTTGACTCCTCCTTCTTAGTCAGCTTCTCCCTTACTTAGGCTTTGGATTCTCATAATCCTCCTCAGTGCTGAACAGCAAAAAATTTTCCTGCAAGCCTGGAGGACCTTCTCTGTTCCCTTTCATCCATCTGTATTATCTGCAACAGAAGTAGCACTGATTCTAATTATGGAATTTCTGTAATCATTAACATTTTTTATAAATTATCTGTTTCTTCTTTGAGATAGTCCTCTTCCAGCAGCACATAGTCTCATCTTCCCCGCTGTTACCGAGATTGTTGAGGATTTGGCATCTTCACCCTGCAATAAACTTTCCTTCCCCAATGTGGTACATTCGTGGGTGCCACTTTTCTTTAAATCTCTTTTTAAAATGGAGTTTGTTAATGGTTGTGTGTGGTATACAAGAATGTTAATATATAAGTGACAAGAGAAGCAGTGATGATTTCCATTTGCTCTTTGGTGCCTTTCACCTCAAAGTTGTGCAGCTATTAAGAAGGAAAAAACCCCAAACAAACTGGAAACCCAAAACTCTCAGCGCTGATCAGGCAATCATTGGCAGTTCCTTTGGGTAGCAATTTCATTATACTACATGCATTGCACTTACTTTGAGTTGGAAATAAAAAAGAAAACATAATTTTTTCAGGTGAAATACAGGAAAAATACAGCAAAGAACTTTCCCAAACCTCATGCTGGTAGGGTAAAAAGAATGAAAGATAGATGTGAAAGGCAGAACATAATGGCTCTAATTGTTTCCATTATATAGTGACATTGCACTAACATTTACAACAATGTCTTCAGTGACTTTGAGTGACTTCCCTTTAATCAGATAAAGCAATTTGGAAACTGCAAGCTACCTGGAAGTGAGACCAAGCTGGCTGAACTTGTTATACAGCTCTGCACGCTGATACGTAGTCATTTTCCTGGTAATGCAATATCATGTGGTGTCTCTTAACTTAAAGACTTTTTCTGTTTAAAAAAAAAAAAAAAATCAACAAATCCAAAAAACTAATTAGTAGTAGTAGGGGTAAAAGTCACTGTGAAATAAAATATACAAGCTTTTTTTTTTTTCACTTTGCATGCAGGAACCCAGGAAGGGACTAATAGGAGGAAATGAAACATTCACACCATAGGTAAAAGCTTTTTCAATGAATGCAAGCTGCTCATCACTAAATCTAGTAGTATTCAATGATTACAGCACATGATAAACAGATGACACTACTATCTAAGGGTGAATTGTTTAAGATTCTCCCCGATTGGCAATAAAATATGACAAAGTCATGTTTGATAAGATAAAGGGGAGATAAGGATGTAGTGAGATAAAAACATATAGCTTGGCTCAATGCTAAAGTACTTAAAGTGATCAGATAGCATGTCAATATCTAGGTGTGGCTTCATTGAAAATTATTATATGTTGGAACATATATGTATGATCCTATAAAAGATAAAGAAGACTACTTCTTAGGTAAAAGGACTTGAACCAATCCTGCTCCTTAGGGATTTAGACAGTTTGCACTAAGACATTAACTGGCAATTAAATTGGGTGAAGCTTGATGTAGGTGGTATAGATTGACTAAGATGTAAACAGCTTATTTTCTTATCTTTCTATTATCTGTATATTATACACTGACAGAGGAGGAAGAGCAGGGTCAGAAGTCTTTTATGTACATAGCATCAGAAGAAGCAGTGATGATGATGATGATGATGATTACTGTTTTACATACACTGAAACATAGAAATTCAGGGCCACTTTTCATCTAAATATATTCCTCTAAAAGCCAGAGTCGTAGTTTGGAGGATTTCTCTGTAGCGCCTCTGCAGTTAATAGAAAGAGGTTGGCCTAAGGGATCCACATCTGGATCCTGTCCAGATAGCAAAAACATTCTTATTTTTTAAAGCAATTTTCAAGAAAATCTTTACACTCCTAAAATAATGAAATGGATGCAGGCTATTTGTGAATATCTGTTTGGATGCTGGTTTAGACTGAGCTCTGTTGCTTTTTTCCTCAGCAAAGCCATTGTGCATTCTCAATATTTGCCTTGTTAGTATTTCGTGTCCTTCCTTGCTGTAGCCTTAATTGCCCTAATAAGTTTTGTATGCTTCTGCTCATTTTCTGCCTCATTTTTGGATTGTTATCTTCAGCTGATGCTGTTTGCTTTGTCAGACACAAAAGTATCATTCAAAAAAATGTCTCCTCCAAATACGCCTTCTATGACCTCATTTTACACAGTGATTATATGTGTAGCATTTAAATGTTGTGATGAAAAAACTATTCTGAGTTCCTGGTTAACAAGCCCAAGTGTATTTTCTTCTATTTGACTGGTAAGAACTTATCTCATGCTTAGTCATGCAGTGGTCTTAACTCCTTATAGATTTAAAGCTGTGTTTTGATTCTTTCATGTACCTCACGCAAGCCTTCCAGGCATAGTTCTGCTTCTCTACTCGAACCCTCTCTTGTTCATCCAAACAATCAGGGAAGGAGCATAAGATAAGCTTTTCTGATGGAAAAAAGAAACCAAGAAAAAGCTTGTCAATTCCCAGCTTGTCTTGTGCCTGGGGAGTATATATGCTTTTTCAATTAGGGTTTCTGAAGTTCATTTAAATGCACTAGCTATGCCCTATACAGTGATTAAAGGTTTCAGCAAATAGGGCCTGAGAGGCCTTATAACCTTCCAGTCTCCCATAAATGCATTTGCCTACTGATTTTCCCCTTTTTTCCTCTATGCATCTGCTGTTGCTATCATTTTAATCCTCTCTAGAAAGTCAATCCTAGAGAAATGCAATTATTGAGGGAAAGACTGAACAAACAGCAAGTCTTATGCTTACTGCTGATGAAAGGCTGGCTTATTCCTAGAGGTGTCTGAAAAAACCAGAGAGCCTGGACTGAGCCTAAAGCTTTTTTTTTTCTTTACATCTCCATGAGCAATATTCAGTTTTTTACATTTTTACAATTTACAATTACTCAGTAATTACATTTTGCTTTGGAAATGCTGATATCCAAGCCAGGTTTAAATTGACACTGAAGAGTTATTTCTTTTTAGCTGTAAGTTATTTGCAAGCAGTTAATCAGGAAAAAATTGCTTGGCATTTGTGCTGTTTATTTCCATCAGGTGGTATGGGATGTACATTTATATTTTGACGCTTTGAGCAACAGTGTATTGCATTGCTGAAGGCTTTAGACTGTTCTTTGAAAGAAAAGCAATTGAAGAAATATATACTGCTGCCTGAATTATTACACATACCTAAATAATAAAGCCCCAGCCGTGTTTGCCTCCTGCATGTAACTGCAGTAAAAGGTACTTGTGATTTTAATTACTTAGAGCAAAATTCAAGTGGTTTATTAATATCAACAGAACCCTAGGACAGAACTATAGTAATGTTTTATATACACTTGGGGGGATGCTGATGGAAATAACATGCAAGGTATAAATCTGCTTTCCTGCTGCTTCACAGCTCAGTGGAAATTTAACCTGAGATCCAGACCTCTATCTGCTGGGAGTGGAAGAGGGAAGAAGAGCACAAACAGTCACCCCAGGGGGAGAGTTTCCTTGTTCCAGATCTCAGGAAAATGTTTCTGCCATCAGTGCAGAGGCTGGAGCCTGCCTAATGGAGGTTCACTACACTTGAGAGGGAGATGGATAGGCTGCCTCTTGCTCTCAGGTCCCTTATCCTACCATCATCCAGGCATCTGTCCAGGTCCTAGCAAAGATCAGAGCATGCTTCATCCTACTGTAAGTGACACTAGAAGCTGATGTTCTCTCAGGGTTATGCTAAGATAGGTACCAGCCAGGGGAGCCTCAGATGAGGGGACAGTTTTCTCCCTGTCACTCCTACTACATATCCATGTGCCATACAGTGAACACTCCTATGGCCGTATCTAATTAATTTGCTCCATGTGATGGGAAGGATACAAATCAGCTGCATTCTCCAAAGGATTTGTCCTGATGGCCATAGTGAAAGGATCAAACTGCAGCTAAAGAAAAAGTTGGAAGTCTCTTTGCACAAGGCCACATTATAGGACAAGGAGCCTCCTTATAATAAAAAACTTTTTGTAGCCTGTTTTTTACAGTACTTGAAAGGAACAGGATCCGCTGAATTCCCTTGCTCTATCCAAAGCACACATGGACTTTCCTCACAATAGGCAGGTGCTTCAGGTTTTTTGAGTTAACCCAATATTTTTATTATCTCTGATTCAAATTATGTTTTTTTATTTGTGTTCTGATGCTTGCCTTAACTATTGTCCACCTGTCTTTGGCTTATCCTATCTGGTGGTCTTCACTTTCCTTCTTTACCTTGGATATTTCTGCTTAATGCATTGCTGTCTTTTAGCTTCCCTATGGATTCATGGCTTAACGTGGCCCTCCCTCCTACTACTGTATAAGCTAATATTTTATATTTGTCTGCATTTAAAATTTTGTTTCCTTTTAAGCTTTTATTATTACTGTTTTATCAGTAATCACAGTTCCAATGTTGAGTGCATTGACTGCAATAACAAAGTTCCTATTGGTTCGAAAGAAAATCAGCTGAGTCATGGAAATGGAAAACCATGTGCGTAATCTTATTACAGATATCCCTGGTACTGTTAATTAATCATCCAGATTCATTCCCCAAAAGCATTAACCAAATCCAGTCTAGAAGTTGAGGGATTAATGATAAGCAGCAGGAAGTCTTTATAAAGAGCTGTCCTCTTATTGTGTAAAAGACAGGGTTTATAGTATAGAATGACAGATCTTCAGTGCTCACAGCCATTGTCACATAAGCATGGAGAGTTTCTACTCCAGCATTTTAAAAAATCTTCATGCCTATTTTAACAAGCTCTATACAGATTTAGTAGTTACTGGCTAGCAAGAGACAGCATGAACCCACTATAAATTCTTCTCATACTGCAAGAAAAAAACAGACAAGATCCACCTATGGACATTCACATCCCCAGGAAGGTTGTAGAAATTGCTGCTTTTTGAAACAAAAACTTGCAAACTCCTAAAAGTTGTCAGGAATCAAGCTGACAAAGGATAAAAGTGTACCAAACAGAACCTCCACAAACAGCACACATGCCTTGACTCAGGTGGATGGGGGGAAAATAAGATATCTATAGTAAATTTATGTGCCATAGTATAGTCCCAGCTAAAAAAAGCAGAGAGGAGCATGAGAGTGGCTAAGAGAAACCATCACTTTCTCCCCATTTCTTTCCTGACCCACTTCACAGACCCTAAGGCTGTGGTTCCCCGATGTCTGCTGAAATCAAAGACAATCCATTAGACCGTCTCACCAATATCTGGCCAGTATATGTGTTAGAGTTAAGCTGAATTTCTAATCTGAAGAGTTAAAAAAAGGAGATTTTTTTGCTTATTTTAGTTTAAATAAATTCATCAGATGGGAAACATAATGTTACAATCCTGCCTCATTTATTCAAAGTATTTGTGTTGGAAAAAACATCCCATTTTCCTCAGTCTCATCCTTCTTTTGAAGGCTACTACAAACACAATGTTAAAGTCTGAGTAAAAGACTGAATTTAGTGCAAGATATTTGGGGTAGACTATACTCTTTGCTGCCTCTTCATTCATCTGATATGGGTACACTTAAATCTGTGGAATTATTGTAGTTTTACATTGTTATGAATCTCCTGACTGTACCCGTGGTCCTTCATATAAAGTACCTTCTTTCCAAAGGGACAGAGCAGCCCTCCTAACTTTCCAGCCAGAAACTCAAGCTAGCTTCCCATCTTTAACCCTGCTCTTAAATGAAAACTCCCATGGCCTTGAAGTAGCACAAAGGATTTAATCTTTCTCTGTGGTGTTTGCCATGAATGACAATTAATATAACTTTGCTGTAGGGATACATCTGACATTGCATTGTTCAGCGATGCACTTGTGAGGTTAAAATAATTCACTCTGTAAAGATATATAAGATTATGTATCAATTTATGAACACCTAGAATATTAAGAGAGGTACTTCTTGGTCTACAGAGTACTGTTTCACTGTCATTTCAAAAACTCAGATTTAGTATGTGACCTAGAGATTTTAATAATGCTTGCAGTAGTGATAAATAGAAGCAATGTAATAAAGGCATTCTCTACATTAAGAAAGGGTAATAGATTATAAATATTAAACCTGTAGATATACTTGGAGTGTTTAATACCAATAATGCTTGGATGTTCTCAGGGCTTTTCAGCATAGGATTTCAAAAGCACTTTAAGGAAGTAGCTAAGTTATGTCCCAGGGTACTTGTGAGTAACTGGTGGCAGCAGCTTAACTCAAGCCCTGTATCCTGATGATGGCAGAGCCTGCAATGGAGTGGGGGGGTTGCACTGCCACTGCTTACAGCACACACTATTAGGTACTTTTAGATTTTATAATAGGCATTTCCACTCCAGCATTCTCTTCCTTTTCCTTTTCCCAGTGTCTGAGGGCAGATATTCTTCTAGGAAGCAGGGTTATATTGCTGTCTTATAACAAAATAGCTGGGCCCAACTGTATTAATATCTGCCCTAATGGCAGTTGAAAGAAGAAAGAGAAGCCCCTCTTGCTCCCCTCAAAAAAGAGAAATAGCCAGTGGGCTCAAGAACAAGCAGTTAGCCTCTCTGAGAGTGGGAGACTGGAGTGATCAGGATAGCAGGATAGGTAGGGTATAATTACAAAGCATGTGGTGCTAAAAGGCTCATCCTGTATAGTTCCTTTTAAATAAAATCTCTGCTTGAAGGAGGAACTCAGTGTGCCAAACTGAATGGCCTCTCTGCTTTAAGCATTTCGATGAGAGGTCCCAGGAAAATTAACCTTCTTGCCTCCAGGGATCTGACTTGCTGCTTCCCGAGAATTAACCCAGAAGGCCACTCTGCTGAACCTTGCTTCGAGCTCCTGTGAGGAAGCAGGACAGACTTGGAAAACTTGGGGAGAGGCTGTGCCTAGGACATTATTTTTCATCCTCATCCTGAATTCTTCTGGACATAGCACCAATAGTGTGCACAGAAAGAAACTTAAATCAGAGAGCAAAGGGTAGGAGAGCTTAAGAGGTGCACAGCTTCTGGACAGCTAAAGCAAATTTACTTTGAAGCTGTAAATTGTGAGGTGTAAGACAACTCCAAAAATTGCAGTACTGTTAAGGGTTGTGATGGACATGAACAAACAAAAAAGAAGGCACAGTTGAATGCTTTTTTTCTGTTTATCTGTGTAAACACTATAAACAGTGGATGTGGCATTGAGTTCGTATTGCAAGCTTTTTCGTATCAGCAGTGGAAGAAATTTGACAGAGGAAAGACATGAAAAAGAAAAGACAATGCAAATGAAGAAAGAACAAAAGAAATACTGACATAGAAAATAAGAAGAAAGACAAAGTGCAGAGTATACACAGGAGAGCAGAAAAGAATGCACTTATTTAAAGTGTTTAAAATCAGTCTTCCTGGTAAAAGGGCAGCACAGGAATCAGTCTGGATCTGCTGGCTCTTACACATTTTTGTATTTTAAATAGGTAGCAGTTTTCTTCCTGGCAAATATCTGGCAAGTTATTTATGTAGGCTGAAACCCTCTCCAGTTCACAGACCACTGGGAGTGCTTAAATCCTACCTAATCTTTGATTCAAGAAGCTGGCAGTAAAACTTAAATTGGACAGACTTTGTAATTTTCATCCCAGAGCACTGTCCATAAAAAGGGTGACTTGAAATACAGAATATATTTGCTTGGAAGTGTCTTTACTGTTATTTTCTGAAAGATCTTTGGATGTCCCTTTTTCATCTCATCTCTTGTTCTTGTCATGCCTGATAACTATTTGGGAGGGCAGTGCAGAGTTCTGTAAATGTTCAGGTGAGAAGAAGAAGAAAAAGGAGTGTGATTCTGTCTTCAGTTCTCGTGGTCTCTGCTTGTGTGTTTGAGGCCAGGAGCATATGCTTATTTGCTTAGTCAATTCTGAAAGAACGTTTTCTTTGAGGACAAAAGGTCACCTCACAGACTGAATTTATTTGTTTTCTTTCTGAGTCAGAGTCTGAACAATACATTTTTTTTAATCCTGTTTTTAGGTTTTAGATATTTTAGTTCTGTTTTCATATGTTCCAACTTCAGATTTTTTTTACCTGTTTTTCTTAAGAATGCCTAAAGTGTGAGCTACTGTCAAACATGGTCTCCTAGCCTTTTCAATTTTACTAAAATTATTACAGGAATAGAGGTTTAAAACAGCTTACACACTGTTTCTATGGCAGAAAATATGCATAACTACAGTGGAATGCACTTCATATTCAGTGCTTTACAAAGACAACTGGCCAGCACAGTGGGCTGGTAGTGAAGAATGTAGAGCTGATGCCCAGTTATTTTTAATTCTGTATATATCCTAGATAATGAAAGGGTTAAGAAGTAGCCATTACTGAATTGTTGATATTGATGGCGTAACGATGGGTGGTTTTTATGATTTGAGGTGATTTAGGTCTTGTAGTCCCATATACAAATATGCAAGGAAAAGCAATTGCCAGATAAACCCAGGAGGGTGTTGAAACTCTGAGACTTAAATCTAGCTTTTTTTCTTACAATTTGTGGAATTCACCATTATTATTTGAAATGCAGATGTTCTTTATGCACAAAACCATGAGAGCTTCTTAGAAAATATTGGAAACAGTTAATATTTTATGAGATTTGGAAATAAAATCCATCAGTGCCATCTCTTCCAGTAATGCTTACAGCAGTTATAAACAGAAGGTTAAAAAACCAAAACATGAGGAAGATATTCTCACCACGACTTTGCATCTGTGTCTAGGAACTGTTGGATATATGTTCATATAGACAATCTGCAGACTTTATGGACACTTCATATTTGACTGTTATTTGTAGCACTCTATTCTGATCAAATTTGAAGAGACTGCATTCAGGTACAGCAGTAACTCAACAGCAATGTCTGTGTGATGCAGTCTGGTGAACATCTCTAACCAGAGAGGTTTGAATCATTCCTCTTCCTTTCTCCTTCCCTTCACTGCCTTATTCTGTGAATTCAAGACATGATACTACAAGTAACTGAACTATTTCAGAAGAGGGAAAATTGGAAAGACATTGTCCTTACAGCTAGGCTAATATCGCAGAGAAAGACTGTGTGTAAATTTGATAAAAATGTGAATTTGTTCTGAGTGGAGGTTGTGAATGTAGGAGGCGTGCAAACAGAATAGTGGTGGATGGTCACGAGACAGCGCATCTAAATGCAGATTTCAGAATGATTGCAGGATGGCAACCATCACTTCCAAAATAGCTAATATTTCTGTTAGAAATGTGCTTTGACATCTGTGGTTTTTGAGTTAGGAAATAGAAACAGGTTAGAAAGTTATCAGACAGTAGCCAAACAAAAGTAACACAGCATTCAAGTAAAAAAAAGCTCCTCACAAACAGACTAATAATTATTTGTGGAGAATAGTCACCAAATATACTAGAGGAAAGTAACCTCAAATATACTAGAGGAAAGGATGATCTGTTCCTGGCAGGTTGTGGCCACTGTAGGTTTCATGTATGTGTTTGACTCCTGGCAGATGAATTAATTCTGTTACGAGATGGAGACTATTAGGAAATTGGCTACATAAGTGAAAGTTCACACTCCATTTCCTTTCAGGTTGCTAAGCACAACAGTTATTGACCTCAGTGGTAATGCAAACATATAAATTAATAAATGTCCTATTAATGAGTACACTAAACATGAAAATGTCTGAACTGGAGGAATACCAACTGTGCCTGTTACCAACTGGGCATGTTTCATGTTGGTTAAACAACCCATCTAATAGGACAAGAGTCAAAGGTTGTAGCACACATAATGATGAGAATTTTGTTTTGTCTTGAATCTACCTTTCTATGTCAATAAAGAATCTTTCAGAAAAGTGTTGATGATACAGAGGTTTAAAAGCAGTATGATTCTGAGTGTGAGCATACTTGTAAATAGGTTTATATGTACAAAACCAACCCAATGACTATAATTTCTTAATCTAAAATGAAGAAGGGTACCCAACTGTAACAAAATCCGTTCCGTTAAACTAAAAATTCTTCAAATTGGGCAAATTTTGACTGTTTCTTCCTGAATTTTTAATCTGACCGATGCCTTATTCACATGAAGCATCCTTGTTCTTGATTGGAAATGAAAATCTGCTGTCTCCAGTTTCCAAGGTTTGAGAGTTTCTCTCCACATTTGTAAGCTGTATGCAGCCTAGACATCCACCAATTTCTGCTCCATTGCCTCTTGAATACGGGAGCGGTGTTGTAAAGATAAAAACCCATAAATTTGACTTGAAATTCTACCCTGCGTGCATCAATTTTGCATTGCTTATTCTGTAAGATGCTTACTGTAAATTAAATTAAATTTAGTCCAGCAGCAAATGTGTTAAATTTTAGGGGGATGGGGATGCTGCAGCAGAATACATGTCACAGAAAGTAACAAGCCTGCTGCCAAATGCAGCTCTCACTGCAGAGCCCCTGGAACACAGTCCTCAGGCACCCTAGTCTTCATTAAATAAACACAACCTTTTGTTACTGTGATATGTGGCTGGTATTTTTATGCACAGTGTAAGACGCAGCCTAGTGTGGATCTCTGGTGTAAGTATGAGTGCCTGCAAAGGCAGCAAGAGAAATCAGAGACTGATGGAGTTTTAATGCTCTGGGATCAGAGTTGAGCAGAGCTGTATCTGACTGCATCAGTCCCAGTCCGCTGTACTTCACACAAACATTGGACTAAAGATTTCCAAAAGCCCACAAGTGCTTGGATGTTCTCTCCCCAATTTGAAACCAGCCTTGGTTGGATACATGTCCTCGATGGCTTTGCTTTGAAAGCTTCTCTGGGATGACTAAACTGAGCACTGAAGAGAGGAGGCTTGAGTGCTGTGGTTGTGCAAGGCATCATCAAAGGAGGAGGTCTGCAGGCTTAAGATGCCTCTTACCTCCTCCGCAGCACCAGCTGCAGAGGTGCATCAGCCTCTGCTGAGCAGGGCGCTTGGACGTCACCCTCACCTGGGCAAGCAGAGGGCCAGCCAGCCAGAGGACAGAGTTACTGCACACAGGTCTTTGATGTTTGGAATTCTAGGCTTAAACAGAACATTGGCAGCCTGAAACACGTTAACAATTCTACGAACCCTGCAATACTGCACATATGCAGAGTTAAAATAACACGCCATCCAAAAAAAACATTTGTTCTCAATGTGATTTTCTAGGTGAGCAGCATCATCCTCCAAGTAAAATAATGTACTTACTGTGTCTGTCCTTTAAAAAATAAGACAGCATAAGCCTTTTAAAAGGAAAGAGTATAAGTGCTCAGCAACAAAGACTTTTAAATAAATATCCTTTTTAATTCTTAGGATCGTCCCACTGATTACAAGTATATAGTTGGAAGAGGAGTCTGATTGTCCTGCCTTGCACAGCCATTTACCTCCAGGAAAAATAGAAGTGAAATTTGGATGTAAAATGCTGATTTAGTGTTTTCCTGCTTATATAGCAGAGGCTCAGATGATCCTGGAAAATCTGATCTGAGACAGAAGCCAGACAGAGTTCTTTAGGTTCTGATAGCACTGGTCAACTGAATCTGAGGGAGTCTCTTAAATTCTGTGGCTTTATTTTACCACCAGTGAGCCTGGAGTTTCTTCACAGTGGCACTATAAAATGAATTAATATTTTATAATGTGCTTTGAAATCCTCAGATAAAAGGCACTGAAACCTTGCAAAATATTTCATGGACAGAACCATCTGAGGTGAGATCTGCCTCCTTTTATGTAACTTCTTTAAAAAATCAGAAACTAATTGAACTCTGAGATGAAATAGTGCCATGAAACAAGATGGACCCACAGTTCTCAAACATGCCTATGATTGCTCAGGTAATTCTACTAAGCAGACTTGGAAATAACCATGAAAGCCAGGGTTGTTTGTATTTAATTTGACCAAGCTGATATTTTCTGGTCTTGTGCTCTTTTCTCCAGAAGGATCATTTTGAATGGAGCATAGTGATTTTTTGTATAAAGCTCATCACCTTATTTGTTCATGAAAGCACAGTGTACTTTGAGGACTGGCTTCCCTTCCTTGAGAAGATAAATATTTCCATTCTTGCTCTGCATCTCGGGATATTCCAGTGATAGGTAACATCAACTTTGATGAAGAGCTGCAGAACAATCGCCTCACCAGAGAAAACACGTCCTCCACTTAGTCAGCCCCTACTTAGAGCTTGTACTGCACAGAAGAGGCATAGGAAGTGCAAAACACCCTGGAGCTTCATCAGACTGCAGATCACCAGATGAGACCTGTGAGAAAGCTCGCCTCTTAAATATGAAGAACTCTCCAGACAGCAGAAGTAAGGTGGTGTTTTCCCACGTTTTCCTGAACAGTCTGTCGGGACTGCTTTTCAGTAGCTACTATTTATACAATTAACAAATACTTTAGAAGGTTTGTGAAGTATTGATGGCTGCCCAGTCTTGTTTGCCAAGTACACTCGTTTTAATTTGACCAAATCTTAAGAGATGTTGAGTATTTGCGTCTTTGTGTGCTGACACATCTCGTTTTGGAACCTGGTAAATGTGTTGAGTATTTTCATAGCCACAGAAAAAATCACAAGGAGCAACGGGTGCTGAGGTCACTGTCCACAGAATCTTGTGAAACCTGGTTCTTTGATAATAGTAATATAAATCTTTTTCATCTGTTTCATACTCATTCATTATGATGTGTTCTCTCCTGGATTCACTTGTATTAAGTCTTGTTAATTAATACCAGGTAGACTTTTGTGCTTTGACAGAATGGTAACTCTACTGTTGGTATGTCATGACTGGGGATCTTAAAATTATTGCTGAAAAAAGACCCTACCATAAAAAGTTGCTACATACAGGCAGTATCCAGTTGTAACATACTATATTTTATTTAATGTGCATAGGTATGGACATAGTTTGTTTCATGCCTCAAAAAGAAGTTGTTTAACTGTGTTAAGAAAACTGTAGAGTATGCAACTGCAGGTATTGGAATACCATTGGTAAATCCATGGGGTGTCCTCATTTTGGCTGCTGGGTCGAATTTTGGTCTCCCGAAACAGCAAGAACAGAAAGGCTGTGGAGAGAGTGGTACAAGTACTAAAGGTATGGATGAAAATCGACCCAGAAGAGCGGCTGGACCTGAAGTAGAATAAAGGAGGGATAATGTGGAGCAAATACAGAAGTGGTTCGCAGAGTGTAAATTATCTTTCCCCCTCTGACAGTGCGAAGAGAACTAAGCAGACGGTGATAAGGCAGGAGCCGTTCCCCTGTGGTGCAGTAGCCCCGGGCCGACAGGCACGGCCGGGGCCGGGAGCCCGGCTTGCTCCGGGGAGCCCCTGGCGCAACGGCGGGAGCGGGACCGGTGTCCGCAGCCGCATTACGGTCCCCGCTCCCTGCGAGCTCCGCCGGAGCCGGACCGCGGTGCCGGCGCCGTCCGGGGGCTCCGCAGCGCCCCGAGCCGCGGCGTCCGGGCGCCTCCCCCCGCCTCGACCCGGGGGGCGGCCCCGGGAGCCCTGGGGGCGGGCGGGGGGGGCCGTGCCGGTGACGTCGGGTTTGCAGCAGCCCCGAGCGGCAGCGGGCGGGCGGGCGAGCCCCAGCCCCCGCCGCCCGGTGCTGCGGCAGAGGGCGGCGGGCCGGTAGCCGTGCCGGGGGAGCGCCGCCGAGGAGGGCTCCGGCGGCGCCAGGATGTAGGCGCGGGGCGGCGGGGAGCTGCCGCCGGCGACGGGCTCGCCATGAAGAAGCATTCGGCCAGGGTGGCCCCGCTCAGCGCCTGCAACAGCCCCGTCCTCACCCTGACCAAAGTGGAAGGTAAACGACGAGGCTGGGAGCGGGACGGGGGTAGCTCGGGGAGACCGGGTACCGCGACGGGGGATGCTCCGGGGAGATGGAGTGCGGTGCTGGGGCGCTGCCCGGCGGCGAGGACTGCGCGATTCGTGGGCGGGCAGTGGGGACCCACGGGGCGCGCAGCTACCCCACCGCCGGGCATCGCCGGCGCCTACTCCTGTCCGTCGCCCCGCTCAGCTCCGGGTCTTTCTTCCCCCTTGCTCCAGAGGCAGAGCTTCTCTCCGGAGCTCCCCTCGGGGCCCGGGAGCAGCCTCCAAGCCCCTAGGCAAATACCTGCCATGCAGGACCCTTGGCAGGAGGGAGGTAGGATGCTGGACGGATTTTCTCCACCGATGAGAGGAACATAGCCCCGTGTTCCATCCGTCTTCCCTCACCTATAGTTGCCAATCCACCAGCATGGTAGCCGTGGGGTTGGGGTCTTATGGCCAGGGTGCAGTGGGGGGGGGGGGGTGTCAGACCCTGAGGAACCACAGGGACCTTTTGAGACTTTCAAGGATCATGGCAGCAGACCTTGAAAAGGGCACTGATGTGCTCAGAAGGGTTCCACGGAGAAATCTGAAGCTCTGGGTGTACCCATTGGGGAGGTCTGCGGTGAGAAGCTGTGATCTTGGGTAGAAACCTGTAAGCCATGTCCTGGAGGAGCACAGCAGGTGAGATTGGGGGTGATGTGAAGGCAGGATGCAGGTCAGGAAGAGGACTCCATGTGGGGGATGGATATACAGCTCAGTTCCTGAAGGAAGAGCAAAGGGAAAGCCACTGATTTGGGGGGATCTCCTGGGGGATGTCGTACTTGGTTGAAAGAATGGAGTTGGTGAAAGAAAAAGGTTGGCCAAGGGGATTGGAGGGAGGAGAGGCAGAAAAGGGATGAAAAAGATGAGGCAAAGAGAAAGAACAGCTCAAAAAAGGTAATGATTGAACAGTAAGAGGCAAAATGGGAATGACAGTCCACAGAAAGCTCATGAAAAAGAAAAAAGTAGTATTGAAAAGCTGAGGAACAAAGAAAGGCAAAGAAAAAGGGTAGCAAAAGCTCTGTGGAGGAGAAAGTGAGAACATGCACAGGAGGGGAAAAGGAACTAAAATCAGCAACTAAAAGTGGAAAATCGGGTACCTAAAGGTTGTTATTTGAGTTCGCAGAGAATACAGCTGTTGCATTCCCACAACATAAAAATCACCTACTGTAGAGATAGGAAAAGGTATCTCAGTTTTCTGATGGAAAGAAGAGCAGGCCTGATCTTCATTACACTATAATTAGAATTAAAAAAAGCTGTTGGAGTTGGCCCTTTGCACAGTAGATTGTTTCTCTCAAGGTTTGCATTGGACACTCCTCTGGGCAAGGAGCATGTCTCCCTTTCTTGTGGTACACTGCAAATGCTTTATGAATCATAAATAATAACTCACTGGGTTCCAGCTTTGAAATGTGGGTCATCTCATTCCTCTTCTACCAGTTCGGATACAGTTTATTACCTACCTTATATAGACACAGAAGCAGAGAAATCTTTCTCCATGCTATAAAATGGAATCCTTTCAAGCATTTCCTTGTCTGCTCTGTATACCAGCTCTCAGATACCCTATGGCCACCCACCAGGGACTTTGTTGACCTAGTTAGACTTTTCCTTCTTTACTTCAGGTTCCTTTTTCCTTCGTCATAAGTGGCAAAAATCTAAATTGCCTTGATGGTGGATGATAGGACCTAGAATTTCTTTCCTTCTCTTTAATGAAACAGACTGACTTTGTTTGAGAGCTTCCTTTTCCAAATCAATTGACAACATTTCCTTTCAGACTAATATTGACTAATTTTGTCAGCTGGTGTTTAAAGCCATGTAAAAAAAGCCTCAGTGTAGTTATAGGCAAAAATAAAGTAAGGCAGTGGGCATATTGTGGACTGCTGGCTTCCCTTGGTCTGGCTGCAGTACCTCTGGCAAAGATTTGCCTTTCTAAAGTTCTCTGGTAGCCCAAGCCTATTGCAAAAGCATAGACATTGGTGCAAGAACAGGACAGCAAGAACTTTCCTCTGCTTTGTAGTTATGATTATTTTCTCCCCTATCAACCACCATCAAAGCATTTCAAGGATCTCTGGCTGAACCACTAGGAATATGTTTCATTCTAGGATGGTTAGCCAAGAGGAGCCTTTCATTGATATGCATTGCTGTAAAGCCCTCCAGCATTCCCTCTATTTTCCTGCTGGTGCAGTAGCTTCTTTGCTTTAAAAGGAAGATAAGGACTAAGTGCGCCTTCAGAAGCGTGACTGCCATTTCGAATTATTTCAGAGATTGAATCATCAGTATGCTCGGAGCCTGCTGTACCAGCACTTTTCAAGACAACTGTATCTACATGCATTGCTCAGGCAGGCAGTAACCATACCATGTGTTTTCTGTGTCTGGTACCATTGCACATGCTCCGTATTTTGAGAAATGTAGGCTTGGTGCCTGATTTGTGCTTTTTCGTTTCTGTTGTTTTTCTCACCATACTGCAGTGGTCATTCCCCTCAGACCAGCCAATTGACTGGTTTCGCATATCTGTACATGAAAGCACAGTGTACTTTGAGGACTGACTTCCCTTCCTTGGGAAGGTAAATATTTCCATTCCTGCTCTGCATCTCAGGATCTTCCAGAGATAGTTAACATCAACTTTGATGTAGAGCTGCAGAACAATCACCTCACCAGAGAAAACGTCCTCACTTAGTCCCTACTTAGAGCTACTTACTCCCATGCTTTCAGCACCAGCGTTCTGATATAGCACATTTCCTCTGCACTGTTCTTTCAGGAAGAGCGATTGGTGATATTCAAAGTTGTTTATAAGGCAAATGACAGTTCTCTGCTATCAATTATTACACATAAATGTCTAAACTGAGTTGCCATGGAACCAGATTCTGCCGCATGTTCAGCTGGAGTAACCATCACTGGAGTTGCAGCGAATTTGTGTAAATACAAATGAGAAATGAATTCGGCCTTTAATATATTTGCATGCCTGCAAGTAATTCATCACAAGCATATCAACACTGTAATCACTTTAATAATAAATCTTTTTTACTTCTTTTGCAAGAACAAACTGAAGATCCCAAGCACAGCAAAAACTTTCATGACTGGCAGTCTGCTTCCTTAAGAGATGAGATTCTTATTATCCTCATTTTGCAGATGGAGCAGTCCAGAAACTGCAGAATGAAGCAACTTGCCTAAAAACAAGCAGCACATCTTTTCACAAAGCAGGCAAGAAAAGACCTACAGCAGATAGGAATGGACCTCCAAAATTCCCACATATGTTTTCTGACCACAGGAGGACCCTGCCTTAAATGCAAATAGGGATGGGAGAAGCCTTCTTTATTGAAATCAGTGACTTCAAGTTCCTACTAAAGCATCCTTTTTGGGAAATATGCTCAAGTGATGCATAAATATATCTCTGGATAAAACTGTGTAACTATTAGCAGTGTTCTGCTGGTGGTATCTAAAGGTTTTGGTAGTCAAGCAATGTTTGTTTGTACTTTAAGCACTAGGGCAGACCCTCTGAAAATCTCACCCCAGACTTCACATCAGCAGAAGCAAGATTTGTGCCCACTGGTCTTTTTCACATGAAAGCCTTACATTATAGACATATGCAGTGCTTGTGTGTTCTAGAAAACAGAAGCAGGTGGATAGCAGGAGAGGCCAGTGGTTCGGTGGCTCAGCCAGGGCTGTTGGTGTGTGCTTCCCCACTGAAGTGGCCTTGGTGAGGAATGCATTCTGGCTTCTGCATGAAGTAATTAACTTGGAAAATGTTCACTTCTGTTCAGGCTGTCTTTTTGCACAGAAGACAGTCTTCAATGTGGACATTCATAATCAGGGCAGAGACCATCAAACCCACCTTGTTCTTGCTCCGTAGTTATGGTAGCAGCTTTCTCCTGCTCCTGACTGGAATTGGGTGAAGGTGATGGTAACAAGTTTGCATGCAGCTACAGGAATGAATGAGGGTGTGGGTTTGCTGTGTGTCTGCTTCTCCATGGTACCTGCCAGCATGCACTCTGTTACTACAGGGTAAAAATAATGTGAGTTACTTTCCTGATGGAAAAGAGGTACCCCATGCTTACTGTGGGTACTGAGTGTTAAATGCACATGGGCAGTTATTACACCCTGGCTTTGGCCCAGGGCAACTTTTGCCCAATTTTCATAGTCTTTGCAGTATTTTCAGTTAGCACAACAGCGTATTTGAGCAGATATCCAAGATCTTGTTCCAAGGCGTGAGGAGTTTCTTGTTGCATAACACCTGGCTCTCTTCCCAAATGGCACCATGCTCTCTTAGACATTAAACAGCCTCAAAATGAGCTCCTCTTAGCTGTGCTAGGCTTTCTCACTGGGGAGTCCCTCCAGCTCATCTTTGATCATGTCCCACTGGTTATTTTGCCTGCCATCTCGCCTGTGCAAATATAAGCTATAGGTTTGGAGGTGACTCATTACTTCTGCACTGTATGTCCCCTCCTCAAATGATACAAAAATAAAATGAGACCATTTTGATGTTACTAAACTAATGCCAGAGCAGGAGTTTTAATGCATCACGAAGCAGAAAGATAAGTTGTTAAAGATTTATCTAAGCTTCCTTACTTTAGTGGCTGAAATGAACCAATATGTAAACACTGTGGACAAACCAGAGTTTCATTTACAGACAGAGCTTAGGAATGACAGTATCCATTGGATCATCTTCTCAGACCTTTTGTAGATCACAGACCATTACATTGCACCCACTTATCCCTAAATGAAGTAAGGTGCATTTGTAGTCATCTTGAATCAATTTAGGCATTTGCTCTCAAAAAATAAGCAGATTACTAATCCATCTATTTAATTATAGATTTCTCCCACGAGAAGCTGGAACAAGAACCAGTAGAAAATAAATATTAAGTCACCAGAATGCATTATTCACTGTCTCTTGATTTCATTTTGTAATTCTTGTAAAAAAAATTTTGTCCCTCTTTCCTAATGGCTGACAATTGTAAACAGTAGGATTTGTAGCATAGAAGCAGCTCAGTGTAAGAGCTGGAGTTCAGAAAAGACTAGTAGTTCAACATACAATCTGTGTTAGCTGAACATGTATTCCCCAGCAATTTCCCAGCAGCAAGGCTCATATATAGGATTATTTATGTTGTTGCTTTCCTAGCACATTGTACTCAGTATAGCACATTCACTTATATAGTAAGCAGCTCGCTGCTCTTGGCTGGAGTTCCATTGCCAACCTTTAGTCACAGCCCAGTTAATCTTTGTTAATTATAAACCATGAGATGCCACTGCAGACCTGGATAGCATCCTGCGGAAGCAGGAATTTGGCCAATAAAAGAGTAGATTTACTTTGTAGTCTTCAGTGAGTTTTGCTGACAGCCACTGCGGCATAAGATCAAAGGCAACAGGAAACAAGGTGTTTTTAGCAGTGCAGAGCTGGCTTGCTTTTAGGCAGAGCTGTCCACCAAATGTGTAGGCACCATGTATTGGAGAAACCAGATGCCACCTCCCATGTTAGCTGCCTCGTTCCAGAAACATGGATCCACTCTGCCTGAACATAATTCAGGGGTACCCAGCCTGGAAATTTTGTGAGTCCTACTCAAGACATGAATTTTGACATGGGATCTAGTACTCTTTGTTATACAGAAGTTATATGTTGACTCTTCTGGAAGTAATAGGTATACATTTTGTTCAGTATCACCATTTCTGACCCCAGGCATCCTCAATTAAAAAAAAAACCCAAACAAGCGTAAGCCTCATAAGCCTTGCAACTCAGTCAGAGAGAGGACATAAGTGAGGAAGTAAGAGCTAGAAATACCTTTTCCACGATCACCTCAAATTCCCTAGTGCAACTCTCAGCAAGGATAATATTGTAATTGTGGTTGAAAAAGGCATGAGTCTGTTTTCTGTAGCTGGTTGAAACAAGTGAAGAATAGTGGGTTGCAAAAGCCTATCTCACTAAAAAGAGGAAGAGGCAAGTATCAGAGAGAAAATAGAAACTAGAATTTTTGCATGTAATGTATTTTTGCTAACTGTTATACTGAGTACCTCAGTGCCCACGTGGGTATAGCCAAACCTAGGGTTTTTTTAAAGGAGACCCAGCTTTTGATGAGTTGGCTGCTGAGAGCTAAGGAGGCATCTCTTCTTTCTTCCAGTAGATCTTTGAGCATGTGGGGACTTCTGTGGATATATGTGCATTACTCTAACCACTGTGAGCACGCACAAGTCTATGTCATGTCCACACTAATATCTGGTTATAGGTTGAGAGAGAACAGGTGCTCCAACTATCTTGTTCTGAACTTAAGACCTAAGAAAAGCATTGTGTTTAAGGTTCAATAGCAGGTTAATCCTTTAGCTTCTAGGAGAACATTCAATTGGAGTTAGAATTCAGTATGCAAGAAACCAGTGGGTTACTAGCAGTCCTCTGTCTAAAACTGTGCTTACTTGAAAGCCAAGCAACTCTGAATTTTTGAAAGCTCCATAGGGAAGAAAGAACATTGTCCCGTTTTTGATAAAATGCAGTTAGCATAGTCTCCACTGTTAGCATGAATTCACTTACCTCCCTGTATATATGGACTGATATAAATGTGCTCTTTATATTCGTGTAAGTAGTTGAATTCCCTTGGAGACAAAACTATTACTCAAGAAGGACATGTAGCACTCAAAGGCCTAGATAATTAATACAGTAGTTTCCTGCAGAGAATCCAGCCTGGTTTTTTATCATTTCTTAACCCATTGTTCAGTCTGAAATTTGAACAGACTCAGTTCAAAATTTTCCCAGAATACAGTTCTTGGTCATATCTGATTTTGTGCTAATAGAAGTTCTGCTTCCATAACCCCTCAAAGTAAGTGGCAAAACTCCCAGTGACCTCACCAGATAAATCAGAGTATGATTTAGTCCAATTTTTATTCCAGAATGGAATGCAGAATAATATCAAGAATACATAACTTATAGTCAGGATTATTCTTTGCATGCTTTTATGGTGGTTACTTTCCAGTCCCACAACGCTGATACTGTAATAAGTACCCAGTATCTTCCATATTCAGTAGGGACTCCAGTCATGAATTCTAATTAATCATAAAAGGACAGTATTTAGGGGAACTCCCCACCTCACAAAATTCAAGGTAGAATATCATATTTTAATGAGGTCCATTAGAATGCAGCACTTTTAATAGAATTTCTAAGCAGTTGCCTCTGAAGATAAATTAAATGGATTAAAGTCCAAATTGCTGCAATATGAAGGTGATAATTTTTCAGCTCTCTCTGTATAACTAACAAGAAACTATAATATATATTTGCAGAAAGCCTTGCTGGAGTATTTGACAGAGGAAGATAGGCATATATATGCTATGGAAGAGAATTTGGCATATCTTCAGCAAACATGTGCAGATTATTTAATTTCAGCTCTTAGTAAGTTTAGGTATAATATTTAGCACAGGATAAAACAGGAATTATTATATTATAACCCATAGTGATAAAAAACATTATATCTGTGAATAATACTTTAGGATATGGGAATACCTGTTAAACTTGGGCCTACTTGGTACAAGGTAAGCTATATGGATGATCTGGTGATACCAGTGCTGTCGGGCATATTTCCACAGACAGGAGGACAAGAGAATCATCTTGACTGCCAATGAACCAATAGTCCTATTTTCTGCCCTGCTGAAATTAAGGTGAGATGATCAGACAAGTTTGAATATCCTACATAGATTATCATAACACTTTTATAATTAGTTAATTTTTACTATGAATTCCTATAGCAAAAGAGGGTCTGAACTCAGGATGCTTTTTTCTTGTTTGAGTTCATGTTCTTGCAGTTTTACCCATTTTCAGGTATCTACATCCCTTATTGTGTAGCCTCAACCAAATTCAGACCTTCTGACCTAACAGATTAATACCCTGGTTTTGTTCTTTAAAATAACTCTACTGTGGGCTTTAAAACTATTTTCTGTATTGATTTATTCTTAATTTAGTCATGCCATTTCATGATCAAATTAAGTCAATTTATTTTTATCTGCTACTGTAAGAGCAAAATATTTAAAGAAAGTCCTTTAAACTTTTCCCAAATAGCATCTAAAAACACATATGTGCAATGCTGTGTTGACCCAATATTCTCATTTAAAAACTGATTTAATAAAGTTTTATGGAGTTTTGTAATTTTTCCATTATGTGACCTTAATTGATATTCATTAAAAAATATAATACTGATCTTTTAGACCTTCAGCCCTGACCATGGTTGGAAAGTTAGGGAAATCTGAGCAAACCCAAAGTCATCGCAATGCTAAGTGTTGCAGTCCCACCCACCAGCCACCCACAGGGACTCACAGTTTTCCTGTAGGAATTCAAAAGCAGCTTCCTCAAAAATCACATACACAGCTGCCATATGAGGCCTGACCAAAGGTCCATCGAGTCCCCCCTCCAGGTTGGTGGAATAGATTGGGAACATGTATTTTCTAGCCTGAGATTCATCTCGCAGAGTGTGGGTGTATTGACAGCTGCAGTTTCCCCAGGTGTAGGGGAAAAAAAAAATCTTTTTTTTCTGCTTTGTTCCTAGTAATTTTTGGCAGTTATTTTGCTTTTTTGGCTGTTCTTGAAACACTAAGTTGCCCTTTTCCATGGAGCAGCCTGTGAAGACCTCAGGATCCCTGGTGGCAATGGCCAGAGCTCATCACTGAGTGTGCAGCATGTGGGTAGTTTGCTCCCACCTGCACCTCTCTATCAGCACACTTCTCCATCTGTCGATTTATGACCCAGTCACGTAGCCTGTCAGTCCCCACAGCTGGTCATTGCCCTCGCTGACCTGCCAAACTGCACATCGGTAGGAAAATTTGTTACCTCACACCTTTGGTCAGGTTACCTGTGCTTAATGGTGGAGAGTGCAGGTCCCACAGCAGACCTGCAGAGCTTTGTCCACTGCTCCCATTGCTGTATTTACTCCTCACTGGTTTCCTATCTTGCACGGAGCCTTTTATCCATTCCAGCACCTTCTCTGTCTGCGTATTTTCTGTAAGGCCCTTTGGAGTAGGATTTTATGAGAAGCCTCTTAAAAATCTAGAAGGTGTACATGCATCTCCTTTATTGATGTGCCTGTTGACCATCATCAGAGAGCACTGAAGCTGTAGGTGAAGCTGTAGGATGAATCATCTAGTTTGCCCAGTAGATAATGCCTAGCAGAGACCTGTGCTTTATTCCATCTAAGATGCCTGTCCCTAACTATTGCTCACTCTCTTTACCACTTACCAGTCTGTTTCAGAGCTGAGTTGGCAGCTAAGTGGCTGAAACTTTTCCCTCAAAAAGTGGAGGTGGAGTGTGTGCTCCTCTTCAGCAGCTCAGTGCATAAAGCAGCCTTCTACCCCCCTGCTAGAAGGAGGTGCCCTAACCCACAGGCCCTCCAAGGCCAGGGAAACCCAGATATCAGCAAAGCTGGTCTGCTCAGAACAGAAGACGTCCTTATTTATTGGGAAAGCATGAATTAAGGAGGTCATTTGCCCAGAGGAGAAAAAGTGAGGCTCTAGGCCTTGTTCCAGTGACTACCTGAAATACAGAATGAAAATATTTCTTAGACATGACCCCTAAAATAAGACATGGAAACTTTCAAATGTGTCCTTGAATCCTGACAGGGTCTGTGTGTAAGAGAGGCACTTGGGTGTTAGGAATTATGGTGCTTTGGCATGCCCAGGAACATATTCTTTGGCATCTGATGAGCTCTAGGGGGATTGGGAGAAGGATGCAGCTGGCATAAGCAGCTTTGGCAAAGCTAAAGCTAATTTGGAGAGGGAGGTAATGTCCCTTGATGCAGAAGTTAGTCTGTGCGTGCTCTCATTACTGATCTGTGCAGGAAGGTTGATACATAGGGATTACTGGCTTCCAAAATGAAATATTAACAGTTGCTTAAAAACAGCTACCAGGATGACCTGTGAAAGGAGAGGTCATCATTGACAATGGCACAAAAAAGCTGCACTAGCTATTGAGGGATCTGCCAGGCAGCGAGTGAGACCTTACAACCTCCTCACTCTTTAACCTGACCGACTGTGAAGAAAATGCCTGGGCAACATATCTGAATAAATATCAACATTTCAGATTTAGACAACTGCAATGGCAATCACTTCATGGGTTTGGTATTTCATCTCACAGGAAGATTCTTCAGCTGGTTTTTAACAGCTTAGTTTAAAAATCCTGAACACCAAAATAATTCATAGTTAATGTGGTATGCAGGAATGGGATAAAAACAAAAACTGAGGAGTTTGTGAGTCTGCTACTGAGGCAAATAATATTGTGTGTTGAGAAAACCACCATCAGAAGTCATCATGTGTGTTCTCAGGTGTGTTAGAACTAATTGTCCCCCACTGATCTCTCCATGTAATAATTATTGGGTGAAGAAAAAGTCAGTCAGCATTCAAGGCTCTGAGAATATACCTTGGGTAGTGTCCAGCTCTGATCCCCCTGCATGTCACGGGTTTCTAGAACTCTAACCACGCTGAGAATCAGGCACTGTCTTACAGGACTTGCCTCAGCTCCCTCTCCTCTCTATGATAAGCATATATTTTTGCAAGCTCTACAAACTTGTTCTGCGCAATGCTCAAGCGCTTACAAAACATCTGAGAGGCTGCTTAAGTTGAAACACATTCATAGCCTGGGGAAGCTGGCAGAGTTGTGCATTATCATTAGGTACATGTTTTGGTCCCTAATAGATAGGACCTTGGTCTGTAAGGGTCACTTTCTCACTCTGAAGGATTGACAAGCGCACTCAACACTTGTGTAATGCTTCTTCCACTCATTTGCTGACTAGCTGACTACGGCTAAAGCAGGTCACTGATGACAGCTAAATATGTTTATGTGGTGCTGCACAGCTCTGAGTCCACCAGTGCTGTCTGTGGTGGCTTTACTATCTGTACTTGACAGCAGTGGTGGAGAGGTGGGACTCATCTCACCCAGCTTTGGACACCCACACAAGAGACACCTACTTCAAGCTTGTTGCCCCAGACTGCTTAGAGCTGGTGGAGAGAAACAAGCACTCAGAATGGATGATTCATCTGGCTTGTTTTAATCGTCTACTTTAGGAGATAAATCGTGCTATGGAAATGTCTTTTTTCTGTCTACTAACTCTGCAGAAAGTGTAAATCACTGTCTCAGATACACAAGTCTGCGCAGCAGATGTCTCAAACTGAGTAGATGAATGCCACCGTTGGTTTTATCAGTATATTTTTAACATGTACATTGAGGTACAATGTGGTCCTACAGTAAGCCTTTACCTGGCTAGCTATGCACAGGAGTCTTAAGACTTTTGTCCAGACTTTTGAAGAGGTCTGGACAAGCTATTTAAAAGTGTTAAAGAGAGAGCTGCTTTTCAACCAGTGTGAGTTTGATGACACCCCGTCTGTGCACCTGTGGTTTGGGTGAGGAGAATATCCCCAGTGGAGACACAGGGACTAGGTGGGGAAAGTTCCAACCCTGGGTTTTGTGTATGCCAGCTGGCAGACAAGTGCCTCACATGGTAAATGACAGGATGAGACCACATAGGTGTATATCATCTACAGCATCCATCATATCCAAAGACAATTTGGCTTTTGGGGGCAGATTGTGTCCCAGATATCCTCCAGGACAGTGCCACATCCAGTGGAAAAGGCTGTGCCCATTTGGCATCTAGCCCTTCAGCAGCACAAGAAATCATGAGGGCACAATACAGTTTCACTGACAGATACTATAGACACTGACAGATATTACAAGTCTCTGCTTGTAACTGTTAATCACCAGGACAATGATTTTTACCCCTATCATCATGAAACCCAGTGTGTCTGGGATAAGTTTCTACTCACTGCAGCATGTAAATGCGTGAAAAGAATGAGCATCCTTAGAAATTTAACCCTTGAGGTGCAAGATCACTTTAGAAGTGATACATGTAGTATTATCTATTGCAGAAAGTGAATGTTTCTGTTGATGTGTTTAACACAAAATTAAATAGAACTGGATAAGTAATTTTGCCTGCGTAGCAGAGAAAACATTAGTAAAGTTTAGCTTTAGGGAGTGATTGCCATGGAATAGAGTTTAAAGGCAGTGATATTCATGCAAGCTGTCCAGATGAATGGCTGGGCTCTTGCGTATGTGCACAGTTCAAGGGGGACCAGGGCAGGTGGCTTCAGTCCTTGGTGGGGAAAAGATCTTCACTACACTGTCTGTAATGGGCTGTCTATCAACACTGTATTATTGGTATTGAGTGTCTGGTGCATCAGGCGGTATAGCTGTGATTTCCCCCCTTCTCAGGGACTGCCAAGACTACTGGTATCTTGCTGTTTCAGTGATCATGATTGATTCATATTTTAGAAAAAATAATACAGCTTTGGTGTTGTGATTCAGAGCACCTGCTCATCTGGAGATGTCATATACCCTAGTGGCTTAAGATGTGTTCCCTAATGTTGAATGTCTTCAGCAGGAGTGGTTTAAATCCTGGTTTCCTGTTTCCTAGGGGAGTAACTGTGGAAAGACAGGGATGGCAGATACCCTGCCGGCTGTCTTCTACAAGGAGGAACATTTTTGCCTACCTCTCCAAATAGTTTCAGAAATGTAAACTCTGAATGCAGTTGCATTGCCACAGAGGCACAAACTCCTCCTAAGTTCGTTTGGCACCCTGGCTGCATGGATTCACTTTTTTCTGTGCTCGGAAATCCTGGTGGTCTATGGGAAGGGTGCTGGAGTTTGTTAGACTGTGTGAAGTGTTTGGTGTTGAAGTGACAATGCCCAGCAGAAAATCTTGAGAGGAAAGAAAAAATTCAGTGAGTGGTGGACAGCAAAGAGAGTGCTGACAGCTGCCCGTTACATACATGGTGGGGTTAAAAGGAATGAGTGGACCATTGTTTGGTAAACTGAACCCTGACTGGCTGTGCAGTAAATGAGGCTAGAAGCATTAGTTGCAAGAAATGTACTACTAACAAAATGCCTTAGAATTATTTTGTATGAGCTAAGGGTTCACAGGCAGTATTTTTTCAGTTCTAGCTTCTTTTAACATTTGTCAGTTAGCTTGTAACCTTTCTATTATGTATTTAATACAAGGTCACATTAACTTTGAACAATTTCTTGGCCTGCTGGTGCATCTCCTGTTATGTGGGAGGCTGCCCACACAATCTTCAAAGCCTCTCAGAAGGGCTAGATGTTTATGCTTTGACTGCTGTACACTCTGTCAAACAGAGGGCACAGTTTTCCTGTTATAAAATAGTGCTTTAGTAGGCAAACTAATGGTACCCTTAGCTCAGATCATGCATTTCTTATCTGTAAAGAAATAACTAAATAGTTATTTCCATAGAAAGAGACATTTTATTTCATAATGTATTAGTTCATGTAAATACAAGCTTAGGTTAACCTAAGAGGTTTTAAGAGATTTTCCATTCCAAATACTAATTCTCAGCAAGATAGGGAAGGTGTGTGGATCTCTCTTAGTCTGCCTTGAATATATATAAATGTTGGCAATAATATAGTCTTTCATTGTCCTGGCTGTAAATGTTTTCATCTCTCAATGCATGCAGTGACTTCTGGACACCTTTGAAGTTGTAGATTCCTGGATTTCAACATGAATTACTGTACATCCTCCTTCACGTGAATGGACCAACTAAACTGAAGTCAACCTGTAGAAGAAATAATTGCTGAGTGTTGCATGTGGGTGACTGACAATTGTAGCGGATGTTGAATGGAGTGAATTTAAGAAAGTGAGGTAAAGAGCCCTAAAGGCAGTGGCCTGCTGCTGAGATTGGTCAGCACATTTTGATCTCTGGGAAAACTGAACCATCTAACCTCACTTTGCTCATTCATTCACAAGCTGGATACATTATCTAATGATAGTAGATAATATAACAGTGCTGTATAATATAGCAGGGCTATAACAACCTGTGTTTAAGGATGTAAGGGGCAAGGTTTTTTAGGAGAGAAATTTCCAGCAGCATGTTAGGCTCAGTTATAGCAGGGCAAAGCTCCAGTCCAGTCTCATTTGGTGCAGGACTCAAGCTAAGAAGTGTTGGAGTTGCCTGATCAGAGACAGACTTCAGGGCAGCCTGTGGGTTAGTCTAATGTTTGGCATCTGGCTACAGTTTCAGGAGACCTGTTTTTCTAGGGATCATTGAAATGTCTGGTGATCTAATTCAGTATTACTTGTGTTACTTACATTGCAGTGATTGTGCTTATCTTCAAGATTAAATACATTGTCGCCCTTCTCCTTTTAAGAAACACCATATTCCATAAACTGCCCATTTCCACATTTTCCAAGAAGTAACAATTTCAAGTGTTGTTGTAATCCCCTTTATTAAACTCAATACCATATTTTTCATTCATTTACACATCCTAACAGCAGGAGTTTAAGTGGTGTGTTAAGCCTTTCTATGTACATCAAAGCAACATGTAATTTTCATTTCCATTTTACCCAGTGGCTTCTAAATCTAGAGGTGATAATTGTTATTTGCATTCTAATTATGCCTCAGTTGAACCAGAGGCTTTGCAATGATCTAAAAACAAAGGACATTTTGTGGCAGGATCTGGTGGGTTCTTTTGCTCGTAAAGCTCCACGAGACTTGAGAAGGGCCTAAGATTTGAAAACTAAAATGCAGGATGGATTTCCTTAGTAAGCCATGTGTTTTCTTCTCCCCAGGGGATGAGCGCTCCCGGGAGTCTCCAGCCCCAGCTGAAGCACAGATGCAAGCTGGGGCAGAAGGCGGTGGAAGGGTGAACCGCTGTTGCTGGAAATGCTCCGTGACACAACTCAAGAAGATTTTCTGGGGTGTGGCCGTGGTCCTGGGTGTCTGCTCCTCTTGGTCAGGTTCAACCCAGCTAGCAAAATTGACCTTTAAGAAATTCGATGCACCCTTCACTCTAACATGGTTTGCAACAAACTGGAACTTTTTATTCTTTCCTTTGTATTATCTTGGACATGTTTTTAAGTCAGCTGAAAAGCAGTCTCCAAAGCAAAGATACAGGTATGGGAGCTTTTGTTTTTAATCCTGTGGCTCTTGCATGCTGCTCTACATTTAGCAGACATTTTGTTCAAATCAGTCAGTTAAATCAAACTTGTGTTTGCTTTCCTCTCCAGGTTTGTTAAAGGATGGTCTGAGTTCATTGTGTGTCCTATGCTAGGTGCTGTGTTATTATTCCTAATATGATTTCACTCCAGCAGTGAGAAATCCAGATTTATTTCCAGCACATAGAAATCATGTCATGAAAGTCCACATTTTCTGCAATTATTTATCAAGAGTTTTCTGTTCTAAACCTCTGCAAACATAATTTTTTTTATTAATATCTCCTTCCCCTACCCATGGTTAACTTCTGTGGCAGCCTCTGAATAAGCTAAGTAAGCTTTTCTTTTCCAAACTTGGGACTAGAGCAGGGCCTTGAATAGCTGAGTGAAAAGTATTGCAGTATTTTCCTGGCACTGTGCCCCTGACATCAAAGGCCAAGCTCTGATCCCAGTTAAACTCGAGCTGTTGTGTTTATTTCCGGGAGGAAGCGCAGTCATAACCAAAGGCAGCACTTTGTCTTCAGCACACCTTGTCTTTGTAGGAAGCCAAACCCACAAACCCTGAGGCACTCATGGAAAGCCCTGAGCGCCCATCCACTGTGAGGGGCTGAGGATGCTCTGGCTGCATGAAGTGCTGCCTCTCCATGAGTGCTCCCTCAGCTCAGCTCCGCTCATTTTGGCCTGAGAGGTGTCTGGGACAGATGGAATGACTCAGCCATCAAGATGTCCCATGTCAGAGAGCTTCCCCAGTACGTGGAAGGATGTGAACAACGTTTTCCCCTTCTGTTACACAGTGGGGCTCATAGCCTTTTAATGAAGTAGCTCAGAAAAGTAAACAGTAAGAAGTACACATTTCTCAGCTCCCAGCTGCGCAACAGCAAGGTGGAAACTTACTACAGGAAGAATCTACCAGGCTACTCAGGAAATGCTCTACCTCGGATGACGAGGGTTAAGATCATAAATGCTGAAATTTTGCTGCTCAGACATCATTACAGTTTCTTCATGTTCTAAATAATTCAGGGCTGCAGATAACGAATATCACCATCCACTGCAGATTCTAGAGCAGTATCCAGAAGTTTTAAAGGCATTTTTATAAGACACTTTAGTCTTCAAGTTGTATTTGTTGTTTACTCCACAGCAAAGGTGCTTCCTTCAGAGATGAGAGAAGTATGAAGGTTACAGAAAGCTACAGTTTAATCTGAAAACAGTAACAAAATCTAGTCCAAAAGCAACTACCTTTTTGTTTCTTTGTTTTTAAATATTTTTCTTCCCAGCTGCTCTCAGATAATGTTTTAAATACAGCTGAATTCTGGGGTGAGTGGTTGTGGTTTGCCAGATCCCTGGGGTTAAAACCAGAGCATTATACTCTTTGTTCCTGCCGTAAATTGATATGGTTGGTTGTTTTATGTCTTCCATTTAATTAAATGATGGCTGAGTTGAAGAGCAGGTGCAAGCCCTGCAGCCTATTTGGGATGCAGGGGAACATCATTAGCAGTAAGCTTGCCCAGGCTTAGTAAAGAATGTGCATTTGTGTATCTGATCAGCACATTGAATAGGGTTAACTTACAGAGTTTTTTCTGGGTGTCCAGGTAGACTTGTGCATTTGGAGATACAGCTGTGGTTCCTAGCTTTGCTGCAGATTTGTTCCGTGGTTTGGAGCAAGTCACTGCAGACTTCTGATTTCCTTGTACTCTCTGTTCTTTTGGATGAGAAAGTCCTTTAGGGAGGAGGGAGGACTGCCCCTTACCATATGTTTTCATAGTGTCTGCCTCAGCATGTCCACTGTCTACACTGAGACCTTTCAGTAGTGCTGCACTAAGAGTTACAGTGAAAAAAATTATGGTTCATCTGCGTTCTCCGTTACAGCTGAGATGTCACATGCATGTACATCAGAAAACTCAAGCAATGAGTTCCAGCCTTCCCTCTTAATTATTCCTCCTTTTTGCATATTACATATGTGTGCAAATATCGAGAGAAAGACATATACAGGGGCTTTGCAGCTCTATATGAGGCAGCACCATCTGCAGGAAAGCTTGCACTCCAGGTGTGGTTGGACATGTCAAGTAGACATTTCATGGAGTTCTGGATAGTTTAAAGAAGACAATTCTGGCCTGGAGCTATAAAGAAACTGGCATAATCACTTTCTGCTGCTTTTATCCTTCACTTCCATCTAAACTTTGCTTATTAACTGAGCTCTCTGGCAGGAATTTACAATGAGATAAATGAAAAGTTGGTAGTGGGAGACAGAAATATGATATCTAAATCACCTTAGAAGTGAAGCAGTAAAGGAAGGGATTCTCAGATCTTGCCTACACAGGTTGCTAAAATCCACAGGCACCTGATGATTTTTGGCAGCAAAGCTCCCCAGGGACACCTGTGCAGCCACCTCCTCCTCAGCAGGGCTGGGCAGCTCAGCTTCCCCTTCATGTGGCACAGGCAGTGCCTTCACACTGCCCCTTCCTTGGGATGCTGGAGCTGACAGGTATGCTTTGGGGTACCTCCCTGTACAGTTACAAAGCATGTAAAGAACAGCAGCCACAAGGAAAAGTATACAAAAGGGGATCATAAAATGCAGCAACAGTGAATAGATTATATGGTTTATTGTGGTTTTAAAATTTCTCTTGTGTCATAGCAGTATGTATGCTGTGCTGTAAATACAGGAATTTTTATGTTTTGTAGTCTCATGGACAAACACACCTGTCATGGACATAAACTAGTCTCAGGCTATACAGATTTTTTTTTTCCATTACGTAAAATAACAGTATATTTGCAACCAAAATTTTATAGTAGTACATTGAATGCAAGAGCAGGTTTATTCAGTTTTTTTATAAGATTTTGAGTATTAGGCCACAAGCAAAGTATTTATGATTAACCCATATTGCATGGTAAGGAGCTTTCTGTTTAAGCTGAAGTAGACTATCAGTTATGTCCACAGCGTGGGGAGAGAGCCACTCTTCAAAGCAAACCAGAACTCATGCATTCATATCCAAACTGCTCTAGGCTCGCTGTGCAGCTCTGTCAAGTGCCAGGGTTGTGCCCAAGTGTAGACAGCTCAGGGAGAACTTCTCCCATGATTGCTACCTAGGATGTCATGCTCTATGGCACAGAGCTGCATATGTGGGAGTGGTAAAAGAGATCTGGCAGGCCACAGAAGAGCATGCCAGGTTCAGCATTGCTGTCCTTCTTCTTGTGCAAGTGCTCAGTAGCTTAAAATAAAATTATTATAACTAAATTATTATTCATTTCAACCATTGTCCAGTCCAGAAATAGCACATGCAATGATTTATGTACCTAATGGATCATTTAAGAGTACTTCATAGTTTTTGCTTCCAAACTGCTTTATAAAATGACACATTTAATCTGATGT
This sequence comes from Platyrinchus mystaceus, assembly GCA_035041135.1. Lineage (NCBI taxonomy): Eukaryota > Metazoa > Chordata > Aves > Passeriformes > Tyrannidae > Platyrinchus > Platyrinchus mystaceus. The sequence continues at coordinate 43,688,970 of JAWWLV010000121.1, forward strand.
GCTATTCTTCATCATACCTACATTATTAATTTATGCAGTAACATAAATTAAAAGCACTAGGAACTTAAAACACCCTGGCTACATGAAAGATTAAATTAAAACCTCTGTAAGATATTGCTTAACTTTCTCTATCCTTAGGCAGGACAGAACACACCTTTTATAAAGATTGACCCTGTGCGTGCCAGCGGGGGAAATAACAGAGGGATGCATTCACATTTTAGAAGGAGAATACCTCAGAAAGCCTTTTTATTTTGATGGTACAGTCTTACCAAAGGATTTTTTGAGAAGGAAACAACAGGACTTTCAAAAATGGTTTGCATGTTTATTCTTTAATTTGTTTATCATTTAGATCTTGCTTTTATTTCATAAAGCATTGGACCTAAAGCAAACACCAGAAGCTAGAACTAAATGTCTTTTTAAACCTTGAATGCATCTGATGTGTTGGGTGAATGAATCATCACGTATACCTGCACTAATCTGCAACCACGTTTGAACATATTTTAGAACGTTCTTTTTCACTGAATCATAGTTTTGTCTCTGTATTGGCCCCAAATTAGCTGCCACCAATTCTTCAGAATTTGAAGGGTTTTCTTTGAAAATAAAGAAAAAAGTTGCAGGTAACACCAAAGTATTGTTATGCCTTTGAAACTGAACAAAAGTACTGGCGCAACAATGGTAGAGGACTAATGTAGTAATCACTTACTCTGATTCACCAGCTCATTGACTTCACAAGAGTCACTTGATTTATATGCATATGGGCTCGGAAGCAAAATTTGGCTCTTTAGTGGCCACAGAGTTGCAGTGTCATAGCTTCACTTGAGTGAGGTCCTGGAGAATGTGAGCCAGCTTCTAAATGTGTTTCTCACGTGTTTCTGCTACCATGGAGGAGATGAGACACTAGCCCAGCACCCCAAGTAATTCAAGGAGTTGAGTCCTGACATATGAAAGTGCAACTCGCTGCACCATGGGTACTGCCCTCCTCTTCTGCAGCAGGCAGAGAACCCCGGCACGCAGCACTGGTAACCAGTGCCCTGGCCACAATGAAACTCTAAGGGGAAGGAAGGTCAGAGCCTGATTTGGTGTGACTGGATGTGGTTTTACTCTTGATTTTCCTCAGTTTGTGTTCGTAAGTCTCTCTTACCCAGCAGCATTAAAATATTGCAGTGTGGTTAACTTTTGGCGTCCTACTGATTTATATTACTACTTAGGTAGGAGCTTCACCACCAGAGCAAACAGCATTAAGAGAGTCATAAATAAGCTATGGAGGCATCAAGACATGACAAGTGCAAGTGTTTTTAGCAAATGTCATCCAATGAAGCATGTTTTCTTTCAAAAAACTTCAGTTTATAAACTCTAATTGTCTAATTCAGTACATAATCCTTAAAATAATACCTATTTACTTTGTGTGCCTCAAAATAAAATCACTTTACAATTCAAGTTCACATTCACTTCTTGGGAAAAATAAAAATAATAATTAGGACAACCAATGAAAGAACAAAATGAACTGTTGAAATTAAAAGGTAAAGCATCTGATTCTTACCTGAGTTAGACAGATAAGAGTTAGGAGTAACTCCAGATTAAATCACTTTGATATCTGCAGCAATCTATCAGGACTTACCTTTATGCTTGGTGTCAAAGCGATTAATTAAAAGAAGATGTGGCTGTCATGCAAGAGGTTTATGGTATTTGTAGTCATCTCTGTCTCTCCTGCAGTTGTCCAAGCTGCCAGTGTTGGTGTGTTTTTGATGGACCACTGTATCGCCTTTCAGACTTCTTTCAGTGAATCTGCTCATTTCTTCCAAGGATTCTAGCTGAAGACAAGGTCAAATTGTACAATTAGCAAGTAGCAGTATTAGTGAAGCCTTCTGCTGGAACAGTGTGGTGCTTTTGGTAGTGGCAGTGCTGGTGGACATCTGTCCAGTGTCCAACCCGCCGTATGTACAGGGCTAAACTCTGTCACAGAGCATTCATTTGAGCTAAGCTCAGCTGAAGCCCAAGCCACAGAGCTCAGGGTGATGCCATTGTCAGGTTCTGTTTCTCAAGTGAAGTAGTTCTCTCTTCCTGATGAAACCTGTGGTAGCTGCTATTTCTTTCCTTTTGAAAAAGAACGTGTGCCCCCATGGGATGTGGGATAGGTGTGTTGTCACCCCACAAGAGTTCTGAAGATGGCTTTTCACTACTGGCTTGACATAATACAGCCTTGCTGCACAATTGCCAGATGATTGCATAAGTCATCATTTCAGCTGCTTCCTTCGGGAGACTTGTTTTCTGAGGTGATTAAAGATTAATGTCATGGTTTCTTGCTCATAAAGTCTCCTGAAAAACAAAAATTTCTCAGCCAGCTGTCAAAAATATGCCCTACAGGCTGCCTGTTCTTGAGAAAATAACACCTTCAAGAGTTTTTCTAGAGTAGCCTCCTGTTCACATCAGTCTCCTCTACACTGAAGACAGTACCAGAGGAAATGTGCCACAGCTAGCTTCTCAGTGTCATACAGGATATTCCAGCACTTGAAGCTGAATGCCTGATTTCCCCCCAAAATGCCTGGAACGAGCAAACATCTGCAGCAGAAACACAAATGTGAGGCATGTAAGGTAGACAGCAGGAAAGGGTGAGGAGAAAGAGAAAACCTATTGGTCAAACTCGCTGTTGTTGGGTGCCCTTCATCCTCACAGAGTCCAGCATCCAGCTAGAATTGAGATGCTCCTCCTCTTGATGTCTTCCATTGAAAAGCTTATAAAACCACTCCTGGACCATGGTGGAGGAGGTAGTTTTTCTCTCCCTCAAATGGATGGTATGGGAGCTTAGTACCTACATTAGACTCATGATTTGAGTGGCTGGCAGAAAGCCACAAAATTAGTGCCTAAGTCCTAACTTCTGTGGAGGTAGCTTCCACAATGGTAAGCCTGTGTGGTGAGCTCAGAAACATAAAGGTGGCATTTATATGCTTACCTACCTTTCTAAACCTACCCCAGCTTTTACATCTCCTGGAAATACCTTAAAGAGATTTCCTTTAAAATTTTGTTTGACTAGTTCACTAATTCCTTCTATTCAGGTAGCTAGCAATGTTTCTGAGAGCTTGTGTCTTAGCTTTTGTCAGAAAATGGTCATGGGTCCTTCTTTAGGAAACCAGTCCATTCTAATTTAGCCTCACAGTTTATCCTTGGAGTTTGTATTTATTTTTTCAGATCATGATGTTCTGAAAAGATCTTAACATTCATGTCCTGTAAAAAAGCTTTTCCTGAATCTGAAGAACCTTCATCTCTTGAGAATTGTCTCTTCTGGGCTTTTGGACCTTAGTGAAATGCTAATTGAGAAAAAAAATTGCGTACTTCCTGATCAGGAGAAACCCATGTTCTTTAATCTTCAGACTGATTTGCAAAATCATTCCAAGGATGATTGAATTAAGTGGTGTCCTGTAATTTTTTCTTGTTGTTCCATTGCTTTTGTCTTCTCTGGTGTGGCTTGAACAGATGCTCTAAAATAATTACATTATCTGCCTCCTACGAGGTAACAGTGCTTGAGGCAAGGACTAGGAAGAGAAGTAATTGTTCTTGCTACCTGCAGACAGGGCATGTGATATGAAACAATGTATTTATGTAATGGCTTTTGATTGGGAAAAAATATAGTGTCTTGCAGCACTGAACAATCTCTGGTCAGTAGTTAAACTGCATTTCATTAACACTGCCTCTGGTTAGTAAAGCAAGCTGCCAAGCTTCCATACTGCTAGGGCTTTTCTCGGGAGACCTCACAAATCCACCTGTGCTGATCTGATCTCTGTGCACTGACTGCGACCACGGAACAAAAGCAAGCCAGGCTGAAGGGACCTTGGGTCACCTCCTTCCTTTCCTGCCTCCAGACATGACCTGCACACACAAACAGAGAAGTAGCTGCGTTTATGGCTGGTAAGGGAAAAAAAGGGCAGAGTATGTGATCATGTTTACTGCATAGAGAAAGAAGGTGAAAGCTGAGGATGTGCTTTTTTTCTAATCAACATACCATGGAAGGAGATATCACAATGGTCTTTTTGTAGAATGTATTTTACCTTAGTCACCATACCAAGTGACCCCCAGCGCACAAACTTATTGAATAGGGACTGTCTTGGACAAATTCTCCATGGTGTTTACAACAGCAACAAAAACAACAACAAAACCCAGGAAGGAGTGATAAGGAATTCTGCTTTTTTTTTTTTTTTTCAGCCCAGATCTGTGTCAAAATATCTTGAAGGCATCTACCTTTAAAGCTGCTTTAAAAAAGGAAAGTGCATGTATGGCAACAGACTGTGTAGCTATAATTAACAGCTCTCAATAAAGACAGATGATACAGAGAGAAGTGTTGGAGGCTGGCAGTACTACAGAAGTGGAAAAAACCTTTTTGTCCAGCTGCCTAGTGGTTATGGATTGTGTCCAGATTTCCCAGGATTGTTTGTGTTTGTGTGAAAAGGCAGCTTCATATAAATGCACACGTACCTGGCTGAGGATCTTGTTCAGTCCATGTCTCCAGGCGCTGGCCACCCTTACTTGTTAGAGAAAGCTATAGCTGGTAAAAAGGGAGAAATAGCCAAAGGTGAAGGATGGCAGCAACACAGGTGTATGAACAGGGCATCATAAATAGAAAAATCCTCTCAAGCAGCTACATAATGTTGTCTGTGAACATTCACGGAGGGTTTGGAGGGAAATAATGTTAAAGTATGAGCTGATGGACAGAATTCATATATGGTTCATACTGGTTCATATATGTACTCACACACTCATGTACAACCATTTTTGTGTTTTCTAATGCTAAAACACCTTTCCAAATAGTAGTTTTTTGCCAGAGAATCCTATCCAAAATAGGGAAGGCAAGCAAAATCTAGTCTTGTTACGTTGTTTGCGTGCTTTGTATGGCAATTAGTGAAGACTGCTTCTCTTCAGCCTATCTGTGGAAAAGAAACAACCCACCTGTTGGTTGGTTTATCAATCCCTGGGGTAAGGACTACAACTCAGCAAGTTTAAATGAAAGAGCCTCATTTACTTTATGGCGTTACGGTCATTGCCATATCACTTGGGTCTCTTGTCTAAGCAGGCCTACACTAAGCCTACTGTGGTTGCCTCATCTGCTCCTTGTTCCTTGCATCTCCAGCTGAGTGCTTTCCCACCTAGAGCTGGTATTGGTTGCATGTGGTTTGTTAATTTATAAATTGTGTTCTGTCCCTCTGGGGCTGGGGACCTGTTTAGTCATTTACTGAGGCTGCTCCTTTCACTGCTCCAATGTGTCCTTCGTGTCTTCAAGAAACTTCCACTGCTGCAGCAAAATATTCAGATTCCTGCAGAGGGAGTGGACCTCTGGGAGCCATACGTGAAAGATGGCATCCCCCATCTCTTTCAGCAATCACAAATGTTAAACCCCAGGGATCTCAAGTCATCTTGAATGCCCCTTCATTGACAGAGTGGTACTAACCTTCATGTAATACATTGCTGAGATGAGGCACCTTGGATGGTATGAGTCTAGGTCCATTTGCTAGAGGAGGACTCTGTTCCTCTATGTCATCTGGCATTTGCCCTTGCATTGCATCTAAAAATATGTTCTGCTTCGCCAAAATACTGGGGTTTTTTACCTTAATGCTCTTCACTGTATCTACTGTAGAGGCCAGCCAGGCCACTTGAAAATTGTATCCTGCTTTTTCTGACTGAAACTACAGCTTTCTTCACTAGTCTGGCTTATTATGCTTTCAGCTGAAGTACATATAGATTTCCAAGTACAAAAAGATAATTCTTCTGCTATGAAAAAGTCTCCTATTCACTAGCCCATTAGCAAATAGCAAGAATTTCACCTCTATTTTCAGTACCCTTTAGTACTACCTGGAAGAAAAATGAAACTACAGCTTTGTAACTCTCTCTGGTATTTTCACAATCTAAAAGGTGGTGCTCTTCTTAGACCATCTCACCATGATACCCTGAACATCAGGTCATAGAATCATGGAGTAATCCTGCTGGGGATCTGGGGAGGGAGCTCTAGTCCAACCTGCTCAGTGCAGAGCCACATCATATTATTTTGTTAATGGTTAGTGATCTGCAGACACTGAATGAGGCATAACTGTTATTAAATTTATGTGTGCTTTATTGCATCTTTTAATGTGCTGTCTCTAGGATACCCCACAACTACATATACCAGAATGTATTGCCCTTCTGCTTCTGTTTGCCCCTTTTTGCCAGAGCCACCTTAAATATTTTTCTGTCCTCAGGCAAGGATATGTTGATTTATTTTTTATTAACCTTGGAATTTAAAAAGAAATGGTATGAAGCCACTATAATGAGGGCTTAACTTATTTTTAATAATCAAACAAATTTGCACCTAGCGTTTTCAGTATTTCAGGAAGTTCTCTTTATCAGTTGCGATAGGTCCAGGCAGCACTTGACCCTATCTGGAACAGCTCCACTGATCCCCATCACAGCATGCTGACTGCATTGTAGAATGGCAGGGATGTTAAAGATCATCTAGTTCCAACTTCCTCGCCAGGGCCGGGACACCTTCCACTAGACCAGGTTGCTCAAAGCCCCATCCAACCTGGCCTTGAGTACTTCCGGGGATGGAGCATCCGCAGCTTCTCTGGGAAACCTGTTCCAGTGCTTCACTATCCTCACAGTAAATAATTTCTTCCTAATTTCTATTCGAGAAGGGTCTGGCTCAGTGAATGTTAAAAATATCAAATTAACAACTATTTAGATGTATTTCATCAGGCAGAGGGGAACTCAAGCTTTGACCAGACTGAAATTCACCCTACTCCTCTACATTCTTTTTAAAAAAGTGGCTTTTGATTCTGGAGAACTGAAGTAGGAAAACTTAATGTTGAAAAATAGTGTGCCAGAAGAGGATACAGCAACATATAGCTGTATGATTAGCTGCCTTCTGTTAACATACATGCAGACATACCCTTGCTCATTAAATTTTTAACAATTAAGGCCAACCCTCTGAAAGTCTTATAAGCATGTAAGAAAGAGATCTATTGATTTCATAGATTTTTTTCAGACAACTTACAAAACTATGCTCTTCTGTAGTTCCAGATAGTTCCTATAGTGTCATAACTTTCTGCCTTGCCGGGTTCCACGTGGATTTTGTGGTTGATTTGTACTCTTGATCATGTAAGAGGGATAACTGTAGGGGGATATTTCAAAGGTAAGATAAACCATTTATGGATAGGGGAAGGTGAGGAAAGAGCTGAGTGGCATCAAGCAGAATGAGTGAAGTGTTTGAAACAAGGGAGATAGTTCCTATCAGTGTGCAACTGAGCTGTCAGGAGTCTGATAAAAAACAAGAAGAGCCTGAAAGAGTGGTTAGTGCATTCCTGGACATCAGAGATCAGGTGGGCCAGATGTGGTGTTATGTGAAAGCAGGGTGCATGAGCTCTGCTGAAATGTAACATTTGCATGAGTGATAGTTCTTGTAACTCTTCTGCAAGCTAAGCTGAATCAATAATTCCTATATTATTTCAATGGACAGTGTGTTTACCATAGTATTGCTGATGTATTGAATCCTGTGGCTAGCTGCAAGTTCTTACCTGGAATACACCAGGGCTTGATTTGGCTCAGCAGCCGTCCAAGTTACAGGAGTCCAGATAAATCCCTCAGAACAACCTAGGAAAAATTTAATCATGCCAGCAGTTATTTCACATGTTAACAGATTTGTTTCTTAACAAGAATGAATGTACAAATAAAATTTGCAAAACCGCTAAAGATATCTTCGTAGCTTTTTTTCAAAAGTGAGCAGAGAATTGGCTTTATTTTCAGGTAAGCAGGAGTCATAATGAGGACATTCCTCTTGAAAATCATGCCAGTTTTATGTATAGTTAATTGTGGACCTTACTTTTGGCTGGCAAGTTGCAAACTGTTGTCTGCTGCTTTATATTTCTTGAGCTTTGTTTTGTTTTAAGGATTAAAAAAAAAAAAATCAACAAAAAACAGCTGGCTTTCCGGATATGTTTGCTGCAAGAAACCAGAGACAAGTGGTTTCAAGAAACTGGAGACAAGTGTGTTTCCTCCATAGCAATTGTGCTAAAAACAAACTGTTCTCTTTGTCAATGTGTCTTCAGAAACCTTCCACTATTATGCTGGTGGTATCTGGAGTCTCAAAATGCCTTTGTCTAGTGCAGAACAGTAAAAAACCACAGATTTTAGGCACACATAGAAACATGTCACTAGGGATATTTGAGAGACAGATGATAAATAAAGTCTTGGTATCAATCTTATGTCATGATCTGAGTGTGCAATGACAAATTATCCTTCCTGAAGGATAATTCAGCTACTGAAGGCCACAGATGGGTTTGCCTTCAGCAAAAAGCTCAGCTTTTGCATGCCTTTGGGCTAACAGCCATGACCACGCAGCTCCTCTGCACGGAGCATGCTGATGGCATCTACTAGATGTTGTGCAGCTGACAGGAAAAGGATGCAATAGTTCATTAGTTTTGTCATTCTGTTTAATTCAGACATTTTCAAAAGGAATAGCACTGAAAGCTTTGTAGTACTGAAGGTGCATAATAATTGCATCAAAATTGCCCATCTGTGGCAAAAGCGAGATAATTGCCTAGGCGTATTCACGTTTGCAGAAGAGATTTTGAATAATAAGTGTTTATAAAGCCCTTCTGTCATCATGTTATCCAATCCTCACCAGTGAGCCAAACTCTTAGTTCATTTACACTCTTTTCAAACCAAAAATATCTCATGTTGGCACATCTCTGAAGTGGGTGAAGATGAGAATCTGAACTAGTGTAAGTCACCTGAAATTGGCTCCCAGCTCCCCAACAACATTTATGAACCAAATTGAACAAAAGTAATCAGGAAACCCTGCTGATTCCTTGCTAGTGTTATTTTCTGTAACTTTAATAATTAATTTGACTCATTACTGAGGTTTAGGAGTGCCAGTACTGATTTCCAGTGATGCTGAATGGCTCTTCTTCCTGTGGAGCAAAGCTTGTCGAAGGGTCAGAGCCACAAACGGGCTGAGACCTATGCCCTGTCCTGCAAACAGCCATAAATATCTATGTGTGGTTTCCAGCAGACACTTCTCCTTCCTCAGGAGCCTGTCTTCTCTCTCAGAGGTAAGGCCTGAGTAAATCCATCCTCAGAAACACAGACAGGCCAAAGATGTGGTGGGGACAGACTGGCAGCAGCAGGTGAGATGTGAGCCCACCTTAAGTAGGTTTTTCATGGCTGATCTAACCTACTCATGTAGATAAGCTCCTTAGCACATACTCAGCTCACCTAAGCCTTTGAACACAGTCCCTCTGTGCTTGGCAAAATGCAGACAGCTGAAAGACATGTCCTGGTTTAAGTGCATGCTTACCTGGTCAATCCCTCCTCCACAGGGACTCAGTTTATAACCACTGCCATAGTCAGGTGCTCTCTCTTTCTCTGGCAATTAAAGATGCAAACAGCACTGACCAGACAAGATTTGTTGATGCAACTTTGTTATCTTATGTTTCTCCAGGAATGAATTAGTTGATTTTTCCATTAGACTTGGTACAAATCATTCTGATGTCCTTGGTGGGCCTGAGTGATTCCTAATAGCTGTTTTAGGTCTTCAGAACACATCTCATGCCTCTCCATGCTCATGAGTGAGTGGAGCTGCTCATTCTAGCCCAGCACTCCACAGTAAACTAGTGTGGATCATTTACAATGAGATGGAAAACTTCTCCAGCTAGATGCCAGCTTCACCTGCTTTCTGCCGGTGCATGCCACTGGTCTTTCTGCACAAACAGAGAAACTGTCATTCCTGCTTTGGGATTCCTTCAGCAAAATAGCCTCCCCCATGACCAGTTTGCCCTGCAGATCTTCAGCTCGTAATTTCTTGGTGTTGTAGTGAGATTTCAGCAGGCTGTACCTCCTGGGTAGCCCAAACATGGTCATGGCAAAGCTGACTCGCTTTCCAGCACTGGGAAGGTAGCCAGCAACCCTAGGAGATAACTAAGCTGGTGTCCCCAGCCACCTAGAGCCCTGTGCATCTCAGGGTGCTTTACACACCTGTATTAGTGAGGTGCTTCAGATCCCTTCCCTGCCCTAACAGAGCCCTGCCAGAGGAGCAGCACCCTTGCTGCTAGGGATCCAGAAGACAGTAGGGTAGCAAAACAGGCATCACCTCTGCCAGGTTTCTGAGCAAATAGTTTCACCTCAGAGGCTGAAACCACATTACTGTTGTCACTCTTCCTGGGAAACAATCTGAAAAGAAATTCAGACATACCACTAAAATTAGTAACAATATGAGCTACTGTTCAGTACATTTTTCTGTCTCTCAAGGGCTTAAGCTTATTGAGTAACCTCCCTCGCTCGCAGTTTCATCACAGAGCATTAAGTTTTGAGAAAGGGCTGAGTTCAAACACCGAAGCTCTTTATTCTAGTTGTATAGGTGCAGCATTGACAGAGCCAAATTTAATAGATCCCCCAGTGCACATTTACAGTAAAATGAGCCAGATTTTATGATGTGTACCTTGGGGAGAGGAGGAGAGGGGGATGACAGATAGGGGTATCACAGGGCACTGTGGCTCTGAATGACTCTGTTGCTGAGACTCAGTGAGGTGTCAAGATATCTTGGGTAGCATTTTTGAGGTTCTGCTGCTGGATTCTCTATTCTTACTGAAGACTGTGGTGAAACTGTAATGATTGAGTTGGAAGGAGTAGTGAACCAGTAGTGACAGCTGTTGGAAATGTCTCCTTATGGTGGTTTTCATATATGTATGTGTGTGTGTATATATGCACCATTTGAATACACATGCTGAGCCCCTTTGTCCTGCAAGAACAGTGACATCCCAGAGGGGTAACAGGCTGTTTTACTTTTGACAGTCTTCATTCAGTGTTCTGCAGATCAGTAGCTCTCCTGTAAACTGCAAATTATTGAAAAAGAAAGGAAAATGAAGCCACAGATTTTGTGCTTTCTAGCTCTAGGGTAAATGTGGGGTCATACCTTTGACTGGGGTGGAAAAATCCCCTTGCACAGTGTGTATCTTACCTTGTGGGTCTTAATAGGACAGCACAGACTCCAGGATCAGACCCCAGTTTGTTTTCTGAGGGAGCTGACACCTGCTTTCTCACAGCAGGAAGAAGGCTGCTCATTCTCAAGCATCTGTCTGCAAAGCACTGCCTGGTGCTGCTCCAAAAATCCCTTCCTCCCTGCCTACGAAAAAAGCTGAAGCCCCAGGAGGGGGACAAAGCACACCCAGCACTCACTTGCCCACAAGCTTGGTGGTGGCTGCACCACAGGGTGCCCCGACTGGCTTGGCACCAGCCCCCCACTCACCCCGGGCAGAGCCCCAGCTGTGTGGAGGGACTGGGCTGCGGGGCAAACTCTCACCTTTATTTATACACTGCTCTCCATCCCACTCGTGTTCAGTATAAACTTAATGCCCTCAACAGACATCTTGATTCTCCATTCCCCTGAAAATTTAAAAAACACCCTCAGCTTTTGGTACATGCTTCTTCCTCCACAGCCATACACAGAAGCTGTTCTACTTCCAAAAGGCAAAACATACCTTCAGAGAGGTTTTTTTACTCTCTTCTGGACTGGAATCCCACCATGGGTGATGCCCTGTGCAAGAGACACTGTGCTTAACCTTCTTACATCTATTTTAAGATGCAAATTTGATCACCCATAATTCCTTCTGCAATCTGTGGGTGGTAACAGTCTTCAGCCCACTGGAAAAGTCGGTGCATTAGGTACCTGAATATGAATTTATGTTTTTAATTTTATGTGATCCTCCTAGGATTTCAGTGTGAAGGTGGAGTAATCCAGTAATTTCTTGCAGCTTGCTCATTTTTGCTATCTGTGGGTTATTTGTCCAAGTTTTTTTGTATTATCTTAATGAGAAATTAATCTCATTAACACCAAATCATTTGTCTCTGTCGATTTACTTTCTAGGATGATTTACATTAGATGTGATAGTAAGCCATGTCTAACATTTGTAAACTTCAATTTTCAGAGATCTCTGGGGATACTCAAGTTTCAATATCAGCCTCACATAAAACAAAATTACCCCATTCTGGCAGTGAACATGAGTAAAGATGGATATGAGGAGTTAGTAAAATAATTGTTTGTTATTTCATAAATTATACTCTGTAATTAGGGAAAACTCTTTTTTAAGAACGCATTGAACATGTACCCTAAACTTAGTGTATTCATGTATGTTTCATGTGCCATCGATCATGAAGGGAGAAGGTTAAATATATTTTTACTGAACAAGCATAGCAATAAAATAAAATTAATATCAAAATCAAAGAGCAAGTATTATTAGATTGTTTTTTCACTATGTATTTTCAAGATATTATTCCATGTTTTTGTGTTGGGCAGCTGACATATAATCTTGAAGCTGCCTTCTCAGCCTCTCTCACATGCTGGGATTATTTTAGTTTGTGGCTCAGCCCACCTGCCAACTATTTCAGCTACTGGGATGCAGTGAGCTAATTAACGCATCTGTCATCTTACACATTCTTCAGATGCCATGAGCAATAAGGAGACTTAGCCTTAATCTTCTTTGTCTTACTTTTTCTCACAGGCTCATGGCTCAAGGCTCTGTGGCTCAACTCAAACCCATACACATTTTCTTCGCTGAACTGTTCATTCATGTATTTTTTCTCTATTTATTGACTTCTAATTCCCTTCCTCTCCTAGTGTGCGTGCTATATTAAATCTCCATTATCTAAGCCTTTGTCTCCTTTTCCTTGCACACAGACATGTAAGTATCCTTATTGCTTAATATTTGTATGAAATTAGCATCCAGCAAATCCTGACCTGCACCAGCTTGCACTAGGTGCTTTTTCAGCAGGGAAACAAACACAGCACCTGTGCCACAGAATCTTCCATCAAGCTTGAGGCACATACCTGCTAAAATCTGCTCTTTTTCATTTAACTGGAGATTGCTGACTTCTGCAGCTGCTGTTTGGCACGTTGTGGAGGAGGGCCATGGGCCCACAGTATCTGCAGAGAGAAGGCCATGTTCAGAGAAGGGCAACAAAGCTGGTAAAGGGGCTGGAGCACAAGAGTTAGGAGGAATGGCTGAGGGGGCTGGAGGTGTTTAGCTTGGAGAAAAGGAGGCTGAGGGGAGACTTTATTGCTCTCTACAACTACCTGAAAGAAGGTTGTAGCGAGGTGAGTGTCTCTTCTCCCAGGTAGCAAGTGGTAGGATGAGACGAAATGGCATCAAGTTGTGCCAAAGGAGGTTTAGATTGGGTGTTAGGAAAAATTTCTTCACTGAAGGAGTTGTCAATCATTGGAACAGGCTGCCCGGGGAAGTGGTGGAGTCACCATCCCTGAAAGTATCCAAAAAATACTTGAATATGGCACTTGCAGACATGGTTTAGTGTTGAACACAGTGGTGATGCTATGTTGACAGTTGGACTTCGTGATCTTAGAGGTCTTTTCCAACCTTAATGATTCTATGATTCTTTAGCTGAATAGAAGAATGAGGACATGGGGAGATGGACCTCCCCACTAACCTAAGTAACAAAGTATGTGATGCAGTAGCACAACCTGGCAGGTGAACAAGAAGGGAAATAATTACAAATTTCCTTATAGATGGAGATAAACCCAGGATTTTCAAAAGGCCCAGTTCCTCTTCTGCCTAAGATCTGCTTTCTGCCAACACAACGCCTCAATCTCACCCAGTTCATGTCAGAACATGACATAAGGTGTCCAGATCTTATTAATGACAGTGAAAAAAGAAGCCCTAAGTGAGAAGCAGTCAAATGACAAGTCTAACTGTGAAGCTCCCCCAGAAAACTTGCAGCACTGAGCTCAGCCTGGCTGAGCTGGCTTAACCAAAAGTAGTTTATAAAATCCAAAGTCAAAAGAAATCTGAGTCTTAGATGTAAACCTGCTTTTTCAGATAAAGCCAACAAGCTATTTGCTTAAATTAATCCGTGTCTGAACTTAAACTGAGGTAAGTGCTTATGGAGTATGTAGGCTGTGATACATCCCCAGCAGTAATTCTGTTAAATTTTTAACACCCCCTGCTATGCATGTGTAAGGATTCACAGGCACACTGAAACAGGCCAGCTAACTATGCTCCTCTCCTCTGCTTTTAACCACTTTCAGAACAGCACTGCACCTCCTCCTCGCATGCTTTCTGTTATAAACCCAACCATTTTCATTTTCCAGACAATCCACTGTACGTGGCTGCAATTGCGTTAACCATAACTGCAACCAAAGGGTCTCCAATCCAAATTATTTAGCACATTCTGATGTTGGCCTCTGAAGCCACAGATCTGGGAGAGGGCCAGAAAAGCCATTTTACAATTATAGTCTGTCACGGGCTTTAAAAAGAAGACAGGGCAGGCACACCCACAGGGCAGGCATTAATCATGGCTACATAAAGTCCTCTCCTAGGTGGCAAGCTGCAAGGTTTCAGCAGGAACTGACTCGTGCTGCAAGGGCACCCCATGCTTTTCCCCCTCATAGTGCTTTTACCCTAGCAGGGAGCAGATTTTTCAGTGCTCTCTGTGCAGCTGCTCTGGAAGCAGAGTGGGGTGCTGGAAGCAAGGATCAAAAGGTCATTTTCCAAAATGAAGGAAGGAATAAGCATGTCACTGGAGTAAAAGGTGGAAGACAAATGAGCCCAGTAATTTCATGTCTGGCAAATACTTGGCTCTCCTCGCTGCAGCTCTGCTTTCAGAACCAGCAAGCAGGAGGGAGGCTCATTGCACAGCCCTTACTGTCTCTCTCAGAAAATCACAGTCCCACATTCCCTGTAACTCCCTCTACCCTTTAAATCCAGGAAGATGCCATAAACTGCAGCTGTGTGTCACAAAGCTATTTCATTCTAGCCAAAAGTGAATGCTGTAAAAGTGGATGTGCTGCACGCTTTACTGATGTAGATTAGAAGGAGCTTGACTCCTCTAGTCACAGAACAGAAATTACTTCTGTGACTTTAATTTAGGTACACAAGGATCTTTCCTAATATTCTTATGTTTTATTTTAGAAATCTAATATCATAAATGGATGTTCATCTGTGCTACACTCAATCCCATGGTATCTGAGCATCTAAATGTAAGAAAACTCTTTAACACGCTCTATTCCAGACACTTTATTAAAGCCATTACCAGAGGCACATCAAAATGTAATAGCACAGAAGCAGATAATGGTCAGAACATTTTCAGCATGAAATGCATGATCTATTTCGATTGAGGGAAATCCAGGTTAAAAGCTGCCATTTTCATTTGGCAGTTTCAAATGTCACAGTCACATTTCTGAGAATTCCAGATACCGTGTTTCTGAGTCACCTCGGGTTTACTGTCAGCAGTCAGTCTCTTGCCACTTGAAATCAAAGGCTCTTCTGGCAAGTCTTCAGGGTGCTCTTGCTAGACAGTGTATCTTCATCCTGGATAATCTGGATTCTTCCTTATCTGCTACACTAATTCTCAGAAGGTAATGATACTGTTTTCTCTCCAGGGATGTAGTCTTAGTGAATCCCAATCACCTTGTGGAGCAGCACCGTCAGGGCATGCAGTATGAATGGTTTATTGTCACAGGAGAAGCTCCCAAATTTGTCAGACCAAGCACACACAGTGCACTCCTAGGGGATGGCAAAGTCCAAGCTAAGCTGTGCAGATAATCAGGAGCTTATGCCAGTGACTCATAAAAGGCAATAGAGATGTACTTGGACTCTGCACTTACACCTAAGCAGTTCAGAGTGCTCTAATTAATGAAATTGTAATTAATTTTCACTGCTTCTGAACTGCAGGGAGCTACACTTGTGTTACAGGCTGAGTACATGGCTAATGCATCGAAGGTGGATGAAGCAGGAGAGCCGGAAGAGAAAGAAAAGAAAGTGACAGCTTGTCCTGGGGGATGGATTTCTTCAAGTGTGCCATGTCCCTGGTACCTCCACCACCAGCAGCTGCCAGAGACAGGAAGGGCTTGGCTGGACCCAGGCTGGTAATTCCCGTGTGGTCCAGGTCCATCCCTTTACAGGCATCTCTGAGTGAGTGCCTCACTGACACAGATTGGGCAGAGAAGGCAGGGAAGGCTTATGCGGTATTATTATTTCAATAATTTTGATCCCAAAAAGACAAGTATGGCATTTGGACCAGTAGATGGGTTTTCCAGTTCATTAACTCAGGAGTTCTGCATCTTGTTATGAAAAGTTCCTGTGTTATTACTGTTGCAAATAAGGGCTCCTTTCTGTTTTTCGGTCTTTGACAAAGTAAATCTGTATGCTCAGCAACGACTGGGTTGAAATCTTAATTTGTGGATTCACATCCAAGATCAGGATGGCACATAATATGCTAGTGAGGCACCAGCTCGCTCCTCATCAGGGCAGTTTGCAAAGTGCTTCTCTGAACAGGCCTGTTTTCTTTGCACTGAGGTTCACACAAAGCAGAGCCAAAAGAAACCATTTAGTAGGCAATAAAAATATAAAAGAAAAAGAACAAGTACATAAAAAATGTCACTAGGAAGGAGAGCAGTGTGTGCTGTAACAGCCTTATCCAAACCACACTGACATTCCCCCACACACGTGCACAGCAATGACAAGACACAACTGCTTTGCATTTTCCTACTTCTGTGGCACCAGACCCTGACCAGAGAATTTTGGTGCTTCATTGTCTCTTATCATGTAAGAGTAAAACCTTAAAAGTATCAAATATTTCATAAAAATAATTTAACATTTTAAAACACACACGTAAGTGTAGTATCTGTGAAAGGCTTCAGATTCAAAACAAATTTCTGCCTGGCCTCTGAAGAACAGCTGTGTATCCCATCCAAACACATAAATGATAATGGTTAGCATCCTGTTCAGAGGGACTCTCATAGCTTCCAGCAATTTTTAGTCACAAGTACCATTTTACTCCATCTCAGCTTCAGGTCTGGTTTTCACATGTGGCAGATCCGAAACCACCCTAAGTTCTGTTTTCTTCTGCTTCTTATGTCTCACCACTGTTCTCGTTTTGGTCTTTCCAGGAACTTCAAAGATATTTCATTTTCTTATAACCTGTAAGCAGTGTAATCACCTCAGTGCCCTAAATTTTTTGTTTACTTGTAGAATGAATCAATTTCTGCCTGATTTCTCTCTTTCCTCTTACATTTCTTCTCTGTTCCTTTTAACATCGTGCCTGCTTTCCTTCATCCTGAATGAAGCAATTGAGGGCTAATAACCCCATTAGTATTTAAGTTCTTATTTTTTGTCAAATGGAGATGTTGGCTGAAAAGTCCAGAGCGGGACATTGACAGCATGTGGAAGAAATGTCAGTGCCAAATGTGGCTGCTCTAATACCCAGCAGTGGAGGCACAAGGCTAACCCACATTTCTGTCGCTCCACACTTTCGATAGAAACCAGAGAGGTAAATAAAGCTACACCATTCTGGAATTCAGATGAGCATAAGACTTAATAGCGTTGGCAGCTGGCACCTGTTTTGAGACCTGATCCGACCAGTGCAACAATATGCATAACAGGGGCACTGCAGTTCTGTGAATCAATGGCACTGGTTTGCTGTTTCTCCTGCTTCTGGACCCCAAGTTCACACCAGCATTACCAGGCAAGGCTCTCATGGAGTTTGTAATTCCTTCCACTATTGGGGGATATCTGCATCTGTTGCTGTTTATGGGTTGCTTCATAGCTCTCCTGTCAGTGGCCACATTCCAAAGAAGATACATATGGGCACATGGCTTCTAATAGCAGATCTCTGGAGATAATTTTTCCACCCTGTGCATACCCAGCTCATAGTCAGACCTTTCTCCAATGCAAATGACACATCTCTCAAGGAGAGAATCACCTGTAGCTCCTTTGGAAATGGAGGCTGCAGGCTTCAGCAGAGGAGGAAAGGCAAGGGTACTTCCAGAATTACAAAACCTCAAGGGCTTTTCACCTGGAGTGTCTGGGAAGTTGCAAGGAGATGGTGGAAGGAGCTGAAAATCATGTTCATGGAGTCGCTCTGTGATAACTCAGCTTCCTCTCTGGAGGAAGGATCCAGCATGAAACTCACTATCCTTCTCTTTTTTGGAGTGTATAAATGAGGAAAGCTCATGGCTTTCAGCATGATGGAGCATGAAACTGAGATTCAGCTTCTGAACCATGTAAGCATGCATGCCCCATCAATCCATTTGCATAAAAAGAGCTTGAAAGAAGAACTGTGAAGATGTAGACCCCTCAGAGTGCAAGAAGACTGAAAGACAAATGTAGTTTGTATCCATCCTCTGGACCTGCCTCTGGTGCTCAAAAAGAAAATGAAGCTGATGCTCTGTACTCTTATGTCTCGAGTCTTCAGAGAAGGTTTTTCTCAGGTGTCGTACAAATTAAATACAACCAGCAACAGCAATGTATCACAGAACGTTTTCTGAAGGACTACCTTATGGGGAGAAAAGTCGAAACAAAAAAGCTGTTTAAAAATCTGAATCTCAGAAATGCTGGACCTTGTATTTTTTAACACTCCCCTTTTGGCACCAAGACTCATCAGCTGTACTTCACCTCATGTGACGTAGGACTGCTGAGTTTCTCAGTCTCTCACATGCTGCTTTTTTGACAGCACTCTGAAGGGTGCTATTCCATCAGGCTCTGGAATGAGGGTAGATGCCATCACCGAGACTGCCTCACTCCACTTGCTGTGCTGCTGTGGCTGGGATTGGAATGGAATTGCTGAAGGACAAAGTAAGGGAGGACAGGGTAGAGAGTGCTCTGGTTTCTTGCTAAATAAACACCAGCAGTGCAGCTAAAAAGGCAAACAAACTTCAAACAGAAAAGATTCACCTGTTCTTGAGAGGAGGTTCTCTAAAAATGAAAAGATTATTTCCCTTCTGTATCCCGTTTACTTAATGCATCTAGGGGTAATTTGTGTATTGTAAATGTCATCTTCTTTGTTATGTCAGTGAACTCTCAGCTTTCTTTTTTTGTATAACTTTCTTTCTTTTCATAGACTAGCTGCCAAGTTGATGGTGTCTCTTTTGGTATCTCCTGACTCACATGCTTTCCTGTTCCCAGCTGTCCCCTGGGAACAGTATCCTGTCATGGTGCTGAACAATTAGTACTTAGGCTATGAAGTCGACTTATGCTGTAGTGAGGATTTACAGAGCTAATAGATTATGCCCGTGGCCCGAGGCTGGCACTGCCAGCAGGAAGGACTGGCAGGGCTTTATCCATCTGGAACCATATCTCTATGCAAAGTCTCTCTGACAATCCACAGGCATAAAGGTCTAAATTACATGTGCATGTGAGGGTGTGTGTGTATATATATATATGTGTGTGTGTGTTTGTGTGTGTGTGTTTGTATTCTAGATACATGTTCCAACATATATATATGTGTTTCAGAAACAGCTCTCTCAGGTGTTTGCGTAGCCAATTTTATCACTGAGACATTTATCTCCTCTTTGTATTGCCTCTTGTCTTGTTCCTTCATTTTCCCAAGACACAATGACACTGTTTCCCCTCCTATCGGCACCCTGCTGCTATATCAGCAGAGTAAAAAAACACCATTACCAGAAACCAAGACAGCAGCTATTAGAAAACCATTTTGTTCTTGCATGCTTTTTCTGTCTGCCTACACCAACCACTACAACAATCCAATTCATAGGAGGCCAGCTGGCCAGCTTCTCCTGAAAGTTTCATTTTGACTATTCCAAAAAGTAGTAAGTGATTCAGGTCACAGCTGAAGAGGACAAGTTGGTTATAAATCACATCAGGCCAAGCTTAAGATATCCACAAGCGATCGCTGCACAGTTTCAGACTCTGCAGGCCTTTCACACCCAAAACATCCACTGACGTCAATGGAAATTTTGTATGATGACGGAGAGCAGTGATCATGTTGACTCCGGCAGTCAAAGCCTTGAGAGCTTAATGTTTAGGTTTTCTCTGCCTCAGTTTGTATATGCTGTCCCTCACCACACACTGAATGCTGCACAAATGCTTGACTGCATTTACCTCAACACAGCCCTGGGAAATAACAGTGAGCCTGTACCCTCACACCCCACTACTGAGCTGAGGAGGGACAGGCTAGCTGGGGGACTTGGCCAAGCTCACACTGGGAAACTGTGATAGACCATCACCATAGACCTCAGATTCAGCCCCCTGACACTCTTTGCAGTGCTTTCCCTGGGAGGCTTTTCACCTTTTCAGTAACTGAAGTGTAGCATTGCTTAAAGTACCCTCCAAACTACTGGGGCCTGCAGTGGAATAACTCTACTTGGGTTACATTAAAAACAATGTGGATTTGTGGTTTGCTTTTTTTTCCAAAAAATTTTTATTAACTAACCTTTTAAAGGCCAACATTAGCAAACCCATTCATGCAGGACACAGGTTAGGTGTGACTTTCATGCCACTGCATCTCCTAAGCCACTCAAAACACAGCCCCAGCTTTTCAGTGGAACACCCATCTGCACTGGGCAAGGAAAGAGGCCCTGAAGCAGTTGGAGTGCCCTTCCCAAGGGCTGGGGTGTGTTGCCCTGTCTGGACCCACTGCACTGGGGACATGGGGTTGGTGCTGTCGATGGGCTGTGCTGCTGTGCTGCTCCCTGCCCACAAGAAGCTGCACCTGCAGAGGTGAGAGGCTTTCCCTGCAGGCAGGCAGAGCCCTAAGGGTTTTTCCAATCACAATTGCACAGGATAAAAGTGAGGAGTAAGAGCCTCCAGGGGAACACTCCCTCTGGAGACTCAGCAGCCCCAGGCCACTTCCACCTGACTGGTAAAGTGGTAGATCCTCAGGAAGGTCTGAATTCATCAGCACTCAGTTTCCACGAGCAGTCAGAATCTGATTTTTGAGGATGGCAACAGTCATTAGGTGCATGGTCCAAGCAGAAGCGTTCCTGCTGGGGTCACACTTCAAGGACACCGGCTCACCAGCCAGTCTGCTGGGATGAAAATTCTTGCAAGTGCCTGAAACACCGTGGCTGTGTCAGCCTGCTCCTTGAACTGGACATTCTCTGTCCTCATTGCTCCTTGATGAATCCAGGAGGAAAAAAAGGTAATGTAGCACAGCTTTTAACCAGCAATGATCATCTTAAAATTTGATGGCCAGCCACAGTCACAGCACAAATTAGATTAAAGAATCAATGTGATGTTTGCTTTGGGCAGGAAGGCTGTTTTAAGGGCAGAGTTACGGATCCTCATTAGGAATTTCCTGTTTCATTCTTGGGCTTTTTTGAACTCTTGAGTAAATACTGTCTGGTGACTTGCTTCTCCTCATTTTCTCAGCTTGGTCCATAACTCCCTAAGGATTGTCATTAGCTTCAATACTGCTCCTCACACCCTGTTGTGGCTGCCTGTGCATGGCTGTACCTGGTGCTGTTGGAGTTAACGATCCTCTCTCTGTACTTCATTTGGCCACAGCAGTGGGTCTCAGCATACTTCTCCACCCCACTGTGCAAAAAAGTCAGTTCCATCCAGCTCATCCTTCAGCCCTGTCCCAGACACCAGCAGGAACCATCCCTCTGCTTGCACCAGTCCTGCTGGCTTGCACGCCAGTAACCCCCAGGCACCTGAGAAGCTTTCATTCCCCTTGATGCCCCTTTCAGCATCAGGCACTGCTGCTGTGGAGGGGAATGTCCAGTCTGAGCACCTCCTGGCCACTGCTCTGGTGGGCTCTGATGAAGATTTGAGACCAATCCTGAGTGCTACACGAGACTAAGTCAAGGATTGTGTTTCCTCATGGGCTCGCTAACAAGGTTTTCCACAAAAAAGTCTTTGAGTGTAACTTAAAAGCTCATCTCTGTGTTCAAGTGTGATGCCTGCCTGGTCTGTGGGTGTTTGGAGCTTGCACATAGCAACAGTCTTACATTTTATTTGTATAATGCACTTGTCTAGCAGAGTATAAAGCACTTCAGGGTCTGTGTACCTCTAGGGTGTAGAGGCAGAAAACGTTGGATAATGCATAACTTCGGTTGTCTGATCACTGAGTGCATGTTGTCACATTAAAAGCTTCTTCTTGTCAGGAATACTTCCTGCATTTTCCAAAATGGCACATCACCTCTGGCTGGATGGAAGACCCACAAATGCTAGCCTGTCCCATGCAGCAATCTGAAGGCACAACTTCGGTGGGGCGACCTGTCGGCTGTGATAACACACTCCAAAGTAGGCTCAGCTTGCCCTGGTGCTCATGGACAGGTGTGGCTCTGCAGGAAATCTGCTGCAATGTCTGCTCACACTGCTACAGCCACTGCTGTTCCTCTGAAGTGTCAGCAACGCAGTACTGCTGCTGCTTGACTTTACCTTCTCCCCAAGCTTTTCCCAGTTTCCCATCTGAGATCGCTGGTGGTTCTGCACCCACAACAAGAAACAACCTAGATGCAAAACTGCAACACGTTCATGTGTAAAAATTAAATGAAAAAGTCATCCTAATGCAGTCTGCTTCCTGCAGCCTTCTCTGTAGTCATGTATGTAAAAGCTGTAGAGCATGTCCTACAACTACTGCTCTTCACTGGAAATGGCAGATGCAAACCAAACAGCTTTAGTGCTCCAGGTGCAGCAAACTGTGGGATGAAGGATCACCTCACAGGACAAGCTGCAGGCTTTTCCCTTGCTTCTGCAGCCCAAAACTCCCACCATGGCATTTTGCTAAGGCACTTTACAGTATATGAATCTTCCCTGTGGTTTGGTCTTGTTCTTCTAAACTTTTTAAAATTTAAATGTTAGTTTAAACATTTTCTCATTAAGTTTCTGATAAACAAGTTTCTCATTAAGACTTCTGAGTCTGTGCTAAGACTTGTCTCGAAAATGTGTATTCAGGTGGTTTGTAAGATTTGTATTATTTGCTTCTTTTGGAGCCATTCTGGTGTATTATGTAAATCGCATTTCCTGGGATCATTTATTGTTCAAACACCTAGTTTGGCATGTGTGCAGTGCTGAGCAAAACCAATTGCTTCTGTCTCTCTAGTTCTGAGGAGTTCAGTCTGGAGATTTTTTTGTTCCATTTCAGAGTAGACAATTTTCTCATTCCATTGCCTATCAGAATACATTTTCTGCAAATGAGCTGGATACTCCCAGAAAAGATAAATTTTAAAGGTAGAACATCAGCCCCAAACCAAGTGTAGAACCAAGTAATGGTCAGCTGCAGATGCAGACATTTAAAAGTAGCAGCTGGATGCTTGATTGGATTCTATGGCAATTTCTTGCATTTAATAACATGCTTACAGAAAAATATGTGTGGGACGATGGGTATTAAAAAGCCACTAGAGTATTTTAGATAAGACACCCCTTGCCTCCAACTCCAGAAACCAGTGCTGTCACCAGGGCTGATGTTACCTCCTAGGCTGCAGGGCTGCCATTTCTCATTAAGACAGAGTCTTCAGCCCTAGTTCAGTCCCCAGTACAGATAGACCAGACTGGATAAGTACATCTCTGAGGAGCAAGAAGTCCTTGGCCACGGGCTGGGGCATTCCTCAGTAGGCAATGCAGGCAGCAGGGCAGGTAAAGGGCATCAGCACACCCAGGACAGGTCTCAGACCTCTGCCACATGGAAGCTGAGGAGAAGCTTGTGCCCTCTCAGCACTGGGAAGCACTTTTCCTGAAGAAAGCTGGAGGCAGGAGTATACAGGTTTTGTTGCAGGAGCCTCAGATGAGCAGGGCAATAAAAGCCATGTCAGGAGTCGTGGGCAGCTCTCTGCAAAGTGCTGAGGCTAGCGGATTTATTCACAGCCTTTTATGATCTGGGACACACCACAGGAGCCTCCGTGCAACTGTTCTGCTGGCACATGAACCTGTGGTGACTCAGGAAAAAGGCGCTCAGGGACTGTCTTGATAAGTAACAGGAGCTGGCTATAAAATAAACACTCAGGAAAAGCGGATCGCTAGCTCTCTGAAGGTGCAACCAACAGGCAGCCCTCACAGGGACTTTGCCCTTCTGTGCCACAGCTTGCACATCTGTAAAGTGGGTTTCATAAGCTCACCCTTTGCTTGCACTGGTTTGAAATATACCCACCTGAGAGGCTGATTTTGCAATGACTGTCTTTCGGGTCAGCACTGGCTCCAGTGTGAGGGAAGCGAAGCTGGAGGCATGATCCCGTTTTCTGGGAAACACATCTTGTAACTTTCCTGGAGACCATTTTTGAGGAATATATTGGATTAACTTGTGGTTTTTGCCTGTACAGCAGTCATACCTACTTCCACTTATGAGCTTAATGCATGAGAGATACTGTGGCCCTAACAGGATGATTTACAAAAAGAGTCCTTGAATTTTTTTTCACTGAGAGGAATTAAACTTGAGTTTAGTTTCCTTCCCTGATATTACAGCCAGGGCATCTTGTCTGTCTTCTTTGCTACAACTAGCTTGCGAGTCCTCCCAAAAGACATGGCATGACATTTTAGTCCACGTCTTTTTTTTTTTTTTTTTTTTGGTACACTGAACAGAAAATGTAAGACTGTTGCACATCTGCAGATTATTTATCCATCCAGGCCTAATTGGTGCAGGGATTAGCAAAACATTTTTTGCCTGCCAATCGCTAATCAAGAAGACAGATTCACTGGCACGGTGGTGGCTTTGCTGTGCTCCAGGGAGATGATGCTCACTCTGCTGAAAATTAGGAGCAATTTAGCCAAATTCAATTTGCAGGTACAGACCTTGCAAGGTCAAAGTAAGAAGCATGGTCTACAAAGGAAAAACATCACCCACTAAGAGCAACAGAAGATCCAAACCTGGTTTGAAGGAGATGGCTCCAGTATGAGCACTGAGACAATGAAAAAATTCTAACAAATGTTAACAGTCTGGAAAGAAGAAATAACTGGCCTGTACAAAGTATTCCCTTAGGATGTGTATTCCTCCCAGAAATTTTCTACTTTGCTGTATCTTTCCCAAAGATGTAATGGCAGATTCAATGGCTTACTAACCTTTCTGGCATAGGTTTGTTCTGCAGGGAGTATCAAGAGACCAAACCCCTGGCCTGAGTACACTATGTGTACTTTGTCTGGTTCTTGTCTACCTTTGCCTTTCATAGGAGGGGTTTGTTTTTTTCAAAATAGGGGCAAAAAGCATTCTTTGCAGTATTGGCAGAATTTTATACATTCTTTTCTTTTGCATGAGGTTCCAAGCAGTGGAGAAACATCCCAACTACCTAGCAATGGTTAAAGACAAAACAGGCAGTGGAACATGAATAGTGTTAAATATATAACTGTGAATTCAATAGGGGAAAAATGGAGCTTTACTGTCATAATTTATTTGCAGGTTTTATTTGACTGCAACACCTGCTTTCAATATGATTAACTCTTACTTAGCATGCAGTTTTGGCTCTGACAGCTTCTGATATACTTCACTGCTTATCCTTGGTTTCAATGATAGGGTTATTGTGCTAGTGTTGTGCTAGAGACAGGCCTAATCAGGTAGAGCTAATTTGCCATTTGCTGGATTAATGAAGATACACACTAAAAAGAGTATGAGGAAGAACAAGAACTAGTGCACAAAAGATTTAAGAAACCAGCAAACAATTTAGAGTAAAAGATCTCTGTGCCTTAGACTTTTCGGTAGTATCTTTCACCCCAGCACTACGATTCCTGTAGTACCATAGCAGCTCCATGCTGTTCCCAAGTGACACTGCACATTTCCTTCAGGCCAAGTTGATAGGGCACCCTGTGACAAACAGCAGGGGTCCAGAATCCCCATCTGGGAGAGAGGACTGGTGGTACATACAGCCCAGCCAGTGCTGGGCAGGACTTGCTAAGCCCTGCTTGGGGGGTTCTCACTGCGGAGGGTTTGTGCCAAAGTGGCAGCAAGGTTGGTTCACTTGTGCTGTGTGGTGCCCACTGCTTTATTTTATACTTACAAGCAAGTTTCTATCTGCCCCCGTTGCTGTATTCCTATGGATAGGTTGCTCTGAAAGCCAGGCAGCTGCTTCTGCTCCCAGATGCCACCCATCCCAGTTGGCATCCTGAGGAAGACAAGTGTGACCAGGCCAAGTTTCTGCCAAGTTTCTGCCCCTCTTTCTCATCTTCACCATCCCATTTACCCCACACAGTAAGGATGTTTGCTACAGCAGCCACCTCAACAACACCCCATGGCAGCCACATCTACTGTGAAACATCTCATTGGAAACGCTTCTCAAGGGCCACATGTAACCAGGCTGCAGTGCTCTCAGTTTGCAAGTAGACCTCCTCCCCACAGTGTAATTCTGCTATTTATTTCAGTCACGAGCCTTCAGATTGTCTGTGAACATGGATATGAACACTTCTGGGTGGAAGCAAACTTTTCTGTATTGCTGCTGCAGCAATTAAGCCAGTACATTTCCCTTCCATTATCCTTCCCTTGACATTTCCATTTCAGTCTCACACACACCTTTGCTGTTGCCTTGGTTTATGCCTTACTTTTTTTTTTTTTTTTAAAACCAATTGCTGTGTTTACAATGGAGTGCTAGCTCATGATGGCAGAATCAAAAAAAAATAATGCAGGAAGATTCATCTCAAAAATACGGCATTACACCCTGCCATGCCACAGCTTCTCGCTATCTGCTGCCACCTTATCTGAAAAAAGCCCAGCAGTTGTAGGAATTTACTCCTCACGCAGAGGATTGCACAGAGCAAGGAATGAGTGGCTCTGCAGGACAGCTTCCTTGCCAAGGGGGAGCCATGCTTGGCATGACCTGGGGATGCACAGGGCCAGGACACTATCTGAGCTTTGCTACAACATTTCCCTATAGCATCTCTGGCTGTTGTGCTCACTCATAGTCCCACTGCTCTGTGGGCAAAGCATGGTGATCCCAGCAAACAAAACTGTACTGGTAAGAGGGCAGCAGGTTGAGATGGTAGGTGAGAGCAGCAGGTGCAGGATTTCTGGTAATTGGGACAGGATTAGGTTTGGTCAGTCTTCGGTGACAATTTCTCTTTTAATACAGGGGGATTTCTCCTTCCAGACATGCACTGGATGTGCCCGTGCCTATGCTGGGCCCGGAAATTGGTGGACAGCGGGAACAGCTGTGTTCAAATTTTCTGTCAAAATAGTTGATAACTGATAGTTGGTTTTTCTGGAGTCATCCCTGACTGTTTTGGGCTTACAGTATAGGTTAAATCACAGTCCTGCCTTGCTTCCTATAACAATTAATCTACTGTTACTTATGGACAACTCTTTGTCAAATGCTTCCTGGTATGGCTTCACAAGCTGTGCTATGGCACCAAGGAAAATCAGTTTTCCCAGTCAGCAATAGCAAACCTGGGGAAACAATTATTTGTGAGAGTTTTATTGTATGGCACACAGTGATTCTGGTGCACAAAATATACCACATTTTCCCTGATGCTCCTCAGACTTCACTGAAGATGCCAGGTCCGAGAAAGCCATCTGCAGCAGTGTACCCATTTTGAACAATGGGGCTCTCTGTGGATGTGGGTGTATGTCTCGCAGCACCCTCCACAGTGGCGGTCTAGAAAAGAGACTAACACGATCCCAGTTATGAGGTAAAACTGGAATGTTTTATTGGACACCAGAA
>JAWWLV010000121.1:43716412-43776464 GCA_035041135.1 Platyrinchus mystaceus
ACGAGATATTTGCTTTCCAAGGTTTGTGATTTAGGTTTGAAAGTCCTTTTGCTGAGAGCTGGTATCTGTCCCCTACACTCCACGGCCTTAGGTGTCCTTGGGGAAAAGCTTCCTTACAACTCTGTGCTGGATAGGGAAACCTCTGCCATAAGGAGGTCTCCTTTGGAAGCTGGAGCCAGCCTACAAGAAGCAATTCATGCTTGGTGAAAACCAGCCAAAACACGTAAAAGGAAGCTTTATTGTATAGGCCAGTGAGAGGAGACCCCCAAAGTAGGGAATGCAGCTCAGGGTCCTGATCTGTGCCAGTGCAGGGCTGTCCTTTGAGGCATCAGGGCACTATACTGGGTGCTTCAGGGACGAGGGCTGTGATATCATGCAGATCCAGTGGTATCTAGTAAACTAGAATCAGGCCCACAGTACAGTGAAATCACGTGTTTCTACTGTATATGAAATAGTGATAGCCAATTCTATATGTGGGAAACAGATTTTTGGCAGGAGGAGCTTCTTTCCCTGAATGAATCCCAACATAAATTCCATTTTTGTCCTTTCATTTAACTATGGCCTTTCTGTCACTCTCATACTAATCTTGCTTAATGTCACTTAATTTAAACTGTGCCTGTGTTTTTTGTTTTCAGAGCATTAGGCTGGCTGCCTATGACACCTGGGCAGTCAAACCCACCCTGATGTCTTAGGAAGCAGGTTTAAGCCTCTAATGAAGTTCAGGACTGGCCTTTTCAATGTCTCTGCTTCTCTGTGCACTTTTGGTGTGCCCTGTGGCAAGTGGCTAGTACAGGCAGGCCTGTGCAGGACTGAAGGCCAGACTTGAAGTGGGTATAGTGTTTGTGGAAGGGGAGAATGGATCCAGGCCATGTGCTGAGCACATGGTCTGTAAGGACCATGCACATCCCTGAACAGTCCTTTGTGGCTCCAGCAGCTGGGAAGTTGGGCTGTGGTTTGTGGAGTGGAGTGGAGGGACATCTCTTTTACTGATACAGAGAGACAATTCAGCAGGCAATTTCAGAGGACGAGGGACAGTAAAGTGCTGGCTGTGACACTGACACGATGCAGAACCAGCAGCTCAAATTAAAGTGTCCATGTACAGCAGCCAAAGTACAGGGTCATCGCGTCCAGAAATGGGCAAGTCCTGCATAGCTATAATTCAATACAGGGGAGTGGCAGGCAACAAAACCCAATAAACACAAAATAAGTGTTTCCTCTACCCTGCAGCCTTGTACCTGCTGCAGCAGAGGGCTGTAGGCAGATGTAGAGTTAGGGATGGGAAGATATGATGAGACTCAGAGCATGAATGAGTTTCTTTAGATAATCAGCTGGTACAGCCCTGACCTCTGAGAAAGCGGATCAAAATCATGCTTTCATTAGAGCCCAGATAATGAGCTTTACATGCCCAGTCTCAGGGAACAAACAGCTTGAAATTCAAGGCAGCAGTGAAAACCTATTCATCCTTTGTTGTCAGAGGGAAATTTAATTTTGCTCAAATTTTGTCAAAACACCCCAGTAAAGTACTTCAGGGCCTCAGGGGTTTTGCAGGTTTGAAAGCAAGCAGTGGCAGCACAGGCCAGGGCACACCTCAGTAGGCTGCTGGCCACAGCCCCAGCCCTGCGGGCTGATGCTTTCCTTCTTTGTGTTACTAAATTTCCATGACACCGGCAGCTCCTAGCTCTGTGCTGGGCAGGGGCAGGCTGCATGCAGGTTTCCCCCCTGCAGCACCTCTGCAGAGGTGCCCCAGCAACCCAGCCCAGCCTTACCAGCAGGGCTAGGCTGCATCCCATCACCTCCTGTCTCCCATTGCTCACCGGTGCCTCCAGGACACAAACAAACTGCTTGTGCTTCTGTTCCCTGTGCCAGGGCTGAACCTGCTCAGGCTGCCTTGCACTCGGGGATTCACAGCATCCCCAGCCTGGACTGCACACATGAGCTCTTAGCTCCCCACTGATGCTTCAACTGATCCAGCGTGTCCCTGGGTGCCACTGTGCCATGTCCCGACCCCAGTGGGAGCAGGCAGCTGCCTGCCTGCCGCCACCTCCTGCTGCCCTGATGCTGCTGGGGATTGGGTCCAGGTCCACCCCTTGGGTGGCAAAATCCCAAACTGGGCTTCCGCAAGGCTTCTTCCAAGCCCCACACAGCAGATCATATGGGCACCAGCTTCCCATGGCTGCAGCAGGAGCAGGGAGCTATGGGTTTTGCTGCCAGCCCTGGCTCCTCAGCATCCTGGTGCCCACAGGGGTGAAGGGAGGAGAATGACTCCATGCTGCTGCTTCAAGATGTTCACTGTGAAGGGACTGATAGTGATATTTCATCTCCTGTCATCACCTCTCCCCTTGCTCTTCCTTTGCTGTCCCTCCTGTGTTTGCAACTCCCCTCCCCCCTGTTTGTACTCTGTGCAGGTGCTGGCTGCTGCAGCAGAAGCTGAAACTTGTTTTTCTTCTCTTCTTTAAGGTGTGTGCTCTTCTTTCCCCAAAGGAAAAGAAGAGAAGCAAAAAAGCAAAAAAAGCCATATATTTGCTGCAGACTGTGACTGGCTTATGTAATAACACTGCCTTTCTCTCCTTGTTTTAGGGAGTGCTGTCGATTTTTTGGAGACAATGGCTTGACTTTGAAGGTGTTTTTTACCAAGGCAGCACCATTTGGTGTTCTTTGGACACTCACAAACTACCTTTACTTACATGCAATAAAGAAAATAAACACTACGGATGTCTCCGTGTTGTTCTGCTGCAACAAAGCTTTTGTGTTCTTGCTTTCATGGATCGTTCTGAGGGACAGGTTCATGGGAGTGAGGGTAAGTGACTCCTTATCTCTGTCTCCCTTCTTCATCCTCAACTTCTGTCTTCCTTTTACCCCTTGCCTCCTGCCAGCTGAGTCAAGCAGCACCCATGCTGAGCGGGCACAGAAATCCTTGTGGAGCAGGATACGTCCTTCCCTGCAGCCTGCCCAGGTGCCTGTGAGCTCCTGGAGGCTCTAGCTACCCCAATCTGGTGCCTTTGTGCATTTTCCTTCAGGAAAGAGGTAACTTGCTCCAGAGCGTGTCACAAAGGATATGTGGTATCTCCGTGTTGCTGTGGATGTGTGTCAGCCTTTGCCAACCCCTTCCGAGGGACTATTTCCAGGCTGTGGCACCAGACTTAGTTGTTTCTAACTGCATATTCCTGCAAACCCTCGCTGAACACAATGCATTTCTGGTCCCAACCTCCAAATTTAACAGGCCCCTCACCTTTCTACATGTGACAGCAGGCTTGCAGTACAGTTATGTTTTGCACCATGTCAGTCAGCAGCAGCTGTGGACAGGAGAGAGCTGTGCTGTCCTTGGCTGCCTGTGGCCAAAACATGTGCATGTGTCACTGATGGAGGACCCCTGCCGAGCCAACTCATAGGGACTTGCATCTGGCCAGCAGCTATGGGCTGTTCTCCTAGTGGCACCAATATGTTTGCTTACACCCTCAGTCCTGCACCCCACACGAATGCCTGCTCCATTGCGGCAACAGAGCCACGTGCAGAGGGTTTATCAGAAAACCCCTCAGCTCCTTGCAAACCCTGCTGCCATGTAGGCATCCCTCAGCACGTGGGAAGCAGAGGGTGGGGGTGGGTAACCCACCAGCCCTGGGGCCAAGTAGCTCCTTCCAGGGCCAGGAGTAACTGGAAGGAAAAGGCACCAGTGGGTCTCTCCTGCCTTGTTGTACCAATTAATATTAATTAGTAATCAATATTAACAGTAATAACTGTAATAATTCCTATTTCCTGCCCATCACTTGAGGAACTCTCTGCTCATCCACCTGGGCAATGCTGTTAGTGCTCAGAAGAGGTTTTTAGCCCTTGCTGCATGGAGCAACCGAGAGTTAACTTTTTGGGAAGTGTTCCCTCACTGGCAGGAGAACTTGGCAGGAGAACTTGGCCAGCCTTTCAGTGGTGGCAGCCAAAAGGCTGCTCAGGGGATGGTTGCAAAATGTACCTGCCAAAAGCCCAACCTGGCCAGCTGGTGTCTGCCCACCCCTGCTACCCAGGTAGCCCTATGCTGAAAACAAATTCACTCTGGTTTTTGAGTGCAGGGGTATCCTGAAATGATCATGGAGGCAGGGAAGTACCACTGTTATCATAGCTGGATGTGCTACCATTTTGATAAATCAAAAAAAAAAAAAAAAAGTATTTTTGTGGTCTTCATGTCTCTTGTGTCACTGTCAGCTGTAACATTGGTGGCACACTAGGAGAGGAAATGTATGAAGGGATGACCACTGCTGTCCTGCACCTGCACCTTACTCCTTGTTCTGAATGTGTCATCTCTTACCAGTAGATATGGTGGTGGCGTGGAGGTACAGAAGCCAACCTGTGTGTAGGGATACTCACACGGTCATGCCCATGGTGGAGCAGAGATGCTTCTTGTGCTCTCCTGGGTGCATGGCCATGATTGAAGAGCCAAGATGGTCAGGGACTTTCTAGCAGCTTCCCTGTCAGGCTTTCTTTTGCCATGGCAGGTGACATGCACTGGGGGATGAGTCCTGCTCTAAATGCCTCCCTTCTTAAAGGGGCAGAAGGAGTGGAAGGAGCAGGGAAGCAAACCTGATTGGTTGTCCCAGCCATGTCCAGCTGTCCTTCATTTCCTATCAGCACTGCTTTGGAAAAGTAGCAATGAAACAGAGAACCAGAACAGGGGCCAGGGCAGTGGGGGCTGTGTGATGCTCCTGCCATGTGTTCCAGCCCCTCACTGTGGCACCTGGCACTGGGGAGGGGTGGCAGGGAGGCTTCCTGAGAACCCACCTTCTTCCAAGAAGGAACACAGCTGTCTCCTTCCCAGGTGATGGGCCCACAAGGGACCTGAGTGCAGGGGGAAGGGCTATTCACTCTTGAGCAGTTGTGGCATCCTGACCTTTGGCAATATGAGTGAGGAGGCACTTGTCCCTGGGGACCGGAAGGGCACATGGCAACGCAGCAGTCCTGCCACCCAGCTTCGTGTGGCACAGAGGGAGTGCCGGGGCACTCCTGTCTGCAGAGGGACATAGCATGGAGTCTTGGGAGAGAATAATTTTCTTGCCTCTTTCCTCTCTTTTCTGTACAGCCCATGTGATAAGCAGCGAGCGTGGCACTGCTGGGGGATAGCCTCAGGATGAGCCTCAACACACAGCCTTTCTTCCTGGGACTGTCAACCAGAAGGAGGGACAGTTGGTAGGGCTTCTCTGGGAGTGACTTAGGGACTGCAAGCTAGCACACAGCCCAGCCCCAAAGCTTGTGGTCCCTCAGGGCCACACCCTGTCAAAGCTGCTGATCCTTTTAGAAGCACCTTTTGAGAGAGTATTTGATAGACAAGGCCTGCAAGGGTGACAGTGCCTTGCCCTCCTATGAGCGCCTTCCCACGCTCCTGCTCCATCCCCACACCAGCACAGCAGGGTGGATAGTGCCACAGCAAAGCTCTGACCACACATTTGGATGTCCCTGTTCATGCCTGCTGAAGGAGAGGCCAGGTGAGAAAGGTGGCAGCTCAGTGGGGTTTAAGCAAGCACAAGTATTCTACTTGGCCTTCAGAAGTGCAACTACTAGCTCTATAGGCACTTAAATCACAATTTGACTGGAATTTAAAATGTAAGAGCAAGCTACAAGTTCCCATCCTTGGCATTCAGGCATTTACAAGGGCCTAGATCTCCTGTAAGGAGGTTGCAGTTTCCCTCCTTTCCCTTCACTGTGCCCAGAGCAACGACCAACTGGGCTGTGAGCTGTCAGAGAAGACAAACACGTAATGAAACTGTGAGTGCCTAAAGCTTTGCCTCTGCAAGCCCTGCAGTGCTAAGACATCTGCAAGGACCTGCAGGCACTGTGGTGTGCAAGTAGCCTGTCACTGCCGCTAACAATGTGCTTGATAGACAGGCTGAAAGGATTCAGGAGAAGGTGTATGTGACACCTGGCATGTCGACAGGGGACTGAGAAGTGAGGCCAAGACTCATCTGACAGTTGTGACATGCTTGATGAAAGAGGCAAGGACCTCTGCCCCAACAAAACAGCATTTATTTGCTTTGATCTTTGACTTCTGTGTTTCCCTCCATGCTACAGTGAACAAAACAGCTCAGGATCCAAGAGAGCCATTGCTTGCAAGTGCCTCCTGTGTACATAACACATATAGACAAGCACATCTGCCTGTGGGATTTGGAAAAAAATATACTACAAATCCCAAATTGTAGTCTTCCTTTTCAACCAGGCAGAGACACAGCCTCCTGGAAGGTGCTCTGAAGTCGATCATCCCCTGACTTTAAAAGCAAAACTGGATACTTTTCATGCTGCAGTTCATTAATGTGTCCTTCAAGTTTCCACCATAGAGGCACTACAGCCACCCTCTGGGGGGCTGAGGAAGGTTCCCTTCGCTGAAGCACCTGGAGGTACCAGGTGGATGCCACAGCCTGGCATTCGGTTGTGGTTCCCCCTGGCTCTCCAGTGAAGGCTGGACAAGCCCCATGCAGCTCAGACAGGAGACAGTCACATCTGAAGCAGATGCTACTGGAAGTGCTGCATCTTCCACTCTTTGTCACCTGGCCTGTAGCACGGGTGATGTTGAAGGAAGGTACGGAGTTGCCGTCTTCCAGATAAGCCTGAGCCATGTATCTTGCAGCTCTACAAAGAGCCATACTGAGTCAGAGCAAAGGTGCCTCTGCCGCAGAAGCCTGCCTGCAGTAGCTGCCTGTTGTGGACACCTGGAAAATCTATATAAATAGGAAAAGCCTATAATGATATTTCCTTATGAGACTTTCCAGCCTCCAGCAATTTGAGGCTCAAGGACTTCCTGAGATGGAAGCAATGTTTCTATAGCTAATAGTCATTGATGTATTTTTTTTCTTCTGTGAGTTTATCCTTGTAAACTTTTCACATCCACAGCGTGCAACAACAAAGCTTTCCTTTACTAAATTTTGTGTTAGGTGAACAGAAATCTCTTTTTCTGCACCTCTTTCTGCACCTGCCTCATGCTAGTCTCATTCAAAAACCTTTTTTTTTTGTGTGTCTCTGAATCCACAGAGAGTGTCTGAATCTTTACTTGACAAGCACCAGCACACTGGTGAGAGAACTGTTGAGCTCTTTCAGTGCTGCCTATCTGAAACAGCCCCACGTTGCTGCAGAGCCATGCATTGGCAGGGTTTCTCTCCCTGCCTTAAAAAGAAGCCTGTCCAGGACCATAGGGTCCAGTTACACCACCATGAAACTTCAGTTTAGAAATGATGCCACACGACTGTGCATGGAGAGACTTGATGCCCACAGGACTGCAAGCCAAGATGTTGTATCGGAACCTCTCCAAATCTGCAGCATGCATACCCAGCCTGTGCAGCTTGTACCGGGTTCCTGATCAGGTCATAAATCAGATTCTTCAGAACTTTCTGTCCCTCAGCTGGATCATGCAAGGGGCTGAGCAGCTGGGGGAAACCTTGTCCCTCCATAGCCTGCCAAAGCTGTGCTTATGCAGCATCTTGAACAGCAGTACAGCAATTTCTAGACTCAAGTCTCTTCTTGTTGAGATGCTGTTGGCAGCTGTATTTTCCAGGCAGTGTCAGCTTCCACTGATTTGGACTTTTTTCTACCCTTGTGCCACCCTGCCATTCTACAGCAACGCCTGTGGAGAAATTGATAAGGTTTTGTTTGCATTGTTCTGAAATTGTTGATGTCAGTGTGCAGGAGGGATCTGCTGGATGATCGTCTACTTTATAGGTGCCCCCTGGCTCTAGCCCCAACTCAACCCAGGGAGGAGACTGCTGGTTCTGCTGGGATGGGGACCTG
Organism: Platyrinchus mystaceus; assembly: GCA_035041135.1. Lineage (NCBI taxonomy): Eukaryota > Metazoa > Chordata > Aves > Passeriformes > Tyrannidae > Platyrinchus > Platyrinchus mystaceus. Next base: position 43,724,171 of record JAWWLV010000121.1, read on the forward strand.
AAGTTGGCAAAGGGGCCATCATCTTGCTCATCAGGCAGCAGCAGAGCTTGGCACAAAGCTTGCATCTTAACTGCTGCGCCAGTATCTCTGGTAGGGAACAGGAAAGGTGAGAGGAGGCCTTTGGGTTTGGATGTGTAAACAGCTGCAGCCTGTGAATGAGGCTTAAAACACTGGTATGGCCATGGGAGAGGGGACAGTTAGCTGGCAGTTAACCCAGCTGTGGGTCAAAATAAAATAATATACCAGTCATCTTAGGAGCACAACCATGACTGTGCAGCCGAAAGGCATGTGGTCTAAGCAGGGTGCCCCTCACACCACTGCAGAGCCAGGAAGCATGAGCATGCAGAAAGCCCTTTTTACCCCAGAATTACCACCTAGGGAGCCTGAAGGCATCTGACAGGACAATCCCAGAGAAGCCAGAGGTCTCTTGCTGACCCTGTTAAATCAGGGTAGCCTGTCCCTTACGTTCATGAATGCTTCCTCCATTTGGGAGACCCCCTTCAGGCATTGCAGTGTGCCTAGCTGGCTGAATAAACCTTCTGCTCTGAAATGACATGTCTAGACTGGAAAGTAGTTGCATGAGTTTTATTCCCGTGTTTATTTCTAAAACCTTTTTCCTCCAAAACTTCAACAGGATTTGAAACCTTTCCTGCAAGCTCCAGGGGATTACTACTTGTGTATTATTGTCACGCACAGGCTGCAGGGACCCACTGATGGCAAGGCTCAGTGACAGAGATTAAATCCCCACTTCAGCTCAGTCAGAGACACTGGGCCCTGTGGTCTGGCCTACCACACACCCCCAGAACAGCCACTCCTTCCAGCTCTGCCTGTAGCTTCCCTGCAGCCAGGGAAACCACAAGGGCAGGCAGCATTAGCTCTTGCTACTATTTTTCTACATAAGCACATGATGCAGAAGTACAGCCCTCTCATTTAAAGCTACGTGCCTGTTTTTCCTTTGTGGGGGTTGTCTAGTAACACTTTCTTGCTTTCTCTCTTTGTCTCCAACCAGATCGTGGCTGCTATATTTGCTATTGCAGGGATAGTTATGATGACGTACGCCGATGGGTTTCACAGCCACTCTGTTATCGGGATAGCCCTGGTGGTGGGTTCTGCCTCAATGTCTGCTCTCTACAAGGTAAGTACACCTGGGTCTTACCCCCCCAGAAAGATGCCTGTCACCCTCGTCACTCACTTTAACTGTTCCTGTCTTACTTGCAAACCTCCATGCAGTTCAGTGCCACGTTCCCTTCTTTTAGAGCTCTGCCATGCAACACTGCATTCAGGTGTTCCCTTGCTTTGATGTCTGCCCTCACTTAGGATAAAAACTCCTAATTCCTGGGAATAGTCTTCTCCAGTGTCCACAGGAGGGTTTACAGATGTCCCATCTTCTTGAAAAATAAGGCTGCTTTTCTATAGGTGCTGGATTTAATCACTCACTCTGCAAAGATTTAGCTTCTTTTTCAAGTCACTTTGTTACTTCCCCTTTCCAGTCCTCCTTCAGTGTCATATGGAGCCTGCATTGGGCTTGCTTGGTGTTGCTTATCATGGAAATAATCACATGCCTAAAGTCCAAAGCACACACGTGTGCTATGAATCAAGACGTCATCCTGACTGGCCAGATGAGCTGCACTATGTGTAAGATGACATGCAGCCTTCTCTGCAGGGCAGAGCCATTTCACCCAGCCTGAGAGGCATTTGTGTCTGTGCTGGTCATGGCACTCAGAGTCACAGTCCACACTGAGGAATAAGCATTTGTAGGGTGTGGTTCACCCACTCTGGCTCAGATGTGTAGACTAGAAGGAGATGTAGACATCTGCATCTGGTCTAATGAATTGCACTGTACTACTCATCCAACAGAAATTGGGCAGGAAAGCCCTGCAGCCATAATAGAAGCAGTCCAGGGAGACTAACCAAACTGAGAAGCATCTGCCTGTGCCCCTCAGCACAGTGCTGCATTGCTTTCTGCACACTTTTTCAGATCAGACTATGTCTTACATCAGGAAGGTCATGAAGTTTCATATAGCTTTTTCCTCTAAAATACTGTTTCCTTGCAGGACCAGAAATGTGGCCCTCCAGACCCAAAGAAATGCCATGGCTCTGGAGTCATCTGCAGGCAGGCAGAGTTATTCAAGGCTATAGCCTAGCTCTGCCCCCTCTCCCATGGTGCTGCTGCTCCTTGAAGGGATGGGGGTCTCAAGGCTGCTCCACCAGAGCCTGTTACAAGGAGGTGGTGGTGGCAGTGCTGGCAGGGTGTTACTCTGCAGTGCGCCTTGCATGCCAGGACAGATGGAGCTGAGCAGCTTGTTGTGCAATGCATGCCACTGCCACTGCTGCTGTCACTCTGCTCTTCTTTTTCCACAGTCTGGCTCAGTTTCCATGAGTTGTGTGTGCCAAAGAGGCAGGCAGATCTGCAGGCAGACAGGTTGTGCCCCATGCAGCAGAGCCACCTAACCAGCTCTCTTACCCCAGGCACAGACGCTTCAGTCTGCTGTGCCAGCTGTCTGCCCTTCCGGGGGCAACATGCTGTCCTCAGGTGTCAAATGAGTGGCTTTTGGGATATTTTGCTCTGTTATGCAGAGCAGCAGCACAGCTGCGCTGGCCAGTGGTGGCTGAGAGATGATGGGAGTGGGCAGAGCCCTGTGAGCAGGCAGCCCTGCAGACTTGCCTGCTCTGGGTAGGCAAAGGAGAGAGAGCTGATGCTGGCCGGGGGGGCTGCCATTCGAGCACAAAACAGTAAGTCAGAGTCCATTGGCTGTCCTGGTTTGCAGCCAGTGACAGAGAAAATTGTACTGACAGCCCATGGTGTCCAACAGATCCTCTGCAGATGTGTGGTGAAAAACTGAGGTAGACTCCAGACAACACCTGTCCACAGGCACTCTCCAGATGGGCCACTCACATCCTTCATTTCTACTGTCTTTTTCCTTCTCCCACTAACAAACCAAAGCTTTTAAATCCCTCCCTGCAGTCTCATTAGCCAGGCTGAATCTGTGCTCTGGACTGAGGCGCTGCTGCTACGCTATCTGCCTTCCGGGGATGAGTTCCCAGGGAGAAGGTGCGAGGACAGCCAGACAGCATGGACTGCACTTGCTCACCACCATAGCACTCCCCAGGTGGCAGCCAAAGGCCTGGACCAGTGATGTCTCATGCAGGGAGGTCACTGCTTCTTCTCTTCCTCCTGCCCTGCTCCACCAAGTATCCTGTTTTTAATGTCAACTTTTCTGGAGGTGCAGAAAAAAGAGTGAAGGGTCTAAGCCAGGGTTAGTGACCTTTCCTTTCAGGACGTGCACAGACAAAGGTGCTGAGTCCCCTTCCTACATGGACTCAGTTGGCAGCTGCCTGTGCCTCTGTGTTCCAAGAGGTGGTAGGAAGGAGAGGGCTGGGCCACACAAGCTGCTCTCCACAGTTGCACGAGCAGCCATTTCAAGTGTCCAGCGAGCATCACTGCATAGGTGTGGGCTGACATTGCTTGGGACCCAGCTTCTTGGCCCCAAGCACTGCCCACTGGGCCAGGATGCTGGGTTCCACTGGAGCCAGGACAGAACACCAGCCTTCCAGGGATGCAGTGCAAGAGAGTTAAAGCCATGTATTTTACTCTTGTAGGTTTTATTCAAACTTCTTTTGGGCAGTGCTAAATTTGGAGAAGCTGCCTTATTCCTGTCTGTGTTAGCTGTCTTCAACATCATCTTCGTTACCTGTATTCCTGTCATCCTTTATTTTACCAAAGTGGAGTACTGGAGCTCTTTTGACATCGTTCCTTGGGGAAACCTCTGCGGATTTTCAATTCTCTTATTGAGTGAGTATATGGGGGACTCTCACAGAGCTCAGGGTGGAGGAAAGTGCCACAAATTGACAACTGGTGGAAGCTGCAGACCTCTAACATATTGTAGCTGTTTTCCCTTCTTCTCAACCTAATTACTAGCTTAAGATATCCTGAGAGGGTCCATTCCTAGGTGGCAATGTACACCTCACTTCTGCTGTTATTACCAAGCCAAAATACTGTGGTTTTCATTAGAAGTTGCAGGACTAAACTGTAAGGCTTGTCCTAACTCCTACTCATGAACTCTGTGTTACAGAGACAAGTGACACTTGCCTGGGCTGCAACAGGAAGCAGCCCTCCTGGTGGGGGATTATGTTGGGCTCATCAGCATCCCCAGAGCAAGGAGGTTAGGCCAGGCCAGTCAAAGCCAGACTCCAGTGCCTCTGATGCCTGCAGTAATAGATACTTGTTACTCCTAAAGAGAGGGAAACTTTTGAAAATGTAGTGTTGCATAGTGCTGGTGGAAATTCGGTAGGTGGCACTCCTCTCTTCTGCTGCCACTGCTGTGTCTCCCAGCTGGGGAGGGATGCCAAATCTAAGCTTTAATGGTTAATGGTTATCAGAAGTGTGATGTTGTTCACTGTTGAACTAGATGAGATGACTTGCTGCCACAGTTGGTCCCTAAACTTGATGATGGAATCGCATCTCCTAAATAATAATTTCTACTGGAAATAGCTCTTCTCTATCCCTATCTTTAGTCTGAGCTGCTTTTATCCTGAACAGTCAAAGTTACTCCAGAAGTACCTCCAGGTTACTTATCAGTGGACTCAACGGAAGGTGTCTGTAAGCAAGTAGTGCATAACTTGGCAAGTGATCACTGGGATGTACAATACATGGGTAGTACTAGAAGAGAGTCGGAGCCCGAGCTCAGTATTGGCAAAGCTTTCCTGACTCTGCTAAAGTCAATCACCTTAAAACAAGGGTGAATTTGGTCCAAAGCAATTATTAATTTGTCATGAGACTCTTGATGAACAATGTGTGGTATTACAGTGGAGTGATATTATAATCATTCCATTGTAATTATATTATAATGATATTATAATTTCATTGTATGAAATTATGTTTAGCAAGTTCCTGCCTGGAAGAGGGTTAGATTTACAGCATCTTCCACCTGCAACTTGGGGCAGCTTTTCTACAAAAAAAGAAGCTACTATTTGGCTGAAATCTCCCAGATGAAGTGTTTACTCTGTAAGCAGGGCAGAGTGGATCAGTGGATCAGTACAGAGTGTGGGAATTACTGCACATAACACTGAGAGTCAGGCTGTACACAAACCTCACCCTGATCCTGCCACTGGACTCCAGTGGGATAGAGTTCCCCAGAAACAGCAATGTCTCAGGCAGGAGGACATCAGGCACACAGACATCCTTTGGTACCTTCCAGGAATAACAACAGAAGTTAATGTACCTTCTATTTGAACAACAAGCAGAGAGAGTAATAAAGCATAAATGTTTCAAGTTCCATTCCTTCTGCCTAATTTCACTCTACCAAAAGGTGTTTTTCTTTCCTTCTTCAGCATTCAATATTCTACTAAATTTTGGGATTGCTATTACCTACCCCACCTTGATTTCTCTTGGAATTGTACTGAGTGTCCCAGTGAACGCAGGTAAGAATTTCTATCTTTTGCATCTCAAGGTATACATTAAATCTGTGGCCTTTCAAATACACAGAAGGGATAAAAGCAAATAAATTTATTAAACATGTTTTGCATCTTGTCTCAAAGACTTACAGAGATGACACTGATTAAAAATTTATTCTTTAGGTGTTAAATATGTATTGCATAATACTACGTGAATATTCATAACCCTTAGAATTGTTTTTTAAATTACTTCCCAAAGAAGCCTATGTACTGAAAAACAAAGTAGATTTGAAGTTATTCATCCCTGAGCTGGAATGAAGACTCATGGATGAAGCAGAAATCAATTTTTAATTATTTCTTCAAGGCAGGCTTAACACTAAATTGAAAGAAATAAAATTGCTTGATTTTAGAGCAGATAGGTACTAGTAATTCTGCTTGCCTTGGTAAATAACATGGCAGGTTTTTATAGAGAGCACTGGACAATTCAATTTTGGGCATAGCCTGGTATGTTTCTCTGACACTTTTCTGAAATTTAGTGAAAGTCAAGAGACGGCAGAGTCCAAGAGGACTGGGCAAGAGAGTGCAGAGGCAACCCCAATCCAAACCAGAGCCACCGCTCCTAAAACCCTGCATGCTCAACTGGTGCCACAGTGCAAGTGGCAGCTCCCACTTTGAGCTGTCTGCACACACACAGAGCCAGGCACTGCTCTGGCAGACTTGGGTACCAAACGGTGTGCACGGCTCAGCCTGTGCAGGGTTTCTTACTCAGCAGAGCAGTCAGGGTGAGAAGAAAAATCTGCATGAAGAGGCTGCTGTACCGGGGAAGGGAAATGCCCCTTTCTCAGCATACCTGGACCTCAGTGTGAGTTCCTGTGCTGCTCGAGGCGTGTGTGCTAATCCAGCTGTGTGCTAATACAGCAGGAAGGCCCCTGCCATCATTGCCTCCATGGCCATGTTCTCCTGCCACAGCTAGCCCTCAGAGCTGGGGAGGTGAAGGGGAGGGAAGGAGATACTGCCCTAATGCCTTTTCCCATGTAATAACACCCATTCAATGTCCCACACAGTTGTTGATCACTACACGAGTGAAATTGTCTTCAACAGTGTCCGAGTAATTGCCATCATCATTATTGGCCTGGGCTTCCTTCTGTTGCTCTTGCCAGAGGAGTGGGACGTCTGGGTAATAAAGCTCCTCACGCGTCTCAAAGTCCGGAAGAAGGAAGAAATCCCCGAAGGGAATGGAGACATTGCTTCAGGACTGCCTAACAAAAGCCGAAGAACTCGCCCCTCCATGTCATCCTTTGCTCATTAAATGCTCTTTTTACCAAAACTTTGTGGTTAACCTTATATATGATGATGCAAAGGTCTTTTCTTGGGAAGAAGCACACCTGTCCAACATGGTGTACATACCTGTACAGTTTTGATATGATCACCATCTAAAGCATCAAGTCTTGGCATGTCCAGTTTGCTTGTATTTTTTTCACATGAGACCTTTCACTTAAGTAGTACACTGAAAAAAACCTGCAAACCAAGAACCTCTCTTCTCTTTTTAAATGAATGTAATATATAGTCAAAATATATTTGCATAGGTTATTTTAAAGAACGACTTTCATGAAAAGCAGGGCAGACATTTTGAACATTAGGTACTGAATGATGCATTGCACACTGTGATTTAAAAGAAACAAATGCTATGCTACATCACACGTTTATTTTTGACCAGAGCTGTACTTTGAAAGTTTTCAAGGAACAGAAAAAGGAATCTTTTTGGGGACGGGAAGATGGGGGGAAGAGTGGAAGTTAGATTTAGAAATGACTCTATGTAGATGAGCGCATGTTGCGCTGCAAACAGGGAAAATTCAAGCGCTAAAAATGCTTGCACTAAAGCACTAGAGAGAAAGCAGTCTAGAGCCCAAATCTCCTTATTCTGCATATGACTGTAGTCCACGTTTAAAATCATGCAAGAGAAATCCAGTGCCTTCTACAGAACTCTTGTCTTTATCCACACAGAACCAGGTCCTGCTGCGAGGCACTTGCAATGGCAGGGCTCAGGTTTGTGGCCCCAAGGGACCCCAAATTCCCACTGACATCAGGACGTGCCTCCCATACACGCCATGGCTTCGGTGGGAACGCAGGGTCCAGGGGACTGCAAGTTTGAGCGCAGGAGACCTGGTTCTCTCCTCACTTCACAGGTTTTACCCCTGTGTGGAGCTGCGCTTGATTAATGCCAATGTGAGGAAGGGGAAGTCCTGGTCATGTGTGGGACAATGTGACCGAAAATGATCAAAGGGGCTGGCAAGTGTGTGCTTGCTGATGTACAGTCTGAGAGCATGGACTAAGGGGGTGAATCGCCAGTTGCTTTTACTCCATAATTGTGAGTGTTAAGAGTTAAAAATGTAAGATATTTACATCAAATGTAACACTTTTTATGAAACTTGTAAGCACCAGGATGTTTACTTATGCGATTTTGGTTCGCCATTAAATTTCTATCTGTGATAGATCACATGCTATGTAAAAAGGGGGGGGGAAAAAGGTTATAGTTTACTATTTTTGAAGTTTACATTGTTGCATACAAAATTATAAGTGTTCTTTTGAACTGCTGCCATAGCCTAAGGTCCCTGCTGCCATTGAGGTCCTCTTTGTCTCAGGCAGGGGTGGCATCCACTTCAAAACATTTTAGCAAATCAACTTCAGATTCCATTATCTGTTTGGCAAAGCTAAATAATAAAAGATTTTAAACTCAACCTCAGTCAGTGCTATCCGTTTCCTTCTCTTGATTGCACTTTTACTGCAGTTTGACTGTGGGTAGTATTTAGCCACAGTGATTAGAAGGGAGAGACACAATCATCAAAATAACCAAGGCTGCAACTCGATGCACTGCTAGCCAGTCTGTCCTTGACAGCAGAGTCTTCTCTAGACTACCTGGACAAATCCATCTGGAGGGATGATGTTAGGCATCACTCGGGAAATACATATCCAATAGAAGCAGACCAAAGGAAAAGATGACCTTCCTTTAAATGCATCAGTGACCACCCATACATGCATATGCTAACTGGTATTTAGGGGCTATAAGTGGGACATGAATTTGTACATTAATAATTAGGCCCTAGTCCAGGCTGTATGTTTGTCTCCTACATATCACTTGATGACCAGACACTGAAGACTTCCTAACAGAGATTACATGCACAAGCAAATCTGAGGCTGTGGGAAGCTGCTCACAAGAACTGTGCAATTCAGTGTTACACACCTGAATTTTTAAACCTATCTGTTTGGGAAGCAGAGGAGGGCAAAGGCACAGGACAGGAGCACAGGTACAATTCTAATAACTGCTTTGAAGGGCAGACATAGAGACTTGACCTCAAAGCTCCCAGATTCAAGTTTACTCCAGATATATCATTTTGATATCCTCAAAGAACCTTACATTCCTTCCCAAACCTCTCTGAGGCAAGGCCAGAGAAGAGTCCATAGTCCCAATAAGTGGCACCTTCTGTGATCTCCACACTCCTTTACTATGTGTCTGATGCAGTCTGGTAGGTATCCAAAAGGCTCTAAATGCCACTTTAAAAACTGTGACTAATATGTGTTTATAACCAAAATGGAAGCAGATTTTTTAGCATTCAGTATGGACTGTGGGAGAATTTATGCACCAGAAGGGATAGCAGCATTAGTAAAACTCCGTGATTTACCAGATGCAACTGTCATTGCTTCTCTTAGCTCATCCTTCCTGAGAACAGGCTAAAAACATGCAAGGGCCAGGATTTCAAACTGCACTTCATTACTATCTCTCTCCTGAGTGGGAGCTCACTAGAGCCAGCTAAATTTCCCATGTTAAGCAATTTTAAACTGCACATAGACAAATTAATCAGATGAGATGACCTATATTTCTTCAGGCAACACCTTGCCCTAAGCATAAACACCTGGTCTGATGATAAGTCACTGCTTAGCAAAACCTTCCAGTCAGTGAAACCTAGGATGTGACTAAGAGAACATCAGGAAAGTAACCTATCCATATGGTATGTGTGTGCATCTCTAAGTGCCAAAGCATCACAGGTCTGAAGCTGAAAGGAAGTTAATTTGTTGGCTCTCATCAAAAGGACAAGCCAGAAAGCAAACCCTTCTGCAAAGGCATTAGATGTAACTGGGCTGCCCTTCAGGTGAAGGCAAGATTGAATGCTTCTGATCTCAGAATGCTGAAAGACTCTCAGGACAAATTCAGTGCCTTGGAGAGGAGGGCTGAGTTGTAGCAGGCTCTTCTGCTTGCCCTCTTAGGCCAAAAGCACTGGGTGCAATCTCTGCAGCACCCTGGGAGTCAGAGACCCTCCTGTCTTGTATGGACCCCACACTGCTCTCTGCAGCAGAGAGCAATACAAGCCTGGAACCAGCACTTTTAGCCCACCCATAGCCACCTCAAACCTCCTACTGGGGCAGAACTGCAAGTGCCTGCTTGCTGACTGGTGTCTTTGAAGCTGATCTCCTGCATTGTCAGTGTGTGGCTCCTACCCTCACAGAGCACCAGTGCGCACCCTTGTTCAAAGGCTGACCTGGACTGGCAACTTTCCACCCCAGCTTAGCTCTCAGTGTCCTTAGCTCCTCCAGCAAAGGAGAAAACTAGTAATAATCCAGTGGGCTTGTTAAAACAGCAAGTTGGAAAAAAAAAAAATCTCAGGAAAGTAAATAGCATCACCAGACCTCATTGCCACTGCCAGCTTTCCCTGCTGCACAATACAGCAGTGAGGAATACAAGACAGGCACAGAAGTTCTCCTCCCTCATGTGTCTCTTTTCTTGGCCCGTTGTCTACAGTTGTCTCCTGCTGCTACTTACATCATAATTTTTATTGCAGCTCTCCACAGTGGCTGCATGAGACTCTCATCAGCCCATGGGGCAGGGATGGGCTGATTTTAAAAAGTTTCTCCTGTTCTTCTGTCTAGAATGGTTGTATTCATATCAGTAGTCTTCAGAAAATAGCCATGAAAGGCTGAAATCCAATCACAGTAATCAACAGATAAACAGAATACATTGAAACCAATGTGTAGCTTAACTGTTTTGGGAGCTAATGCTAGACACTAGCAGGACCTGTAGATCACCATGTTCTGGGGATGAGTTAATGTCTCCTGTGAGCTCAGGGACAAGTCACTCATCCCCAGCTCTCCAGAGGGCTCTGTAACAAAGCTAGTGCAATACTGAGTTGGGCAGAGTTAATACAGACAGTATCTTCAACCTAGAGAGAAGGTAACATCATCAGATTAACACCATTTCTGGTCAAAAGCTTGTCTGCTACTGTGCCTGCGGGCCTGAAAACCCACTGAAAAAGCAAAGGTTTCCCTGTGCAGTGAACTCAAAATTCTGAATGATTTCCATAGCTCTGGATCATATCCTCAATAAACTCACAACTGAAACGTATGGAACTGAAAAGGATGTCATAGGTCTCCAGCCCTTCAGAAACCTTAGGAATAGCACCAGCCACCTTGTCTTGGCTGTGTGGACTCAGACAGCAGGCTTGGACTGGGTGTTTCTTCAAGGAATGGGGAAAGAATAGAAGCCAGAAACAATGCAGCTGGTGTGAAGCAGGAGTACAAGAAAGCTGATGATGGGATCAAGAAATAAATACCTTTTGGAAAACACTTTCCAGGGGATGATGCCCACCTGTCCCTTGCAACAACCCAAGTCTGTGCACATGCTGTGAAGTCATAAACTACAGAGAATTTGCCTCCATTTGCCTGATCTGTAGTGCAGAAAGGATGGAGTCTTTCAAGGCCTCCAGACCTGAACTACCCCTTGGCAAAGGCCAAGGCCGAGAATCTTCTTTCACAGTCCAGTCCTCGTGCAGGAACTGCATGCAGTAATGGATTTTGATGGATGAGTTTAATTATCTCATCATTATTAAAAGAGAAGCAACTAGATTTTCCTCTTTAGCTGGTTCTAGGGCATTTCCATAATAGCCTGCACCTTATCTAGAAGCTCTGAACATTAAAAGGGGAAATAAGGAAAAAAAAGAGCTAAAAGTTTTTATGAAAACTAAAAGGAAGTCAAATGAACAGATGCCCATCAGCAGCCTAAAAAACTTCTAAGAGGAAATCCCTTTCCTAAGGACAGAACCAGTAGCTCAAACTAATGTTTTTGAAAATAATAAACCTCATATTTTTCTTATTCTACCTGAAACTATGCTAGAGGGATCTTTATATATGCACAAGACAATTTAAATAAGGTAGCAATCAGTATTTCTCCCTGCACATTACAGATAAAGTAGGATACAATCAACTTCTGGATAGAGAAGAGTGGAACTTATGAGCAGAGTTATAGTTCTGGAAAAGACTTAAACAAGGGACGTTGTGGAGCTCATATGAGTAGTGTATTTAAGAACCTGTTTTATGCAATTTCTCTGCAATGATCTAGAGATATTTCTTTAATCCTACTGTTGAACTAGATGATCTTTCAGAAGAGAACTCAAATGACTTTTACAGATCATCATTCCCAAGTTTCCCTCCAGTTCTAGGTTCAGTCCACCTAACATCTCAGCATAGCCATCAGTGCATTGATTAGGAACAACAGCAACCAACCTGCAGAGCATCTTCCACTCAAGTGAAGAGAACTAAAGTAGATGTGCTTTAACAGAGCATATATCTACCGTAAACTGAGAATTTTTCCGATGAGTGACAACAGTAAACTTAGAGCCCCTCACCATGTATCTTAGACTTTTTTAGCATGTCCTTTACCTCATGTCTATTAATGCTGAATGCCACCAGCTATTTTGCTGCTTGGCTACATGACAGTGACAGATCCTCTCTCAGTGTTAACTCTTCACTCTCTTGAAACAGTAAAAAAGCACGATCAGTAAATGGGGTTTTTTGACCAGTCCTTAGATTGCACAGCTCCTTTGGTAATCTCTCTCCTTTCGAACAGCAATAATTTATTCCTGCTGTTTCCTGCCTCAATAACCAGTTATTAATCCACAAGAAAACCTCTTGTCATCCACAGTAGCTTCATTTCTTTGGCAAGAAGCATCATCAGAAACTCTAAGCACAGTGCTTCCTATTCTCTCAAAAAAAGGGCCAAGAGAAGTCTGCAGTAAGACATCCATCCTTCAGACTACTTTTAACATGAAAGGACAATACTACTGAGAGACTGAGACTTTTCCTTTGCTTAGGGGACAGCTGCCTTGGCTAACTTCCACAGAATATTTACACCAAACTCCAAGTTCTGCACATACCCCAACTGACCCAGACACTTAAAAGATCCTTACGGGATTTTTAAAAGAATCCTATAACCTGAATTAAAACCTGGACTCCAGTGAGGTCAGTATTCCCACCATCACCTGTTTCTCCCAAAATACTCCTTTTTCTGTTTTCCTCCTTCCTAACAGCTGAACAAAAATGGAACTCTGTCATGAAAAACAGGTGCCTGTAATTAATGTAAATTACTTCATCACTTTAAAAGAAGCCTAAAACTCCAGTTGTTGAGCTTTTTCGTCAGCGTGATCACCTCTCCTCTAGGTAGTCTAGTGATTTTCAGACTGCACTCCACAGAGTACTTCAGGCTTCAAACCACTAAGCAGTCTGGAGAAGGTGAAAATCACCATTCTGTCTATTCTTTCTCCTCTGTCTCCATACCACCCTGCACAGATGGCTTACCTCCTAGTCAAATCCCCTCCCACACTATCTGATGATTGCACACATCCAGCCCCCTGGCACTCACAGAGCTACCACAGAAAGCTGGAGTAGTCTCTTCCTCTGTCCCTCCCCCAGTGTCCCAAGGCAAGTGCTTCATCCTCTATGTTCATGTCACACTGGCACTCCCTAGTGTAGAGATACTCATCACAACACCCAGCAAAGTAAGCATTTTGAAGAAATCAAGGTAAGAGCCCCAACACACATTTAGTTAAAAAAAAAAAAAAAAGAAAAAAGAAAAAAACCACATGAATATTCACATTTTCATAAGGATTTAGAAAATTTATTTGCTAAGACCACTGAACAAAAGCTACCATTTTCTTTCTCATTGTACACTTCTCCTGCTTTATTCATACATACACCTAAATTTTTGCTAACTCATCTGAAGTTTAAGCGTGTTATTGTTAAAAAGAAATTTACGTAAGTAAAACTCAGAGTGAAGTCTTTATGAAAAAATGGAGTGCTTTGCATAAGGACATACAAAGTACAATATATATTTCTTAAATGTTTCCAATCTAAGAAGTGATTATTAGCAGTTCATGGGGCTTCTTTGCTTAATTTACTCCCTTTTTAATAATAAAAGCATGTACAATTAATCATTGTGATGATTTTGATTTTTTAATTTTTTTTCACCAAGCATAGCAAGGAACACTGTAACGCCAAAGGACTCAGAGTTACATCCTTAATGGACATTTGAGAAGGAAGGGAAGAAGGAGAAATAGGGAAGGAGGGAAAGATCTTAACATATGGTTCTCCTGAACTACACACTTTTTAAATTTTGCTTAAAAAAAATCTTGGTGTTCCATTACAGAAGAAAATGTCCCAAACTACCTTAGGTAAGACTTTGTTATTATTTTCAGCAAAATAAATAGTTGTACACAGGGCTATATTACTTAAAAAACTCATTTTTAAATTCAGTTCCTTGAACATCTATTATGGACTTTTGGACTATTTCGATGAAAGAAAAACAAATCAATTGAGCTCCTGGTAAAAGCACAAAGCTGAACATAGCTACAGTACATCAAGGATTGGTAGGGAAACCTGTAACGTGCTAATTGCTTCCAAAGTGAAAGGAGAAATCATTATGGTTGCCAATCAAGAATCTGCTGGGCAAATTTCAATTAAATATGGGTAAGTATGGCTGTAGGTGAGGAGCGATCTGTTAGACATTACTGGAAGGCAGAGCACACACAATGTCGTTTCACAATTAGCAAGGACAGGCACAAAAGAGTCTAAGAGCTGAACCAATGTATAAACTCCACATGATTCGCTTTAATTGCATTGCTGGCAAGAGTTTCCGTGGGAAACAGGCATTTATTTCTTTAACATCTATCTCACTAACTGCTAAATGGAAATATAATTCAAAAGCTTCAACTGTGGCAACTAACACACCTAACAAATCTGGAATTTTTTCAGCCTCCCTTCTTTCTAGAACATTAGCCTCTGCCTAGTTATGATAAATATCCCATTCATTACTTCCTGGGCTCATTTACCAAAAGTAAAAGACTAAAGATAAATACTTAGAACTGGCTAATTAACAACAAAAAACCACTACCTCCTTATGATGGCAGTTTAACCAAATGGAAATAATGCCATTAAAAATTTATTAGATTAATCTGTGTATTTTTCTATTCATGCACTTTCTAAAACCAGATCACTAAATTTCCATAATATCTATTACACAGAGTTACTTACAGTTGTCTCCAGTGAGTACTTCTCGGGCCACAGGTCATTAAAGAATAAACTATTTATCACAAATATCCCAGATGTGCTATTTGGGCTTTGTGATTAATTATATATAATTACATTATCCTTTCTGTTTTCTGAATGCAGTAACTAAACAACTTTACATGCATCATAAATTTTGAAATCTAAAACACAACTGACATTTCCTATTATTATATTCCATTATCACATGATTCAGTCTTGAGAATTAATATTAATTTTCTTTTCAATATTCATGCATGTGAAAGCTTGCTTCACAAAATCCTGAGTGCAAAAGGGTCCTAAGTAAGCTGTAATATAAATTTACTTCAATATTAATTCTTTTCAACATAAAAACATAACCGAAATTCTATTTTTGTAGTAACTTCCAATCACCTTAAAACCCTTGTTCTATTAGAAATTAAATGACTGCATTTCTTGCATCTCTTACTTACCACAGTGTAACAAACAGGACAGAGTTAAGCAAATAGGCAGGGAAGAGATCATGGACAGTGTTACACACCCTACAAGATACAGCAGCAGTTACATTAACATTTCTCCAAGAAAGTATCCCTTTCAAGGGGTTGCTTAGGAATTTTGACAACAAAATCCCCTCCAGATCTGGCTGGTTTACAGGGGGCTCTGCTGAAGATGAGCAAATCTTTGGCCTTCTCTTAAAATAGCTTTCATATATCAAGAGGAGTGATCCACCTGCAAGGAGAACCAGGAAAGGATGCCCTCCACCAGCAGCCAGTACCGTGATCACATGCTGAGGAAGAAACGCAGCTCAAGGGAGGTCGACAGCTACACCCACTCCTCGAATGGGCTGCCTCACACACCAGAAGGAGCATCGGCTATCGGCAAACTACCAGTAAAGCTGCCGGATGGCTGTGGACCTGCCAGGAAAAACTCCCTGCAAACCTGACAGGCAGTCTGGGAGCTGCCAGGGGCTCAGCAACTCACAGAGTCAGGCTCTTCCCAGCTGCCAAAATATTACCCTTCCTGAAACTGCAGCGCATTATTATGAGAACATGCACCATGGCTTTCAAAACTGCTCCACATTTTCAGGCAGCTGATGCATAAAAGGAAACTACCAATTTTTTGGCTTACAGGGGCTGCCACAAGGAAATGCCACCAAATCCCAGATGAAATAACGAATCAGAATTCTCTCCCAGATGCTCTATGCCAGCACTGTAGGCTTTGGGCCTGAGGCTGCTGCTGGGCTGAGCCCACCAGATGCCCACCTGGCCGCCCCCAGGCTTCTGGTGTTGTTTTACCACCCTGACTATGGGTACATTTTTCTTCCACTGTGCTAAACTAGTTTTTGTTTTTATTATCATCTTGACTCAGCGACTGAGTTCATTCCGAGAAACCTTTCCAGAGTAATTTGTGTAAGAAGCGTACTGAATGAAATCAATGGACCGTCTCTCAGGAGGGAATCATGCTGTACGGAAAACTGTCAAAAATCCATGATGTGTACGTGCTATCATTATCAGCCTTCCATCCAGTCACTACCTTACTGTTTTACTATTTAAACTGTAACAAATTTACCGTGCTGGAAGTGCTCTCAGATTTTTTTTTCCCCTAATTCATTGAATTTACAAACCTGAAGTAGTTCAGACTGCATGTCATTGCTCATCATTACTGTTTACTTGAGTTCAAGCTCCCAGGGCTTTATAAACACCAAATGTAAACCGGTCCTGGCCCCCAACACTTTACACAACGATATTATCCAACTGGCTTTCTTATGTCTGAGAAGGAAAGCAGAGACACTTCATTTCTTTGAACAAATTATCCACTAAGGCACTGCACAGAATTCATTAGAGAAAAAAATAGTTGTTTATCGTGTGCTGGAGAACAGAGGAGAATACCGGAAAGAAATTAAACACAGAAAAGCATCCCAGGAAAGTGACACTTCCAAATATCTCTTGCGACCGAGGGGACACATCAGCCCTTCGGCGCCCGGGACTGCAGAACCTGCTGCGGGCGGCAGGGTGGGATGAACTCCCGCAGCCCCACCCCCGCCGCGGCGGCGGCTCCGCCCGGCGAGGCGGGACACCGGGACACGGGGCCCGCCCGCCCGCCGCGCCGGGGGGAAGGGCCGGGACCGCTTCCGGAGCGCGACCTTCGCGGGCGGGCGAGTGAGTGAGTGAGTGCGGGGCGGGCGCGGGGCTTTCCCTCCGGCGGCGCCACCGCCGCTTCCCCCCCTGCCTTGGGGCGGCGGCGGCGGCGCCCCGCCATGGGAGCGGCGAGGCGTGCTGGGACACCCGCCCTGTGTTGTGCCCAGGTGGGCGGCGAGGATGGCGGCGCCTACGAGGGAGGAGAGGACGGCGTGCTGGGGGGCCCGGGACGAGTTCTGGCAGTGTCTGGACAGCCACGGGGATGACGCCGCCAAGTGCGAGAAGCTGCGCCGGGCCTTCGAGTCGCGCTGCCCGCAGCAGTGGGTGAGCGCCGCCTGCAGCTGCCTAAGGCTGGACGAGCACAGCGTGTCCTTGCCCGTCTGTAACAGCAGCGACACGCAGGCACAGCTACCCTGTTAGGGATGGCAGCTCCAGCTTCGAGGAGCGCAGAGCAGCCTTAGGCTTTCCCATGGATAAACCCGCACCCTTGCCGCGCGTAACTTGGTTTGCCTTCTTGAGAAATGAAAGCTCCTGAATGGACCACTGACTGGCCCGGGAACTGTGAGAAGCAGTATACAGTACAAAGAGAAAGGAAAATAAGAACTCAAACTTTTTTAATTAAAAAAAGCTTTTAAAGATACTTGAAAGCTTTTAGCCCATAAATTATTGTTACTAAAGAAGAGAGGCTAGTCTGGAAGGGAGCTGACGTGCAGGGCCTGCAGTTGTGTGGCATCTTAAGACTGGCATCTGATACCTTCTTGTGCATAAAAATACCCTTTTTCATGCAGTGTAATGTCACAGTAAGCCCCCTGCCTACATGTAACTCACTCATGTTGTGCTTTTTAGTTTACTTAGGTCAAGTTATAACTTTTTTAATATGCCTTGCCCTTTAGTAGCAGTAGTGTCTGAGGCGCTGAACAGTTCCTGTTGCAGCTAGTAGACTGAAGTCAGTTAAAAAATCCAAGTACCTTCACAGCTGCTGCACTGACTTGTACTTCAAACACCACAGTCAGTTCTGCTGTATGTCATCTCTAGTGTTGGTGGTTTCATCAGCAGTGCTTTGCACCATGCACATCGGTGGCTCTAGGCAACGAATTCAGGTTATGTGGTCTGCACTGCCACAGAAAAGCTGCTGGACTTATCTTTGTTGTTTATCAGCAAATAATCTTTGTTGATAGCAGTGAAAAGAGCAAAGCGATAGGCTGATCATGAAGTAACAGGATGGTGAACGTCAGGAAACTGAAGTTCACTTCCAAAAGTGAAAAAAAGCCCCACAAAACAAAAACCAAACACACCATTCTTTAGTCTTTTATTTCATCAGAGGAAGAAACTCGTAACTAGTGTAGTAAAATCCTCAAGTTCACTGATAATTCCATAGCCTTGTTGTGATACATAAAACCCCTTCCTCTGCTAATTTCTTCTGATGAATGTCTTTTCTCTTTTTGAACAGGTTAAACATTTTGACAAAAGAAGAGACTTCTTAAAATATAAAAAAAAGCTTGAAACAGAAGGGTATGTTCCTCCAGAAGCTGCTGGAAAGTCTTAGGTGCTCCGCTTTCATAACAAATCAAATAACTACAGAAAGAAGAAGCAAGAGAAAGCAACAGGAGCTGTCTGAGCACAAGAACTGGTAACCTGAGTGTCTCCCTGAAATGCAGACTGCTCTTCTTGTTGCCAGGTCTCACATCTGCTGAAAGATGGTTGTGTACAGCTTATGGTGCAGGGTGGTTCACAAATCTAAGGATTTGAATGTATAATTATTAAAATTCTTTCACATGAATAAATAATTGTTTAATACTGTAATGTATATATTCTAAAGAGAAAATAAAATTCTTTTTCAGTAAGTGAACTGGGTTTTCCTTAAAAAATAAGTCCATTCCAACTTTCACTTCTTGTCAAAAGGAGGTGGTGGTATAATGCAATTTGTATTTGTCATTTACCAAATATTTCAAAGCATTTTAAAATACAGTTTAAGTCATACATCGGTTTATATAAGTGGCCATTAGAAGACCTAATGCATCCTGTGCATGATATGTAATCTACCTATTTTGAGTATGCTTACTTTTTGTAAGCAATAGAAATTTTTACATTAGTTATGTTTTCAATCAGTATCTCTGCTAGAAGTATGTTAGTTTATTTATCATGATTCTCATATTATGGTCTTTTGTATAATTTGATTACCTTACTGGTGCAGCTCCATTTAAAGATACAGAGTTTACAGCAGGATTAATAAACTTGACTGTGGAAGGCACTTAAACAAGGGGCACCATTTAATGTAATTATGTAAGTGAAGTTACCTTTCAAAAATTACATAACCTAGTACATCTAGATGCTGGAATCATTAAATACTTTGGCTAAAGGCACCACTTCAATTTAAAGCATAGTCAGCACAACTGAAGTAACTGCAGTAAAAATCCTGTGGTTTTCATTGTGGGATTGTTCACAGTACTGCACTGATGTTCTAACTAGAAATAACACACACAGCACATGCAATATAAATAGTATTTATTTCCAATGCAACAATTTAAGGAGGTAAAGTATTAAGGCATTTAAAAGTCACCCTGAACACTACAGAGAACAAAACATGCAAAAGTTAAGAATCTTCATTCACCCTGAGTTTGTATCTCATCTATTTAGAATTTCATGTCGTAGCACCATAGGAAGCCACCCAGCTGTACTATAAGGCACGAGACTCTTGGCAGTTATTTTTGTTGTTTTTGCTTGATCACTTGTTGCCTTGTGTACTCCCAGATCAGCAGAGCTCCGCTTACGTGAACATTGAGTGATCGAATAATACCCTGCTGAGGAATTTCCACACAGACATCCAGATGGTGAATCAGGTTTGCTGGGATTCCTTCATGTTCATTTCTAGTAAAGAAGAAACAGTAACTTGTATTTGAGAAAGGATAAGTGTTCCAGAAAGGAGAAAATACAAATGTCAGAGCAGCATCCAAATACCCTTTGACAAATATGGTGCATCTGCCTACAAGTGTAACTGATGACAACAAATGATGTTTTTTAAAGACAGTAATACATTACAAGTACAAAGAAAACATGGGGAGACCTGACTAAGCTTTGATGTAGGAAAACTGGTGGTGCACTCAATTTTCAGTTCACTGGTCCAGCAACAGCTGAACACCCAACATAAAAACTCTCTGCTTTTATTTTTTAAACTCCATATATATCAAAATGACCAGCTATAGATGAAATGACCAGGGCATGAAGCTGCTGGCACAGCAGGGAAGCTCAGCAGCTCACTTTACATTTGGCACGAAGAAATGTCAAAACTCATTTGAAGCCTTGATCTGAAGTTATACCTTTTCAGAACTGAGCACACCAAAAGATACCAGAGGTTACCAGTAATTAAAACTACGTTTTTAATTAAAAGAGAACAAAGTGTCTATGAGAACTACATTTTGAAGACAAGCTACACATTAAAAAGTTGGAAAAAAGGCATTTCTGCACACTTTGTCCTAAAAGGATAGGCAGGCCCTACCTCCTGGTCTCACTCAGTAGCCCTGCAATGCCAGTAGCTTTCTGACTTGTGAGTGCTTTACTGTGAGTTTCTTTAGGTAGTCTCTCCTTTGTATCACATCTGAAGTTTGTCTGCTTATAGAAACTGTTTGCTTGTTGTCCTATCCTCTGTTGGTACTGCAGAAACTTCATCTCGTGCTCAATCGGTAAGTTTTAAAGCATCTCCCAGCTGTGCACACTTACCGTCTGCTCCAGCCCTCCTCACCAAGTTAAGCAGAGCAAACGGGCTTAACTCCTCCTTGCTGAGCTCACCACAGCCTACACATACAGGGCCCCATATGACTAAACTGAACAGATGATACCTCTGTCACACCTGGAAAAATACAATCCATGCTGTTGCTACCTTCACCCATAATAAAAAGGAGTTACAGTGTATGGACAGGTTACTAAATATGAGGATAAAGTAGTTCAGGAGTAGGTATCAATACCTCCTACTCCTTAGCACATAAAGCCAAGCTCTACTCTTTCCATAATCACTTCCCATTCTAAAATCACCTTTACCACTGTCACATGATTTTCACATGACCAAACTCTTGACTAGAGGAAGGGATGAACTGCAAGAGGTAGATTTACAGAAAAAACATGTGTTCTTACCCCAGCAATAATAGTGACTTCTCTGGGAAGCAATATTCTGTAAGATCAAAACTTTTAGCTGTCTGCTCCACACCAATAATAGTGTAGCCCTCTGTTTTCTTCTGCTGTAAATAATCAACAAGCTGACATGGTTTCACCTATCCATTAAAAGTAGAGAGAAATACAAAAATATTTAAATACTGCCTCTTGTAAACTTCTGAAGTTACTGTAAAAAACAATTTACTTGGACATTTTTCAAGATTATTGACTTTTATCCCCAAAGACTCTGTCCGTATACACAGCGTAACGTTTTATAAGCTCTTCAGCAATAGCATAAAAGGTCAGTAATGCCACAAAAATGTACCCCACCAATACAATGAAGAAAGGCTTTTCTAGGCTTCTGACAGCTACAAACCTTGTATCTGGATGTAAAAGAAGCACTCTTGCACAGGGACAAGGTGCACAATTGTTATTTAACCTGAAATTCCTTCCCAACACAACAGAACAGCCAGTACTGAAACTGAGTTGCCTTATATGCCTGAACTGCAACTTGGAAAATGAAGAATTTCTTAGTTATCTACATCCTACTCTCTAAATTGCTTATTTGTATTAAAATGCCAATTTCTTCAGGCAACAGCAGCTCTACCATCAGTACACTTCCGTACAGAGATCAGGCATGACAACACATGTCCATCAGCACTCTGTTTTAGGCAAAACACACTATCGTGTTCTGAAAATAAACACCATGGGGGGGAAAAAAAATCAAAAATTTTCACTAAGTGAAAAACTGATAACTAGATGATAGTTCTCAAAGTTGGCACAAGTTAACTTCAGGCAAACTCAGACAATCACTATGAAGTTACCAGAAGCAATGGACAAAGCAAAATAAATGAAGTGTTGTTCAACTTTTATAAATAAACATTAAATTCCAAGACACCGCTATAAAACAGAATAAGATGTAACAATGACAGCTCATATAATCAGTTTTCCACAGCAATAAGAAACTGAAAGTATTTTTCAAATTCTTTTTTTTTTTATGAGGTTGACCCACAGCTTATACCAAAACACTCAAGATTAAGTGTCAGAGATAACAATGGGTGCTTCCATTAAATAAAACGTTCATTTTTTTCAAGATAAAATGTAAGACTCTGCACTATGTGTCTGACAACTGAAGATGTTCAGTACACTTTGCAACGATTAAAATGTTTCCATTCACCTCAACCAGGGGGAGCCACTGCTCTGCAGAAACACTAAGATGCTGGAACTGCTTATCCTGTATATAATGCAGACTGCCGACAACTAACGCGGATGCCCCAAATATTTCACTTGTACGACATAAACCTACAAAAACAAGACCTAAAGTAAATTTTATGTTGAAAATAAACACCAAGTCAGAATGTTTTAGTAAGTGACAATGACGAAGAATGCAGAAGTGCAATGTTACTTGTCATCTATTTTTATCAGTTTCAGGTCTGTTCCAAGCCATGCCTTGGTCCATATAAAAACCAGAAAAAAAATGTTTTGTAACTTAGCAGAAAGATAGAAATTAGAAAAGCACTATGTCTGACAATGTGCTTTTACAATACTAATTACACAAAGTAAGGGGCTAGTGTCCAAGCCTTAGCAAGGATGGATGGTTAGACACATATACACACAAGCTTAAGACTTAAATTCAGTTGAAAAACTCAACTGTAATGAAGAATATAAATTCAGTAAGAAACTGAGCATGATTTTACAGCAAAGTTCCATTTAATTAACGCATGCTATGTGTAGATACTTCTTTTTTTGCCTTAAAATGTAACTATAGAATACCCCTACTCTGAAGAAGGCAGTATTTCTTTTTTCAGGACAATGATCCATTACCAGTTTTTTTCAGGATAATGATGTATTTTTCTGAGCAGTACTTACAAAATTTTCTAATTAACAACGCAAAATGAAATTAATTTCTATTATCTAAGTGAGCTCTAAGGTCTAAAACAGAAGTTTAAAAATGTGAAATCGACCTTACCTCCTAAATTGGTAGGTTTATCAATAAGTGAAGCCACCACGATCAATCTGCTGTTTGATTTACCAAGTTTAGCAGCACGATCCTGAAATGCCGTTTCTAAGTCTAAACTAGGAGTACTGTTTTTCCAGGGTATAATCTTTTTCTGAACATCAGTCCATTCTGTCTGGCTATCTGTTTCAGCTGAACGTGAACCTATAAAAACAAGTTGTTGTATTTATATGGATATGCAAGCAGAATTGAAACTAGTGCTTTGGTAAAGAAGATAATCTAAATGGTAATACTGTAGAAAGCAGATGACTCTCATAAACAGAGATCAGATTGATTACAGATGTATACAGCTATTACATACAAACAATTAAATCTAATATAGATTAGCTATATTTTACCCATGTCTTGCTGAGACCAGTCACTTGGTTTCAGATCACGAAGTTCCGTTCGAGAATGATACCACTGAAATGCCGGTGGCAAAGGAATGTCAGTGAATCTGTCAAATTTAGAGAGTGAGATCCATTCATCTTCAGCAAGTTCCGCAAGGCGGGGAAGAGTGTAAAATATTGTCTGCAATGTAACACAGTGTTATTAGCAGAGCACCACTAAAGCAAGCAAAACCAGATAATTAACTCTGGTAGTTTTACTGCACATGCCTTTTACCTAGCCTTCTATGCTTGTAATACTTGTTTTTCTTGGTATTTGATTCCACTTGCTAATATATCTCTCAGTATTCATAACTTTACATATAGTGCTATCCCAAACTTTCATAAATCTAGTCTCATTCTCTCTCTAACTAACTAGACCTTTTCTAAGAATCTAGATTAATTACTGTTCTGAAATACTAGAATACCAAAGAACTAACACTCTGCTTCTCAGGACAAAGGTCTTGTGAAAAAATTGTATGTGTAACACTAAGGAGTTTTCAAATACTCTCTGGTAAAGAACACAGACTGATTTAATGTCAAAAGGAATAAAGTCAAAAAGCATTAAAATCTAGTGATAAAATCCAACTCTCCACTACCAATATAGCTAACCACAATTTACCAAGAAGAAACAAACACAAACCCTGAGGGAAAGACTGAATAAGACAGACTTTAAAATCCAGACTTTTTGTTTATCCCAATGCACTCCTCAAGATGAAGAGGCACACTGAATACATTTAAATACTTCACAAATACTAACCTTACTTTGTTTTTTTTTCCCCTCTTGTTCAGGATTTTCACTTTCCACTATCTAGCATATTTGTGTTCACAAAAATATTTCACAGAACATCAGTTAAAAAAAGGAAAAACTCCTTCTCTCAAAGATGGCACTGTTTGTGCCAGAACATATACCCCTGTTCATAACCATGTTTATCTTGTATTTTCAGCTTACTTCTTCTATCTGCACCTTTATTTTTGCCTTTCTTCCCCAGTGTTCATTCAGTTGTCATTTATTTAAGCTATAACAAAAAGAATAGCTGAAAAAGATGCTCTAGAAGTTATATATATATGTATCCTGTTCACACCAAACAACAATTTAGTTAGGCAACCTCAAGTTACTTCTATGAACAGATGTCTCAAAAATCCTAACAAACTTCATGCAATTAAGTAGATGCTCTTCAGTTACTAAAATTTAGAATTACCTTTTCCAGTCACAAAAACCCTATTAACCCCCACAGATGGGCACATTCATCACACATACCTTTTAACTGACCTAGGTTTTTATCACAACAGTAAGAAGAAAATTAAGCTGCAGTCTTAGTCTAAAATCCATCACAATTTAGGTAGAGTAATTTTTCAGAGTTCTAAATGAGTAACAGTTGATCATTTCATCCCACATTAGAAAATACCAAGACAAATAAAAATATAGTTGTAAAAAACGAATAGTGTGGTCTCAGACTTGCCTCTAGACTGTAATCGTCAAGTGGATGAAATGTTGCAAAGAAGAAGTGATCTTGAATTCGCTGCCAGTTCCTTCTAGCATTCCTGCAAAAAAGGCAATATAGAAGATTTTTTTGTTTGTTTTTTTTTGAATTGTCAGATGGGAATAAGACAACCTGGTTTATTTACTATATACTGTATGGCAAAGAATATAATTAAGTTAGGACCTATTAAAATAAAACCGCAGCACTCAGGAAATAAGTTTTATTTATGTTTCGAAAAAGGTCCATAAGACACCTCCAAACTCTATTATCAAAAGAAGCAAGTTTAGCAAAAAGAAGTATCCCATCTAGGTCTCTGAAGGAAACTGCCTATGGTTCAGTGTCAGCTTTTAGCTGTCAACAAATAAAAAAGCAGACTCCTCCCTATGCTTTTTTCTGTCCCATATCTTCCCATGCCAACTTCTTTTTAAACAGAGTTAAAAAACCACATAAAACCCCATAGAAATTATAGTGCCACTTTAGAAAATCAGACTTGCTGCAAATGGTTCAGAAAAAGAAAGTTAAGCTGTAAGTCAGAAGAATGTTACTAACCCTGTGCCATGCATGTTTTCCACTTGCTGAAGGCTAGATTCAATAACTGGTGTCAGAGCTTCAAATTCTTCTACATGCAGCATTCTGCACATACCCCAGATTTTTTTAAGGGCAACTAATGCATAAAGTCGAACACTGAAATTATGGTTGAAACACCACTGTAGAACAACTATGAGAGCTTTCTTCAAAGCTGGCCTCTAAGAAAAAAAACATAAAGAAATTTCTCCTATGTATGTTAAGTCTTAACATACTGTTCAGAAGCAGAAAAGCTATGACTGGCCAATATGTGCAATTACAGGCTTCAAAACATGATCTTAATTTCTTCCCTTTCTTCTCACTAGGACACAGACGTACAGCCCCGCTCGTTTTTTGAAAATGTATTAATTGACTTTAAAAATTATTACTCTGCATGCAAGGAAACCTTTATTTGCTTCTCAATAAAAGAGCAGCAAGGAAAACCCAAGTGCAGCCATATGTTTAGTTAAAACTGGAGTAGCTATTCTAGAACATTTCACAGGTAATCAGGCCCTATATATCCAGAACATCTGCCATTTAACTAATTTTCATAAGTACAATATTTTAGAGAGGTAACAGGAAGAGTTAGTGTTTTCCATATCAAAGGGTACCTTAATATGAAGTAGGTATTAAAAAGGTCTTTAAAATAAACTGCAAAAAATGGTTTTTATTTCAGAACTCTGTATACTCTACAGGTGAATAAACAATGAACACTTTCAGTCAAATTTACCTTCTCTGAGGTATTTTGAAGAATGATGTCAAAGTGAGATAACACTGATAAAAACGTGCAGATGCTTGTTTTAAGCTTTTCTTCATCCTAAAGCAAAATGTAACATGAAATATGCATATATATAAGATGTTTTTATACCTTATAAGTTTTCACAGCATGTTCCATGCATGCAATAATTAAAATAATTTAAAAAATCTGCGTGTTCCCACAGCAAAATTTACTAAAATACAAAGCTGATACTATCAAGATTTTATTTTTCATAACACGTTGTTTTTTACTAACAAATCAATCAGAATGAAGTACACAGTAGTATAAATGAGTTGAAATTCAACCCAAGTTCACTGTATTCCCCCAGGAATGCAAAGGGTCATCACCAGTTCACAGACTCTTGCCTGGGGCTCCTGCTACCCACAGCTCAACCTGCACTGCAACTGCACACCGAGCTACCTGCACTAAATGTATTCCCCAACACAAGGACAGCCTCTGAAAATACAATCTCTATTCCTTTATCATAAATCTACATGTTTTCTGCTTGCTCTGATTGTTTGAATGGGCCCACTGTGATTTAGTACACTTGTTACCAGCATGAGATCACTTTGATCGAACAGATTATCATCTACCAAAATGACAGTAATTCCAACTGCCTGAGCTCTTGGAAATAGGAAAAAGTTACATCCCTTACAGCACTTTTTATCAGTTTAGATAGAATGACAAGGCATCTTTATGCACTTTAAAAAAAGTATAAATTGTAACAGCCCACATCACTAATACTGAGACAACTTTGCTTATTAAAAACCCATATTAAAAAAAGAGAGCACTCTTAAAAACCTGCCTGGTTTGGGGCAGAACATGTACATATATATATATATGTACACACACACATACAGTTTTCCAATATTTTTAATGCAATTTTAATTCTTGTCCTATTGTCTGGTTTTTAGAAAAACCACAGTAGCAACTCTTATGAGTTAATGTTTCAGCAGAGGCACCACAAGTAATGTCTTCCTACACAATGGAGGAGATACAAGGACATACATTTTCTTCTCAGCCCAAATATACAATACTAACAAATTCAAGGATATCAATACAGACAATTACTATTTCTGCAGGTCAATTCTTACAGGTAATTACTTAGAGAAGAATCCAAGACACAAAAATGAACTGCTAGTAAGTCAGCTCTCCTCAGTCAACCCTTTTACAGCCTTTTAGGTACCACCATTCAAACCTTGCCTCCAGTTTTGGAACCACATTACAGAATTCCACCGTGAGACAAGTCCATATTAAAAGCTGCAAATTGAACGTGTTCTATGCAAGTCACACTCCCACTAACAAAGAGGATGCAGAAGACAAAAGCTGGGTGTGGAAACCACAAGTGACTTTGCAGTACCTTTCCAGACTCAGAATCTAGGGCATCCATGTGTTCCTGATGGCTCTTATATTAATCTGACTCACTATGGCAGCTCTACTCTGCCTAGAATAGTACATTGTAAAAGGAAATCTCTCAACTGGTAGAATTCACATTTTTTTCAGCCACTTATATATCACAGATTTCTAAATGTCTCAGACTATAGCTCAGATCACTTTCAAGTTAAACTGATCTGCTCAATAACCCACTGCTTCTAAAGAAAGATTGGAATGCACAGAAAATAAGGTGTGAGAAGACAAACTATACTGGTATCTCTTTATTCAAATTACTCTTCAAGTGAATGCCACAGTTCTTACTTACATAGCAAAAGCAATCCCAGAATTTATTAAGGAATTGGGGGTATTTATGTAGACTCAAGATAACAATCCATTCTATGAAGTATTTCACAGATGCCTGATTATTACCGAATCCAGCCTGAAAAACTTTGTCAAGGGTTCCACACAAAAAATTCTGAGAAAACAATCAGATAATCACTTAGTATATTCTTAGAGTTATTTCCATGAATAAAAAACTTCTAAATAAAAGAACACATTCTCAGCTATATAATAATATTAGACATATTTTTAATACACAAACATTTTACAATCTAATTTCTTTACTAGACTTCTCAAATATTTTCTTATGAACCAGCATTTGATGAAAGTAACATTTCTCAATTTCTTGACTGTTCATAAAGTAGCAACATTTTTACTAAATGAAAAGCTATCAATCACAGGAACAATCTAGCCTCCTAAAATTCACAAATCCAAGGACCAGTTTTCAGTGTCCTCTAGAAATGTATCAGAAATCCATGACTTCAGACTGTAAGAATGAAACTACACAAAACTTCTACAGCAGCCACAGAGATTACATGCCTTTTATACCCTGCTGTAATTTAACATATGCAGTTTGCATGACACCAAAGTATTCTTGAAAGTACTTATTTATTTATTTATTTAATAATTCATAGTGAAGAGCAATACCTGGTTAAGCTTTGGAAGAAGAACTAAGAGTGTCTGCCATACCCGGCTTTTAATTCTGTGCTGTAAGGAGTTTGCATAATAGCGTGTTCTAGATCTGGATATCAGTTCATCCTAAAAGCAAATTAAAAGGTTTATTACCTATTCTTCCTTTAAAATTGAATACATGGTAATACACATTACTGCACTGAGTCAGCAGCATCTACTGCACAGCTAGTATCAGCATTAAACATAAAGTTAGGAAAATATATTAATTTAAGCTATTAAGAAAAATTCTGAAGCTTTTCAGAAAATTCTCAGAAGTTCAGAAAGCTGAGAAATATACACAATGCCAAGTAGTATTTTTACTTAAGAGCACAGAAAATGTTAATTTTAAAGCTCTTGAAACATCAGAAAGTTAAAGAATTTACAGCACCTACTGTATAAGAACAATTAAAATAGTACTACATAAAATGAAGCATGAAGACTCAAGCTGTCATTTAGTTATGTAAGAACTAAAGATCCTAAGTGAAGAGATGAGTATATAAATGAAAATACTTTTAGAGTCTACATTTAATTAGTCATACTATCAATTAGATCAGTGTGTAACTATAGCTCTAGTTTTGAGACTGAAATTGATATTCTGCAATAAAGTGTTTTAAGTAAAAGAAAACAGATGAGATGGAGCTTTTAAAATATTTGAAATTCATGTCCTCATATAGCTTAGATTCTTTTCCTGAATGCTCTGTTTTGGTCTTCAAAATACATGACAGCCCAAACGATTACCTTAACTTCTTAAAAAGAAAGTAATGTGGTGATCCAAGTTCTAATTAATATTAAAATACAGATACACTTATTTGTTCATGTTTAAACTTCATATTTAAGAAAGTAAGGAAATCACTTCTAAAGCTCACTTTTCCTGCTTGATCAATTTCACAATACAAATATTATCCACTTTTCTCCAGTACTTAATTGAGAAGAATGAGGGACCAACTCATTCTTTGTTCTTCAGACAAAGGCATAATTCAATAGTACCAGAATGTAGGGGTGATGTTCTATAGCAGCTGCAGTAATTTACCACTGACTTTAGACTACTGTCAAGGCATAAGCAGCTATGACATAAATGAAAATCAGACCCCAACCTTCTCCATTATTTCCATTGATAAAGGTATTCTAAGGAGACAAAGTTCTCTCAATTCAAAAGGTAGTTTGCAATCATTAGAGTAAAATGCAGTGCTTCAGAATGCAGCCTGAAAGAAGATTCTTAATGGAACAATGGTTAGAATTTGGGTAGTGTTCCAGGAAGCCAGGAAATCTACTAAAAAGAGAGAAATAAACCCGATAGGCAATTTTTACTATTTTGTTTTGGCCAAATTAACTTCTGTCTCTTAACCAAAAAAAGTGCATTACTGGGCAAATCTACAGGCAGGCTAGACAAACAACCATAAATGCATCCTGTCAATTGTAAATATTTTGTATTTTAGTAATTGTACCAACATTACATTTTTATATAAAGAGAAATTAATTTTACTTTATCAAGCAGTTTGACGAAAATGTCTTCCATAAATGTCTTATGCAACATATTTGATCCATCCAACAAGCACAGAAATTTAATAGCACAAATCCGAACGTAGTGATCATCTCTATTTGTACTGTAAAATATGAATAAAAAGATAAAAATCAAACTTTACTTGCTCAAAGATAATTCCTAAGTTATAAAAAAGCATCAAATGTCACCTTCCACATACAGCCATCAAGTTGTCTGCAGTGAGACCATATGCATATACCCAGAACCAGAATTTTAAAGTCTGTTCATTGCTGCTGATGAAGAAAACTAGTGAGTTCCAGATAACATGCCCTGGCTTCTATCTTGAGGTCTTTAGTAGCATCTAGGTGTTTAGAACAATTTTCCACAGAAATAGGTGTATCAAAAAGTTTTTGAAGGTTTGTGCCTGTAAAATGCAATCTTTTAACAACTAGTTTACGCTTACAGTTTGGTCAAAGATAATGAATATACTCCTTATGGGTCCCTTCCAACTTGAGATATTCTATGATTCTATGATAAGAAGCTGAATTCAAAACCAGCATCCTTCCTATCATAGCATCAATCATGATGAAGACACAGTTCACACCAAATACTGTAATACATATCCTCAAAGTCATTACCTTTCTGTAACAATGTTTGCTGCACATTTTTCTCCAAGATTTTCTACGAAGGCATGCACATCCTGAATAAGTCTTTACAGATGAAAGAAGACAAAGCAACAAAATTAACATAATAGCATACAAAACCTGCTTTTAATACTTATTTCAAAGTTTAAAAGAACACAAAATTGTAACAAATATAATCACAAAGATTTTTTTTTATACCTCTGATCTCTCCTAAATACAGTTCCAAAGACACAAGCCTCAGTGATAAGTTCATAATAATTTCCAGCATTTAAGAAAGCATTTTTCAAGGCACTTCTCTCATCAACACTAGGAAATATCCAAGATTGACAACAATGACTAAGGACTACATTGAAGACTCCAGTCTTTGTAGTGGACAGATCTATGAGCTTGAAAATTATCTGAAAAGAAGAAATAAAAAATTCAAAACCTAGTTTTCAGAAGTGCCAAACTTATTAGAATTATACTGCTGTGATGTCTGTTTTAGTAGGTCTGATGATCTCTTGCATCCTATCTCTGCTCAGGTTAACGCTGTCTTCGATTTCTTTACAATTTATAAGTGCAGGCAAATGGGCAACAATTGGCTCAGTACATGCTTATGTTAACAAGACAGACCTGATCTTTGCTTAAACAGATGTAACACCAGATGCTTTACACAAATCTCCTAAAAAGTGGAACAAATACACCAGGGCTTACTTCATGAGTACAAACCTGGTGTTTTTAATCAATCCTTAGCAATTTAGAAAAAAAAAAATTAATCATTAAACAAAATTTCTTACGTAGGTAGCCATATCACTAATTCTTTAATGAGGATTAAATTCATGTTGAAGTTAAAGTCTGTATTTGAGTTAAAGCGGAAAAATGTCTTTGCACCATTTATTTTTTGTTTTTAAGGAGGGCATATTTAAGACATTTGAAACTGCTATCTAGTACTTCTCCAAAAAGGAGAAAAATAAAACAAAAAAATGGCCTGGCCCCAAAATTTTTCATTCCTACTGACTTCATTAGGCTAAGTGCAAGAGTCAACTGCAGTTACAAAGTAAATTTTCTTCTAAGAAATTGCAAGCATTTGGGAAAGGACAGGGAGATTCAGAATGAACAGGTACGCATTTTTATAAATTCCTATTAGATGTCAGTGAGCTGCCCATGAAAATGGTTTTCCAAAACATATGACAGCTCTTTAAGACAGAGCTACTTTGCTTCTCTGCATTGAAATGATACTTTTGATAATGCAACACTTCTTTAACAGTAATGCTGGTTTTGTAGAGAAAGTTGTTCTGAATAAGGACTAAAGCACCAAGAAGCTCACGAAGAGCTTAAAAGTGAGCTACTGGAATACACTCTGAAGAAACACTTTCTGGAAAGAAAACTCTACGCTAGAAGCATGTGGGTTTTTTACCAAGAATTCAAATGTTTTTCCTAGTGCAAAGACAGGCATTGTAACTCTTCTAGTAATTCCAGAATTGAACTATTGTGTTTCATCTGTAGAGAAGCACAATGACATTAACTATGCATTTTGCAATCCGGAAATTTTTTTCAACTGCTTCATTAACATAATAAAAGTTCATCACACACAAAAGGAAGTTAAGATATTTAAGTTCTAGCATAACTAACATTTGAATAACCACAGAATAAAAGGAAGAGCGCAGCAGAAGAAATGAAGAACACAGTGCTCTAGGACTTCTAAGGAAACTCTTCTAGATTTTACCATAGCACTATTCTATTTTTTTTGACTCATAAATACCCCTTTGTTCCACCCCTTCAACTATTAAAAAGACAGAGTGCACTGTGGTAGACAAAACTAAAATTACGCTTTTGTGACAAATCAGTATCAGGCAGTTCCATTTTCCATTTCTCTTTAGCTACAACTATACAGCCATTACACAAGGAGTCAATGGCACCAGAGACTGCCGAAGACTGGGATAAGAATATACGTAAGTAGGCACTTGCTTGGGAACTTTATCTTCATTTTCTTATGAAGGGGCAGAAGGTGGCTCGACCAGATGCCCTTTGTTCAGTATACGAGACCTTCATTAGCTCCTTGATGCCTGCTGTCATGGTATGTCCCACTGCAGACAATGGCACAGCTGTCACACAGACTCAACACTCTCAATATCGGCAAAATACACCTTATATAATGCTTGAAATACTAATGCTGAAGTTAAGACAGTAATTCTAAGAACTTAAACTTTAAGATCAAGGAAAAAACCTAACTACAGCTCATCAGTTACTAGAATACTGAGCATACAGTTAGCTGTTACAGATACTCATCAAAAGAAAAAGCTAATAAACTTCTAGAATGGAAGAGATATTTTACCATCTTTGCATTTGTATCTTATTTTGGCCTGGGTTCACATGAAGGCTAAAAATGCAAAGTGTTCTCTACCATTTAAAATACATGACAGAAACATTTATTTGAAGCAAGTTTTCAAAAAGAACAAAAAGAAAATAAATGGCACTATATTTTAAGATAATTAAGGATAATATGAGGATATCACAGCAATTTTAAATAGCTAGGAAGTGTCCATTTTTCTGTAAAGTTGAGACGCTATTACTTACAGTTACAAGCGTGACACGAGAACAGAGCTACTTATGGTGACTGGAAAGCAACACTGCAGCCCTTCCTAACATGATTTTTGTGCTAAGTGCAAAGCAGTGCATGAGACAGTAAGTCTAAGCATACATATATACTGGTAGCTAATTCATAATGTATTACCGTTCTAGTAAAAGTCCTGCAGTCATTGTGGACTATTCTGCACAAACATTTAATTGACACACGGGGTGGGGGGTGGAGGAGAAAAACCAAACAACCCACTCCCCCCCCCCAAAAGGTTACTTAAAAAAGAAAAACAACTTTCCAGTGTATAAAGCCAAGATGAAACAACAGCCCAGTACTAAATACAGTTTTAGTGACTTAAAATCAAAAAACAACACAGAGACATATGTAAGTACTTTTGGAGTACTGGCAGCTGCAAACACCTTACAAAAGAAGAGTAAAAATTATATTTTCCCCCTTCTTAACTATGGAAGCAGCTCTACCATGCAGTATTAAATTTGACTGTAACATGACTGTGGTTTTTGTGTTTTCTACACCTGGACCATCACCAAAAAAAAAAAAAGGCTTTGAAGACATTTTTAAGGAAGATGGCTAATTCAATAGCATCTACAAAAGTTTTGAACTGTTCTAACTTTTCATTTAAGACACCATTTTCATAAAGACTAAAGTATTAGAAAATTGAGTAATTTTTCTAAAATATTAGTAGTTTGAGACAGTACAGGTGTCAAATCCTAAAGAAAATACTCAAGAGGAAGGGCATTATTTAAAAATAAAATAAAAGACCAAAAAACTAATTTTACTGCACGCAGAAGATTGTAAACAGTCTAAAAACAAAAGAAACTGCTTTTCATTTTCTGTGTTAGAAGAACAAACAATATATTTGTTTATCTTCAATCTAATTCTCAGACCTTTCATCCTAATACTTTCAAACTTGTGCCTTTTTGGAAAGGAAAAATTCACAACAACAGCTGAAGGGAAAATAAAACGTAAACCACATTTTTAGATCCAGACACAATTTAAGTTCCCCTCTCTCTCAAAAAAAAGAATTCTTAAAACTGACCTCTTTTATTTTGGCATATGCTTGACCCTTTGCACTTGCAGCAACAGTGAGAACCTCAGTATCAAAGATGAACTGAACAAAAGCTTTTAGATTGGACCAAAATATTAGCTGTGTATTGCTCAGAGAGGATATAATTTTCCAAGCCAAATCAAATGCTTCTATGCAGAGAGACTCTGACGAGTCCAGAAGCTGAAAATAAAGAGAATAAAGTGTTACATTTGACAAGAAAACACCCAAAACCTATTTATATTATGGAGGTTTCTCTTTTACCTTGGGAACAAGGACTTTCATGCAGTCGAACACAGGTAAAACTTGGTCTGCAGGAAGAATAGTTAGGGCTTCTAATGCAGACTGCAGAATTTTTTTTGACCTTTCCACTGTAGATAATGACATTTCTGAAGTTTCTTCACACCCTTGAGCCAGTGTTGGAAATGAATTTAAAATGAAACGAAGGCAAATCCACTGGTCACGAACATAGCGTGCAACAATTTTTCCCCATCCTTGAGATGTTGTTTCTTCACATAAGCTTTAAGAAAAATATTATTCTTAAATATATATTGTGTTAGTTTATCCTGCGCATTCTTACTCCATCAGGAAGTACAAACTCACTATACTACTTTAAGATGCTAAGATTTATATAGATCCAAGGGGAGACTGGAGAAGTTCATGGAAAAGAAATCTAAAAATGAAGTGGTTTTAGAAAGAGTGAAATCAGTTCTTGGCTCTGTCAGTGTCATTAATCATAAACATCTGAGAGTATTCAGTGGAAACATTACTATATGTTGGCCATGTTTTTTTTGTTACCCAAGTATTTGGGTTTTGGCCCTCTAGCTTGCTCTGGTTTCCCTTCACCAACAGTAAATAATTTCCATTTAAACTTGCTTGTGTACGTGCCACGGCTTTGTGCAGTGTATAAACATTTAAGGAGGCCTAAGGATAAGCAGTGTTCAAAGTTAACTGGCTTCATTGCACTAGAGGGCTGAACAAAAGGACCTTTGGTCTGATCAATTCTGCCTGCTTTAATGTACTGAAAACTGAATGTTAAGACAAAAGTGCAACTGAGTTAATAGCTAGTGTACAGAATTATTCATTTTTATCTTGGCAAAAAGTTATCAAAGAAAGAACAGGAAAATCCAGTATCTTAACACTGCTTCACATTAATCAACTTTTCTGGACAATTAATCAGACAACTACTGAATCTTTAGCAGAGACGTACCCACTTTTTTCTTCAATATAAGATGGCTTCTTTAATACTTCATTGTACTGAGAAAAGGAAATAAATTTCTTCAGAGCATCCACAGAAGGCAGAGATCCCAGGTGTGCTTCCAGTTTCTGATCCATTATCTCACATACTGCTGTAAGTGAAGCCATGCTAGCTACTTTTTTAATTTGTTCTTTAACCTTCGGCTCCTAAGTAAAACCAAATGGTACATGAACAAATATGCACTCGTTTCTTCTAATACGATAAAAATAACATACTGACACATTTGATAATCATCCTATTTGTATCACCTCAGACATCATACGGCAGCAACTCTGCATCCTTCTACTTCCTTTTTGTCTTACCTGTGCCTAACACAGCTTGGCTGGGACAGTGCAATAAATCATAAGTTACAAGCACTGACAGAAATATAAATCTTGCAAATTACGGTCACTTATGCATTAAGTGCAAGCACCTAGCTCAGCTGTGATGGAACACTTCTATCTTGCCAAGTAACAGTTCATATATATTGCTGGATAGCCATCAGAAAAAAAGATGTGGGTCCAGTTAATCAGAAACCCCATGTAACAAGATAGCTGAAATTTGGAATACCACACATTAGCTGCTCCAAGCACCCAAAAGGTCACAAGCATACTATGGTTATTTTCTGTGATGAACATATATATTCAAAGAGGCATGAAATAAAAAGTCTCAATTAAAAAAAAAAAGTCAATAAGCATGTAATTCCCTTATTGTAAGAAAACTTCAATGTTATTTAAATATCTCCAAGTAACTTTCAGCTGTCTAGAGCACAGAAAAGACTTTTCTCATCTGTAGTTTTCTTCTTTCTTCTTAAACTGAAGATGTACTATATGTGCAGCTGAAGAAATCATCACAACAGCATAATTCCCCTGAATTCAAAATAAGCTGGCAGAGGCCCCTAGTGCACACTAAGTTTGAAACAGAAAATGTCAACTTTGAAACTACTGGAATAAGTATGTAATTCACAAAAACAAAGGAAAAAATAAAATTAAATAAAATTAAATGTTGCTCTTTGTAATGTGTTATTAACTGTTCTTGAACAAAATAATAATACCAAGTAATAAAACCAAAGTTTATACTGCCCAACAAATCTTAATTTAAATCTTCTTTTATAGAAGTTATTAACATTTCTTTACCTTTTGAAAATATAACTATTTCAGATATACTAGCCTAGCACACGGAACTATGGGACCATTAACAGAACTACATGAAAAAGTCAAAGCAATGTTGGGTTCTGGAATTTCTTTTTCTCTGTATGTTCCAGCTTTGGAATTTAACAGCTTGTTAATAAAAAAGGTATTTTCATTTAATTGTAACTTAATCAGTAAGATAGGTTCATATTTGAGGAAAAATCTTTTGAGTACACATAGTCCATTATTACAGGTAAAGTTTTACTTCAGGTATACAGACTTCTAAATAATGTAATACAATAAAACAAAAGTAGTGAAAATCTTAATTACAGATATTTTACATTAACATTACACTGCCAACTAAAGACAGATGTGTAAGGGAATATATATACATACACATGTTCACATAAACTTATTTAATTTTACATTATAGATAATACTAATATGCATTATAAAGTATCTTTATTATAAAAATCCATACTTGTATATAACTTGCATTTATAGTATGACTATATAATTATTAATATATAACCTAAATACTATATTAGTATTTAGATTATTTAGTATTAGTATATTATAATATTTTAATTATTACTTGTTGGTTTTATGCTAAAATTTATTGTTGTCAATAATGTTAAGTTACCTTTTCGGAATTTCTCTCCTGAAGATTATGAATAGATGCATTTGTCAGGGACGAAATGAAATTCTTGATAGGTGTCATTTTCTTCCAGCTGACTGCCAAGCACAAATGCACTATCTCTGGAATTAAAGCTAAATACAGATCACAACGATCTAGGTCGCCAACCTAAAAATGAGGAAACAACAGTAATCTGAATCAGTAAGAGAAGGAAACTTAAATCAGAAAGAAAACTATTACTAACAACGATAGCAGAAGAAAAACAACAGCAGTCTTTGTAATTGAAAACCCTTTAATTTTGGGTTTTGTTTGTTTGGGGGGAGGGAGCTACTATGTTTTAAATCTTTTTAACTCATAGGTGCTTTTACTTTTAGGGCTCTGGAGCATGCCTTAGAAGAGACAGTGTGAAATTCTGAAAGAAATCTCCACTTCTATTTGCTAAGTTCACTTGCCTGCCCAAAGGAATGGCCATGTAAAAACACCTGAGCTAGCCTGAGTATAAGGAGCAGTGTTCAAATCCAACTCACCTTTCAGACCACAGCACACCACTGCACCCTGTGCACACACAATGGTGCGTCTTGCGCTTCTTCCCTAATCCCATTTTATCTCATGGCTGTATCTTGCTTGTTTTAGAGCTTTCTATTCCCCTCCTGTATTTGCAAGTTTTCTTCACGTACAAAAAACACCTCAACATAAAACCATGCATCAAGGAACTGCATAAAGAACTTTTCCTTCTTTAAGTTTGAGATAAAATATACCTTTAAGTCTCCACTGACTTTTAGATGCCATTCTCCTGATTCAACTCTAACTTTTGCTTTGACACTTTCACATCACTCTTCCATTGCACTCTTTTTGTGACTGTCCACTAAAGAAACATGTACCTCCTCTCTCTCTCAAAAAAAAGCACTGCAATTCTCTGATACATTCAACAGGTTATTTTTAAAGAAGTCAAATTCCTCTTCTACCATTAAATCATTTTGCTTTAAAAGTCACAGGTTTCTTTGGGATATAAACTTAAACACTGGCCACAGCAATAAGCAGTGAAAGATAGTTAATGAAGATGATAACCAGGCCGAGTACTAAAAGTTTCCAAACATTTTATGTCCACAGCTATACAAGGAGATACAATGCATTATATGATACTCATGATTTCTTACTATATGATTTCTTTAGATTTAAGAAGAAACAAACAATGCAGACTACAGACAGTAAAGATTCCTTGTCAAGACACATTTTTTTTTATTTTTACTGTGTCCACTCAAAAAAAGTTAACAGAACTGTTCCTATGCAAATTGACTTTCTAGGTGCTTCAAGATTTGATATAAAAATTAGGAGCACTGGTAAATCAAATTAACAAGCAAAACTACACCAAACTATGCCTCATAATCATTCCTTACAGTGCTTAGCTCCTCTGTAGTAAGACGTCGGAGAACAAATTCAAGAATACTCTCCACAGGTGTCAGGAGAGATTTCCAGATAAAAAACAATACCTCATCTGTGTGGTGAGAAAAAAAAATGCATTAGCATACAGAAATACAATTCCCTTAAGAATTTTATTATATCATGCAGATTTATTTATGTTACAAAGTTATACAGCAATAATATTCAAATACCTAAGAATACCTTAAAACAGCTTTATACTCTTTAGCAGTGTAAGCCATAGGGCTGAAAGAATCAAATGACATTACAACCTTTCCAGAGATTTATCATGTATTAATCAACCAAAAACCATGCAAGATCAGAAGACCAAATTATAGTTTTCCAACTTTTCATGCATTTTTGTCCTATTCCCCACTCTCTGCACAAACAGCTTATTAATGAACTGACTCTGTAATAAAGAACAAAAGCTTTCATATCCGGCAATTAATTTTATGTGAGAAAAATATGGTTTTCCATTCCTAATATTTATAGATTTTGGGGTTGTTGGTTTGGTTGTTTCTTTTTTTTGCTGCTTAGAAATAATTCATCTTCAAGTATAGAGTAATCTTATGAGACTTCAGTCAAGTAGCTTTCAGGCTTAACATTGTAAATGAAAATACAAGATTATAAACAAAATGTGATACTTTCTTTAAGAAAAGTCTAGGCTACAAAGGATACAAGTGCATAGCATTTCACAAACAAAACGACACAAGTTTATCACACAAGGGGGGCAGGTGACTGGTAAAACCTATTTAACCACAAACACACTTCAATCTGTGTTTCAAGGGTAAGTGCAAGCTGAAAGCCAAAGAAATAACGTCTCAATATGAAAACAGATTTAAAATACTCTGTATGACCATCTTGTTCTAAAAATATCAATCGTTAGCTTCAGTATTTAGGGAGTTACCCAGAGGTAAGAGCTACCGGGTTTTTTTCTGGAGTTGACCCTGAGTTACACTTCAGGTAGCAAAACCATTATGAAATGGAAGACCTGAAAAAAGTGAAAATATAAAGGGACATATTTCCAGAAGTTCCAAATCCATATTGTACTTACTTTCAATATTCTCTATCAAAATGGCTCACTGCATTTCTAATGCTTAAATTGTTTAGAACAAACAGTTTAATTATATGTTTCACCGTGTCAAATCACTAGAACATCCGCAATTTAAATTCAGAAATTCTTCAGATAAAACCCCATTCATTTCGAGTGTAACACTATCAAAAATAATAATTAGCAAAAGCTTACTGTTAAAAATAGTGAAATCTAACAAAAGTAAAGACAGCAAGACCTGTCACAGAATGATGATTTCAGCATGCGCTTCAGGCATGTCTATCTCCATTAAAATATTCCTAAATAGAACACTTCCCGCTTGCTGTTATTTTTGTTTCACAAGCTTAAATTCCTTTATTATTCCCTACTATTTTATAATTTTCCATTTGATAAACAGGACTTTTCACCTCCCATTTAACCAACACCAAAACACAACTTCTGTATTTTACAGCATTAAACTTCCCACCCCTCACCACAGCCAATTCACAGCTGCAGAGAAAAAAGATTTACTACTTGGTTCTCCTGTGCAGAAGGAAGAAGCACAAAATCATCGTAGAAAATAATATAAGTAATTCTTGTTTAACTTAAAATTACAAGTGCAATTCGGAAAGCCTCTTGAAAGACTGATGATGGAGATGTTCCAGAGGATGGAAATACTGCAGTACACCACACCTTTAGAACCTTCTTAGCAGAACTTAACATGCTATACCAGGTGTCAAAATTGCCAAAGCAGGAACAATGCATTACAGACCCATTAGCAAGCACATAAAGGAATAAGGCAAACAAGGAAATGAATTCTTCTTGATAGTAAAAATCTAATATGCACTTGCATGTGTTTTGTAGGGTTCTGTTTCAGGCTTGTTATAGCGTTGTGCTGTAGACTGAATGCACAGTGGTAGCTGGGACAGGTCTTCCAATTCAGTTTCACTTCAAGGAACACACTTCAACAGTCAGAAACCATCCCCCCACAAGAACTTTAACAGTCTGCATAATTAATGCTCAATATTTCAAACAGCTAAGATTCAAGGGCAGTGGGGGGTTGAATGTATAAAACACTTGTTAAAATGAGGGTAGGCGTTTACTTCAGGGTCGCATTTAGAAATCTATATGAAACCTGGATGTAGAACCTGAAATTATTTTTGTTCCAAGTAAGAACCTAGATCTCAAAAATTACTCTAGTACTCCGTGTTATAAAAACACTGAAAAAAATCCAAAAACAAACTGGGGAAATAGAAACCAAACACCACGATCCCTCTTGTTCCTGTCCAGCATCTTAATTCATGAAAATAATACTGCAATTTTTCATTTGCTTTCAGGAAAAACATACAGATCTATTTTGGTTACAAACTGACGAAGTTCTCACAAAAGGAGTGGTAAGGCCTCCATAGCTTTTGTTCTGACTCTCCTGAAAGGTCTACAAGTTAAAGCGCTTGATCTGTGGGGGGCCAAAACTCCCAGACTGACAGATTACCAGGCTTGTACCTAAGTGAGCACCTCTTAGCCTACCAGTCACCTCAGAAAACAGGATGTCCAGCAGGATCACTTTATGCACTTAGGGAAGACTGGCTGAACCTGTGGCAACTAAGCAAGTTAGGCCAGGTTTCCGTACTGACTTCTTTCCGAAGTATCTAAATGATTTACGGAATCCACATGTTGGCAAAGAATAGGCCTATAAATATTTGCAATGGATAGCAACTGCTTTCCCAGAAGGTTTCCACGTTTTAAATTCCCAGTCCTTAAGACACCTGTAGGATTGGACCCACATCTCAGTTTTATGACAGACATGCCAGATTGTCAACTTTCACATTTACCACTTCTAGGGTAGTATTACTTTGACAATATAGCCATAAAACAGTAAATACTTTAGTTGTAGTTAATACTATAAGTAATATAAGACACAGTATACGGAAGATATCACTAACCATCTTGCGTATTGGAACATTTTAACGAACGGGTCTGCAATAACTTCAAGAGAAGCTGTAGGCTTTTATCTGTTTTCAGAGTTGGTATGTAAGCATTACTGCCAAGTTTCATCAAGACATCCAGAAGAGGGTTCAAGAAAGCCTCTAGTTCAATCCATTCTATGTTGCTTTTTCCACTACACAGAAACAAAAATTAAAAAGAAAGTCTTCTTCCAAGTATCTGCCTTAAGTGCTGAAGTTACTTATGGAAATAAATAGGACATGTTTCCAAGTCACTCAGGCATCTTTAGAAATGTTACCCAGTATGTTTATAGCAACAGTTGGACAAGGTCTAAGGAATGATCAGGCTGACTGAAAGTCTGAAAAGAGAAGTGGACAGTTTCCCAACTTGATCAGGCTTCTACTGGATCCTTCAGGAGTGAGAGGATTGAAAAAGAGAGAAATGTAAAATAAGGTATTTCATACTTACCTGTATTTATTCTTCATCTGCTCCACA
This sequence comes from Platyrinchus mystaceus, assembly GCA_035041135.1. Lineage (NCBI taxonomy): Eukaryota > Metazoa > Chordata > Aves > Passeriformes > Tyrannidae > Platyrinchus > Platyrinchus mystaceus. Next base: position 43,766,402 of record JAWWLV010000121.1, read on the forward strand.
TCAGCAGCCAACAGAATCATGGTTGCAACAAGCTTAGCTTCAAACCAGTCAGGCATAAAGCAATTTTCTCCTGATTAAAGATAATTTAAGGTTTCCACAGTAACTAAAAAATACCTTCGTACTGATTTCTAAAACTTCTGGTTTTGTAACTTACTTTAATAAATTAGGAGTACAAAACCAATTAATGCTAACAAGAATATTACTAATAATTTTGTGCATTCTTTAATCTAGAAATAAACTAAACTCAAACACAACTGTTTTTCCTCTATGCCTCAAAGAGACTAATCTCATTGGCCTTTATGCTGAAATCAGTTTTAGGCAATGTGTTATGCAGTAGCATATATTATATAGTAGTTCCTAACTAATATTTCTATTGATTTTAAAAATACATTAACATAATTCAAATTACATATACCGAGAACAAAATTCCACAACACTTAATCAGAAACATCAGCTGTGATTTTGACCAGGTAAAAGTTATATGAAGAACTGAAACTATTCCATCAAAAGGAAATTTAAAAAAAACACCTAACTAAAGTTTCTCTTTTCTTCAATCTTTTATACAGAAGTACATCATCATACTTATAAAATTATTGCTTAAATAGTAGTACATAACTTGGCTTTACGCTTGTTTTTTTTTTTACTGTTATATTTTTGGCTTTGGGAATTTAGAAAGCAAAACACTCTCCAGTTCAAACAGCTGGACATGGCTGCTATTTTTCCTCCAGAGAGATGCTTATTAGCTAAGATTCATATAAACCCACAAAATGACAAACATCACTTTTTAGAAGTGAAATGCACATTTGCTATGGAATTACAGATAATATAGACCAAGGACTAAACAAACACTTAAGGAAGGAGAGAAAAACTGCCAAAATTTCTAGCAAAGCATTTACCTTGGAATATCAACAGACAAAATTTGCTTGCAACTTTTCTAACAATAAGACAATCAAGTGAAGTTTCTTGGGCTCCAGGAAGCTTCTGAAGCTATTTATCATTAGCAAACTCTGACCTACCTTTTTTATCTCCTATGTGTATATTATCTAAAAATGTTCAGTTTTGACATTCTAAACTATAACAAGTTCACTACGACTGCAGTACTTAAGTAGAAAATAAGTGAATGCTACACAAAAGTTGAAGTATTAAAAACAAAAAATCAATTTCTCATTCCTTTCAATGTATCTGAAAATAAACACTAAACTGAATTCATAATAATTTAAAACATGTAAGTGAACAAAGAGGTCCCTTTAGAATTTATCTGCACATTTATACATCCTACAAAGAACCTTAGTTGGTTACAATGTGTGGCAGCTCATCCATTGCAAGCTGTCCAAATTCAAAAGAAGGTGAGTAATGAGTTTCCAAGTTGCCTAACTATATGTCTTCTTTCTCCATAAAAACACTCAGTCTTTTTACAAAGCTCTGCAGAGAAACACAACTAAACCTGTATGTATTCATATTCCCTTGTGCTTTCCTCCACATCCACATTCCAGCATTTTCCGACACCAGCAAAAATCTAACACAGTAAGTTTAATGGACAAGCATCAGTGCAGCATTAAAACTGAATATTAAGACTTAACCTTCAATTAATACTGCAGGACTTTAATTCATGAAGGAAAACTGGGATTAAAATATAAGGTTCAAACATAAGAATCATGAATACCACAGATTGGGTAGAACTTGAACAGGTTCTTAGCTAACAAACAATTGTTCTAAAATCCGAGGGATTGTAATTTTTTTTTAAATTATCTTAAAAATAGGGGGGTTTATTAATAAACACTTAACTTACTTTCAGATGCTGGTGTCTTAAAGTACTTTTCCACAAGACTGCGTACATATTGACATAATGGTGATGTCTCTTGATGTTCAAAATCAGAAGTTACAGACTTTCTGAAGCATGTGTCATTCACTTGCAACCAACTGCAAAGCTAAATTAAAACCAGTATGTTACTATTTAACCACATCTTCCAGCTGTGTACTGACACCACTAACTTAACAGCAGCACACTAAAGCACTGTTAAACATGAAATGTTACATTAGCAAATCTACACTGTGAGAGGTGTTCAACAGAGCTAGATTTGAGGCTTAGCAGACTGCTCCCTTCTAACTCCACAAAGAAAAAGGTTTTTTCCAGATGGTAATTCAGAGCACCCCCAAAAAATCACTGGTACTAATATAACAAAAAATACAACACTTAAAAAGTAAGCAAGACTGATAAAAATTCCCTTATCTCAGAAAGGCTTCTTCCAGTCAAGTGTTATCTAGTGAGACCCGCATTTTTTTGAACTTTTATGCCAAAAATCAATGGAGTAAGATGAAACATACAATATACATAACAAGAAGACACTATGCAAAAAATGGTTTTATCATTATATTGCTGTACAACTAACCAAAACTTATGGCTACATAATCAGCCGGCTCCAGTAACTATATATACTATAATTATTTTCATCTTTGAATTTTTATTCACAGCATTTTACATCTTGCAAAGACATAAAACATATCCCATAAAAACTTAAAATTTACAATCTCACTCTACATGGTATGCACATTTTCCCCTTTGTGATTATCCTGTTATTTCTGCTGGGTTTGATGAACATAAAACCAGCTTCAGTTCTCACCTCTGTCCATAACAAAGTATCCCTCCTTAGGGACTCCTCTGGTCTAAGGGACAGAAGAAAGCTTGCAACTTCTGGGAGGGACACTTTCTCCTGAAGAGATTAATCAAAATACAATAGTTGCCAACATAATATAAAACAGATAACACCTACATAACAACTCAAAATGTTTGCCTTTCTCTGTCAAGTTTCAGAAAAAGAAATTTTCATTTTCATGAGGAAGACTCATTTTTGCCTCTTTGGGACCAACTTATCTTTACCAAGGAACAAAACTTATTTTTTCCCAAGTATTAAAGTCTACCTGAAAATTAATAAGTAACTAGAAGAACAGTGCTATTCACTGATGATACCTTTTAAATGAATGTACATAAATGATTAAGAGCCACCGATAAGTACTATTTCTGTATTTTTAAAAGGAAATTCAAACAGGTTTATAGCTGTAATACACAACATGGAAGATTGTCCATTCATTTAGAAAGCAAGCATGTTATAAAACAAAGAAAGTATGAATATTTTGACTACTGAATAAGAAAGATCATGCTGGTTCAGCACTAATGGTAGCTTTATTATTCTGGTATTTTGAATACTTTTATCCTCTTAGGTACTGCAGGCAAGTCTATTTAGTTTCTATCTGTTAAAACCTGAGTTTATACAGTAGATATGGAATAATATCCCATTATGACAACTACCATATGAAAACACTACAATAGAACAACAACTAATAAAGGTTAATAAAAAAATACCTTTTATTAAAACCAAAGTTAACAGAAGCATATTGTGCTTACATAGCACAATTTAAATAGTCACTAAAAAAAATTGCAAATCCAGCAAAATCAGTAATTCCATGTGGTATCTAGCGATTTTTTGCATACTGTTTACCCTGTAAAAGCATTTCTACTGTATTTCTATTACATCAGGGGAAAAGAAAAACAAACAAACAAACAAACAATCCAAACTGACCACATCTGTCAAATGCATAGTTGTTTGAAGAAGATAGCACTGAGCAGCTCCACGCAACAAAATCTGATGTGTAATCATAGTACACTGGAGGACATTTCTGGAAACAGGAAAAACACACACTGTATAAAACACACTCTTAAAAAATGTAAACATTTTCATATATTTTCTAATTATTAACCATTTTCAATACATTAGATTACATTAAACAAACATATTCTACTAAGTAATACACTGCCTGATCAGACACCATACAATGCAGCACCAAAGCTACTGCTACAGGTACTTTCAAACACTGATATTAAAACTTGGATGAGCATACACCTGACAAAACCAAGAGGGAGAGAGGAGGGAATAAAAACAAAGCTAAAGGAACAATCCCAATGATGACATCAGTTCAAACTGATAATTTAATATTTGCATTTCTATCGGTAACAAATATAGAAATAAAATATGTTTGCCATCAAATTTTCACTTGAGTAGAAAACTGAAAATTTTCAATGATCTTTTATTGGCAGAGGTATGTCTTTTTATTTCCTTTTCATTTTCTAAACTGCTTCTATGCAATATTCCTGCAACCATCAGTAAGATTTTATTTAAAATCTCACATTTTATTAAACTGGAATGACAACTCATTTTAGTGGCTCTAGTAAGTGAAAGCAGACACTTAGGAAATACCAATGTGATTAAGATCACATCAAGAACTGTTATCTAGCCCTTTATTTACAAATCTTTCTGTTTTCAGCATTGTGGGCTATTCCCCAATATAGCCTCAACTTCTATTAAACCAGGCTGTAATGTAATTAGAATAAAAAGAAGTGTGATATATATAAATCAGGAAAGATGGAAGACCAGGGAAAAATTCTGCTAAAAAAGAAGAAACTACAAAGACCTAAAATGCAAAACACTCATTTTTTTAAATCTCACAGAGATATAAATACATTACTTTTTGAATTGCTTTCCTCTGCAAACTACACATAAAGGAGAACCTTCCACTCCCATGCACAACCATCCTTTCAGAAGTAACAAATGTGAATTAAATCCTGGCTCTCCAGATTATCAGCACATTTCTTTGGAAGGAATCTGTAAGAACACAACACAGTGTATATTTTACCTTAAAGCATGAAGTCCTTCAACGCCAAGTACTTTACATGCAGGGATAGATGCCAGAGCCATAGAAAGAAACAAAATGGGAATAGCACACCAGTGCCTACTTGTCATCTTCTGAATAAATTTTAACAGGAAGCTACCTTAAAACAAAAGTAAACAAAACAAATAATCCAGAGTGACTTCTTGCTCTCCAATGCATTTAAACAACGCAGACCCCAGCAGAAGACTTATGATAATTTCTGCCAATTAAATGAAAGACAACAAAATTACATTCCAAAGAAGTCTGTCATTAAGGTAATACGATAAGGAGAGAGCCAGAGACACATCTAATACTGATTTTAGTAATCTGCATTAGCCACCATATTAAGGAATGGAATTTTAACTCTGACTGTTTTGACTTGCCTTTTTTAAGCTGCTACTCAGTTTGTGTGATGGCAGAGCCTAGTACACAGTGATTCAACCTGTTTAATGGATACTGGCATGGCCAGAGCAAGCCTCAATAAGCATCTGCAGTCAGTGGAAGCAGGCCACCCAGTCTCAGGATTGCTAATCACAGACCTTCCATTTTGTGATAAAATACATGTCTTAGACAGGGCAGAGAAACAGGCTATCTATGGCATTACAAATATGTGTTTCTTACCAGAATATGCACCTGTAGATACAGAGTGCTGAACAGAGCTGGTTCTATCCTTATTTAATCCAATTACACCAGATATTACATTCTGGTCTGTCAAAGGATGTTCCTTCTTTTCAGCCTACACTAACACCAAAATTTGGAACAATCTCAGAACTCTTCCTCCATCCAACCTCACAATAAAAGAATCCCTATTCAGCTTCTGCTTCAGCACTTGGACCGGCTCTTTCGAATGCCTCACTACACAGGTCATGACTAAAAAGGTCTGGCAGATAAAGAAAAAAAGAATCTGCAAATACCGTTCACCTTCAGAACTCTGAAGCCTGTTTGGGCTTTTTTTATTTTTTCATTAAAAAAAGGCAAGTCTGCTTCAGTTTCCTCCTAAAACAAGTTCATAACTTGATACTGTAGCATCCCTTAAAGCCTCTGAAGACCTTTCTTTTCTCTGGAAACTCCACTGCCAGGAGTACTCCTTTTTTCTCTCAAGTAAATGTTTACATGAGATACAGAAAATGGGTCCATAGTTTCTATTTAGTTTCTTTACATAAAAAAAAAAAAAGGTGAAACTGAAACATACCTTTTTCTTCTTCTGGAAGAAGCGTGAAATAAGTAGCCAAAAACTTCTGTAGCCTCATTCCCAAGGGAGGACAGGCTCCTATTAACTGACTCGGTGTCCTGTTGGGTTTTAAAACATCAAATATACAACTGGCATATGACAGCATACAATAGCTTTAGGATTAGATTTAAGAAATTTAATCTAAAATCTAACAGATTTAGAATGTTTAGGATTGTTCCTAAACAAAACCAAAGTATTATTCAGTGGTTAATTGCAGAATCTGTGAAACAGGCCACAGACATGACAGCACAACTCGAACTCTTCTCTGCTCTTTATGTGTTTACACCAAGGGAGGCCAATGTCATCTGCCAACAATAAACCTGTAAAAACCCACTTCCAGCAGTTATAAATTGGCAGTAATCAGAGTAGTCCTTCTTTCTGTGTGGCAAGAAAATGAGTATAAAAAAATACTATACTAAGTTATTAATTTATCATCTCTCATTTAATTTCCAAATTAGTATTTCAAAACAAGCTGCAAAATAGGACCTTAAGGCATCCTGTGTTGCTATTACTAGGATTAAATTGAACCTACTTTATCTTACAGCTACCCACCTTTCCTGAAAAACTCTTTACCTGTTTAGCAGCACCATTTTTTATGTTTTCCTTAAGCTAAGATTTTACCCACATACTCAAAGCAGTATTATTAGAACATGATCAGCAATCAAGAAATTAAACAAACAAACAAAAAAACAAATAAACCAGTGACTTACCTGCTGTAGAGGGAGCTTTCTGAGAGGGCATCCATTAACGGTCCAATAACAAACTGATAAAAGAAAACAAGAACAATGGCCAAATGTACATTTGCAAGGCACTGTTACATAGAGGCTAACTAGACTTATTTCACCAGACTTTAAAAGAACAGAGTCAGAAATTAGAAAACACTCTTGCTAGCAGTAAATAGTAAGAGCAAAAAGGGGAGAGGTAACTAAAGAGAAGGGGGACCAGGAGAGTAAACAAAGCAATTTTTCCAATAGATAGATTTCAGAGAGTATTGTGAAAGGTGCAGACGAATAAGAAATCCTTTTGGGAAACAGAAAGAGAAAAGATATTTAAACATTAAATAAAAGAATGACTAGGATGCAACACAGGTACAACGACTTGGGCTGTATATTAAGGTTGACTTCATTTCAAGTTACTCATTAAGAGGCTGACTTAATTTGACACTTTACCTAACAAAATGGCACAGGGACCTGCAGCACCAGCTGGTCACCCAGAGACTCTGCAGAACCCAATAGACAATGGGAAGACCCCAGACCAAAAACCACCGTTGGACCAAGAGGCACGTGCTAGGCACATGAAGAGCAGGTGCACAGACCATAAGGGTACAAATTCCCAAGGACTCTTCTGTTCAGGGTCCCTCTAGGGAGGCATCAACAACAGCTCTTATCATGTCACTGCACCACGATTAAATTACTTAAGGGAACCAGTCATCTGGGGCTCTGCTATAGAAAACCCGGGTTAGAGTTGGTAAGGGAAACTCTGTCTGAGTGGAGTGAGCGTAGGGAGTCAAGCAGGCACCCGTTGGCTCACTGGAGCCACCTGTTGTGAGGGGGCTTCAGTCCCAGCACTTGAAGTCTCAGGTGGTATGGGACTCCCAGAGTGACGTTCAAATGGTCAGACAGGAACATTTCCTTAACACAGGGAGCTCTGAAAATCTGAAGCGTCCATCACTCCTATGACAATTTCGGTTCTCGCAACAAATCTCAATTAAAACAGGAGCCACCTTTAGTTAGAGAGCATTAGTTTGAAATGTGGGAATGAATGACTGCACTCAAAAACATATCCCCTCCAGCTTGGCCGTTTTACAAGTAATTACATATTTGACGCTACTTACAAATACTGCTATCAGTTGCACAGCTAAATCGATTACTTTTACAGAATGAGTCTGGTTCCAACACTACTGAAGCAATTAGTGTTAAGATATGTTACAAATTAAAACATTTTAGTTTGTTCAAGGCAAGTAACAGTAACACCCTTACCTCCAAAAAACCAAGTGAATTTGGAAGATGCTTTGTTTCATAAAGCTCCAGAAAATGAAGAATGCCTTCCTTTGTCAATGTTTTATTCTCACTCTCAAACATTCGTTTATAAATGCACATATGCCATGATGGGTGAAACAGCCAACAACCTGTTACGAAAGGAAATTCTTCTAAACTGACACAGGAATGACAGTGACACATTGACACATTAACACACTAACATACAACATACTGACATTTCAGTCAACATTATAGTCTACTGACTAGATGAGTCAAAAACATGACTATAGCTATTAATTTATAAAAACACCCTGCTAAATCTAATACCAAAAAAAAATTATCACAGTTTTCCAAACTTACCCTCGACATTTTATTATAGTTACAAATTAAAATTAGTATAAAGTGCAAATGCCACATCCTTCTTCCTGCAGCTCCACTTATACCGATATATTTACCTGCAATACTTTCACATTACTAGTTTTCCCACTTTACGAATCTCTAACATCTCCCACTGCCTAATTACGTGTGCTCTGTTTTGCCCTAGACACGCTGCCTCAACACTCATTTTATTTATTCTCTCTCCATTTCTAACAAGCTGGGGGCAAGGGGTTCCCTTTTACAGAGTTGTGCAGGTCACTTGGCTACTAAGACCCACTTCAAGAATCTCTGGTTTTATTTTCACATTAACTTAAGTAAAGCAAAACACAGTCGAAAATGATCATTTATTTGGGGTTGCTGACAGAAAAATCGTATTGCAAGATAACACAGTAAGCAATAAGCAAATGTTAGAATTTCTTCTCAGAAAAGGGTGGCCACTGCCTGTCCATGTTTGCCAAGCAACCTGTGCGTACAGCAGACCAACAAAAGCTGGAACAGCCACCTAGAAAACTTGTAAATTGAGGAAAAAAAAAAACCAAAAAGCTGCTACTAAAACAGCAGAAGAAAACAGAAAAGTGTGACTTAACTGCCCAATATTTAAAGATGTACCAGAAAAAGTTGCATCTTACCTCTGTCCTGTGATATGGCATGCTCATATAAACTGTTTAGTTTTGGTAATACTGGCTTTATGACATGGATCTGAAATGCAAATCATATGTAATGTAAATAGTTTATATCTCAAACCTAGGAATTGTCAGTTACTCTTGGGCTAGAATTTACTATCAATAGGATTAATATAGTAATTGACAACAGAAGTGTATTTCAATAAACCTGCAATGCCTGTAGTACGTAACACTCAGTTGCAGCTTAGCTGTAAAGAAAATCCAGGTAGCACTTTCTTAGCTCAATCCCCTACTTCATACAGATTTATTCCACAGATAGAGTTATGAATTTATTCCCAATGAATGACACGTGCTGTGTTTGAAGTATTTTAAAGTTGAAACAAAAATATTCCTGTTAATGCTTACTTAAGACACCCTAATCACCGAAACTAGAAATACTTTGCCCAATAAAGACATTTACAGTACATATGCCAGAAAAAAGGCAGTACGCCTAAGACGGGCACATATTCTACAGCGCTCCTACCTGGTTTCCTTCCAAAGTTTCCAGTATCAAAATATAAGTTTCCCAAAACTGTAGGAGTTGCTCATTCTTCTCAGCAGACCACCAAAACAGACTCGACTCTAGCACAAAAAGAGGAGGACACAGGTTTCTCCCCGCCCCGCAGCCCGGGCCGCGCTCCCCTCCCGCCGCCCGCCGGCCGTACCGTGTCCGCCGTCCGGGGGGCAGCGCAGCTCGGCGCGCTGGCCGCCGCTCAGGTCCAGCGCTCGCTTCAGCAGGTAGCGGGCCCGCTTGCGGCACAGCCCGTCCCGCTCCGTCAGGCCCTCCTGCACCACCCGCCAGAACCGCGGGCAGAGCCGCGCGTCCAGCCCCGGCTCTTGCCCGGGCGGGCCCCGCGGCAGCAGCGCGTCCGCCAGGGCGCTCAGCGCCAGCAGCGCCCGCCCGGCCCGCGGCGTCCCGCCCGCGCCCAGCAGCCCCTCCCAGACGCGAGGCAGAGCCGCGCCGTTCCCGCCCAGCGCCGGCAGCAGCCGCCCGGCTACCAGCGCCGCCGCCGCCTCGCCCTCGCCCTCCTCCCGCACCAGCGCCAGCGCCGCCGCCACGCACCGCGCCACCAGCTCCGGCTCCTCCAGCCGCGGCGCCGCCGCCACCA
>JAWWLV010000121.1:43776564-43823298 GCA_035041135.1 Platyrinchus mystaceus
CTGACGAGCTCCATCTACCCAGGGGACCCTGAAGCAGGACCGGGAATCGAACCTGCGACCTTGGCGCTGAGAGCGCATCATCTTAACCGCTAGACCACTAGGGGTCCCCTACATATTTATACACATTCACAGAATCACACAATCAACCAGGTTGGAAAAGACCTCTGAGATCGTCAAGTCCAACCTTTGAACTAACACCACCTTGTCTACTAGACCATTGCACTAAGTGCTACACCCAGTCTCTTCTTAAATTCCTCCAGGGCCGGTGACTCCACCTTTTCCCTGGGCAGCCCATTCCAATGCATTGATAAGGTCCCCTCTCAGTCGTCTCTTCTCGAGGCTGAGGGCGAAGAGTTCACCCTTGCCCACCACTTTTTCAGGCCCCCTGCCCCGGCTGACAGCAGCCCCGGGGGTGGCGACTCCCACCGCCCTGGCCCGGTGCCCACCTGGAAGAAGGCCACCTGGAGGTAGTTGTAGGGCTCCCTGCGCTCGAAGTCGCGGCGCACGGCGCGGCTGGCGCGGTGGGCGGAGGGCGCGGGGAGCAGCCGCCGCCCCAGGCAGCGCTGCAGGCAGCCGGCTCGCTGCAGCACCGGGCCGAGCAGCGCGGCCTCCCAGCGGCCCGGCCGGGCGGGGAAGGGCTCCTCCCGGGCGCAGGCGGCGCGGCAGGCGCGGCGGGCCGCCCGCAGCCCCGCGTAGCTGTGCAGGGCGCGCTGCAGCAGCTCGGCCGCCCGCGCCCAGTCCCGCGCCAGGTAGGCGCGCACCCCGTCCGCGTACAGCAGGTCGTACGGCACCAGCCGGCCCGGCGACGTGGCGGCGGCGGCGGCGAGGAGGCTGAGGCAGAGCAGCGAAGCCATGGCTGGAGTGGGAGGAGGAGAGGGGGTCCGGGGCGGGCGGGCGGGCGTCCCGGCGGGCCCCGGACTCGGCCCACCCGGGGGCGGTGCCGGCCCGGGGCCACGGTGGGCGGGCAGCCTCGCCGATATCTGTCGCCACTTCGGGGGCGCCCGGTGGTGGTGGTTCGACGCCTGACGTGGCCCTCGGTTCAGGCAGCCAGCCCAGCGCTAACCCTCCCTTTGGTGTGCGTCGCCCAAGCCCCTCCAACGAGGCATCTCATAAGAGGCTAAGGGTAATCTATCAGCAGTCACGCTTGGACAGTTCATAGACCAAGCCCCATCACATGGAAAACCTCTTTAGAGGTGAAGGGCTACTTACCTCCCACAACTCCTCTGACACTGCCAAATCTTTGACCATGGCTGGAACTCCAGCCAGCACTGGGCAGGAGGTCCATCTCCCACACAGCCAGACCTTTGCCCGTGCCTGGAACTACAGCCAGCATCAGGCAGGAGAAGGACCATCTCCCACATGCTACCCCTACACTGCTCTCCCAAGAGTTTTGTGTGGGGCAGGAGCCTGCTCCAGACCTCACCGCTCCCAGCTTTGATGACATAGGCAGCTGGGGGCCTTCCCCTAGAAGGCTCTGGCAGCTTTCCTGTTTGGGTGAGAAGTTTGGATCATCTGATGTTTCATGCACAGTTCACACTGGAATCAACAGTTTGCATTGGTGAAATGAGATGTTATGGGTCAGGGACTTTTTGGAGAGAATTTAATTTTTTTCAAGCCTGGCGTTGCCTCAAAGCAAAGCCTTTTTCTTGAGCAACGTTAGAAACCCCAGAGGCCACTCCTGCTTAGCACTATATCCCGTGAAATGGACAGGAAGACTTTTCACCCAGTCTCCCATGACAGCTTCTCTATGGGCATCATTCCCTTGCCTGAGCTGCGAAACATCTGCTACCTTTCAGATGCACAGACAAGAAAGGATGAAGAGGGAGGAAAGGAGCCTCGCACGTTCTGCATTTCCCTTCCCGAAGCTTCATTAAACATTGGGCCAGTCATTCTGTTTCTATGGAAACAAAATTATTAGTAATATAGTATTTTAAAAACAGACACACGATTGACACTCCAAATATAGAATTTTAATACCATTCTGCGCCTGCCTTTTCTCTTAGGGCAGAGCGGATGCGAGGGTGGAGTTCACAAAGGGACGGGACTGGCGAGGATGCCAAGTGGCGGTGGCAGCAGTGGATGTGTTTGTAACCTGAGAGCAGGCACAGGCTGGCTGTCCCTCTGTTGTGCTCCCTTCCACAGATCTGTCCCACTTCTTTTTTCCCCCAACAGAGTGGGGTGCCGTGTTTCCTGCCTGCTGGCGAGAAAGATGAGAATGCAAATTAGTGATTGGGTCCCGGAACAAAGGGAACACTTGCAGTTTTATTTAAAAATCATGATGGCACTGAATGTTTCTGATGCTGTCTCTCATAGTTTGGGATCCTGGAAGGTCTGTGGCTCGCAGGCCTCAAGGGTCCTTTCACATGGCGCCTGCTCTCCGTTCTGCAGATGCCAGACTTCGTTGCCAACCACGGAGCAGCGGCGTGGCCAGTCGGCATTCTCCTCCTCTCTGCTGCCGAGGGAGAGGCGGCGATCACGGCGTGATGCGAGCAGGAGACGGGAGTGCCGTGGGCTGCAGGCTGGGGTGGGTTGCGGCGTCTCGTCGATGAACGTGGTGATCTCATCTCGGAAGAAGCAGGCGCTGGAGCTGGAGCCCCGGGGCAGTAGTCCCCCCTCCAGAAATTGCCGTAGAGTCGTCAGCTCATCTTCTGGGGGCCGCCGGCGGTGCTGGTAGTCATGCAGCTGAGAAGGCAAGAATCCAGGGCCCCCAGGCTTGTGGGGGGTAGAAATGCGGATGTCATCAGAAGAAGACCACTTGTGTAGGAAGGATGGAGCAGAGCGGTGGGCGGAGAAGATGTTAGTCTCATCGTGTGACATTCTCCGTGAGATAGGGACCTGGAAAACAGAGAAGGGGGAAGGTGATAGAAGACTTGAAGAGCCAGAACAGGAAGGGAGTAGCTGAGGCTTTCTCAGAGAAGAGAGTCAAGAGGGCATAAAGGCGTGGGAGACTGACAGAGAGGGAAGGAAGTGGGTTGTGGGGCTGCCCCTGCTAGCTCTCGGCTTACCTGCAGGTAGTGCACCTTGTCTTGGGGCAACAACATGTGGTGCATGGGGAGCAGCTTGATGTCCCGGGAGTCCCGCTTCACAGCTGCAGCGCCGTTCGCATCAAATCTCACTTTGCAGATCCTGCCATCACCATAATCATCACACACACCATCTGTTGGCAAGGAGGAGAATGGCAGTCAACACTTTTCAGTCAGAAGAGTAGCATTATCAGGGCACACAGACGCCATCCTAATGCTCTTCTGACTTGCTGCCCTACTTGCAGCCCTCAGGGCTCACCTGTGAACAAGGACCTCGTCTTTCTGCTTGCAGCAGCACTAAAAGCACCCAGAGACTGCCCTATTTCTTCCGTCCTGCCTTTGAATCCCTCACTGCCAAAGATCTTGGACCTTTGAATCAGCAGGTTGGGCTGAGGCCCAGCATGTCAGGTTGGTTGTGGTTTGGCAGCCACACACAATGTCTCTACACTTGCAACTACTGAGAGGGATGTTGCACTAATTCTTCCTGGATGCTAGTCCTAAAGCAGCGAGTGGCAGAGCCTTTTCCAGAATAAATTTTCTCAAGGTTGCTGATTCCAACCTGTAACATGCACCTCACCTAGCCACCTGCAACACCATCAAATCCTTTTCCCAAGGCAGACCCCCTCTTTCCTCTGTGGTCTTTTGGTGAGGTGGTTAGTGAAGAATGGTGACTGTGGGTTCGTGAGGAGCTTACCATCATCTGCATCTTCCTCAGACATGATAGCCACACACTGCTCCCACACGGTGCGGAGATCTGCTCGGTAGCGCTCGCAGGACCAGATGAAAGAGGGGAGCAGCAAGGTCTGTACCATGGAACACCAGAGCACAGCCAGGACCATCCAGGTGGGGGCCGTATCATAGCGCAGGCTAAAAAAGCTCACAACCTTCGAGGTAAGAAAAAGAAACAATGTCAAAAAAGGAGACAGAAGAGGGGATCAAGGGAGAAAGATAAGAATCAACTCTGTAGTGGAACATAATCTGTCTGTAAAGAATTCACCAAGTAATTACCCTGTGTCCCTTTGAAAAACTGCTCTTGGGGTCTTGCCCCAGGTTTGCTGCACCATGTTCCAAGCTGTCATATCTCTAACGTGAGACCTGGTGTTGGCATCCCTTCTTCCCCCTGCTCATTGTGAGCTGGAGCTAAATGCATGCTAACAAAGGATGCAGCCACTGGGAAAAAAAAAAAAAGCTGTGACTAAGCTCCTCTGTTCTCTTAATGATTGTCTTTGAGAACTTCTCCAGTTTTGCAGAGAATCAACCGTCCAGCCAAAACCTGAATGCTGCCTACAACTATACAAGCAGAAGGAAAAAGAAAACTGGATGCAACAGCTTTGAAAGCCGGTGTATCAGTTCTCCAGAAGCAAACTGGAGAAATAGAAATCTCATTGTTTTTACAAGTAAGTTGGCAGAATAATCTCCTCTCCTCTTAGCCACTTAAAACTTTCACAGTGGTTTTAGCTGTGTGGTGTGTATTCCCCCGGCTTAGACTTAAGAAAATGCTGCTGTGGAAGGATGACAGAATTACTGCAATCTTTTTAAAACCGCCACTCAGAATAACACAGATTCAGATGCAGCAGTTCTGCAGCTGGTAGGACAGGATACAGAGTTTCTTCTCTAAAACTTGAGAGAAAACGAAATCTGGTTTAACTGCAGACTCTGAAGGGAAAGGGAGAACTTGCTGCTTACCAAGATAGGCACCCCAGTGAGTGTGTCATACAGGAAGACAATAGCACTTATGAGGTTGGTCATCTGCAAGGAGGTCTTGGCTGACTCGGAGCCATCCAGTGAAGACCTCCGTTTGCCTCGTACATCCTCCACCACAATGGCTGGCACATTGAAAGTGGTGTGTGCTGATGAAGAGCAGGATGATGCTTCCTCTGCTCTCTGATGGCGGCATCGCCGGCGTCTTCTGTGTGCCCACAGGGTTTGGTAGAAAGTGATACCCACGCACACCAAGCCCATGACGATTCCTCCGAGCAGCAGGAGGCTAAAGCAGACACCGAAGCCCAGCCCTATTTTGCTGACAATGAACTGGCAGCCCCGGGCATAGTAGCGCTCGCCGTTGTTGTGCCAGCCGATGGAGGGCAGGGTGGAGAGGATGAATGACACCATCCAGATGCCCATGACTGCGTGCAGAGCCTGCTTCTTGGCATTGCTCAGGCGGTAGTTGACTGGCCATCTCACCATCCACATCCGGTGGTAGGACAGGGAGGCCACTGTAAAGCAGGTGGCCAGCGCCAGGGTGTAATATGTGGAGACAAAGACCTTGCAGATGCTTTCGTTCCAGTCGTAGTCGGAGGACTCGCGCCGTAGCTGCACCACGGCATAGGTGGTGAGGGGTACTGCTGCCATAAGGATGTGGGTGCCAGCAAGGAAGCATAGCAGCAGCTCCAGAGGCTTGTGTTTCTGCTGTTTGGCTGTGATGCTGAGGATGATCCAGGAGTTGGCCAACAGAGCTAACATCCCACATGCCAGCCACCACAGTGAGTTGTTGTGCAAGGTGGACTCTGAATCAGAGTCCCCCATGCTGCCACCCCTGCTAGACTGCACCCTGTCCCTGCCGCTGGGATTTTGTAAGAGGGAGAGTGGGACTCTGCACTGGCAGAGCCACGTCCCTCCTCATCTACTGCTGCAATGCAAGTTGTTTGCACGCTGGAGAGGTTCCTCAAGGCATTGCCAGCAGGTGCCAGGCAGAACAGCCGTCAACTCTGTCTTGCTTTCAGTCCTCCCTTTCCTTCTTGTTTGATTATACTTCTTTCCTTTGTTCTAACTTTTTCATCTGTTTTATCCCTAGTTCTCTTTTTTTTTCTTTCTTCCACTTTCTTTCTCTCTCATGAATACTTGCCAGTGCTTCTTCCCTCACTTGCTTGGGCACGCTTTTTTTTTTCTTCCCCATCTATTTCATCTCTCTCCTCCACTCTTCCCCCAAAGAAAAAAGCTCTCCTTACTTCATGTGACAACCAGACACCTTTTGACTCAGAGACCACCTCCTACTGGGACTGTTGAAGGCCACACACAAGCAAGGACTTCGGGGACTCCAAGCAGTTTGGTAGAAGCAAGTGCTGGCTGACCAGTGTCCTAGGGAATGAGCAGCTAGCCAAGATTTTCAGAGATGACAAGAGGCAGAACAAAGGTCCTGCGGAAATAGTGAGGGTGGTGCATACACTGTGTAATTCCCCTCTCACCAAATGCCACCACACTTGTGGCCCCGTAGAGGTTCCTGCTAAGGCTGCCTGAGACCTATCAATAGAGAGAAGAGTTAGGAACAGGATTCAGAGGGTTCCCTATCCAAGACCTCACAGCACTCTCACTACATTGTCCTTTTCTCTGTCTTCCAGGGCTCAGCCTGGTCTTTCAAGCTTTCTTGTGCACAGCAGAGCTGGCAAACAATGAGATGGTGGGGAGGGGAAGATCCTTTTCAAAGGTTCTGTTGGAGATTCAGGACATGAGGTTCACTGCAGAGAGAAAAGAGAAAAAGTAATTTAAGATCATTCTATCTCCCCAGATCTCTCTCTCTCCTTGCCCACACTAACACCTTGTCATGATTTAGACAGTGAAGAGCAGCTCTATATCTTTCAAGGAACAGAAGAGCCAGATTTGCATCAGTTCCTGCATAGCTCAGGTCAGACTCTGTCCTGCAGCAACTCCATCCAGTGCTGCTGAGACACATCACGCTCCCTGTCCTTCCAGTCTGAGGCTCCCTACCCAAAGCATTACTAATGACATTTCTGACATGGAACACCTGATCTGCATCATTCCTTGCCACTGCAGTCCTGCCATTCCCATGCATGCACTGCTGCACTCCTTGTTTCTGCCGTACAGCTCCCACAGTCTTTGGACCTCAGCTTTTACCTGCCAGTGCTCTGGATTTTAACCTGCTGCTCCCATCCTGTCCCATCCATGGGTGTGTTCCACCACTCCAGCAGTACCCTGCCATCCCACTGTCTTGAAACACAAGTCTTTTGGCCACACATGTTTCTGCTAGAGCAGTTCTGGTCTCTAGACAGCCCACAGTCACAAACCCAGCAAACAAGACTGCTAACATAGCCCTGAGACAACTCACCTTTGCCAGTGAGCCCTAGTCCTACCAGCTCAAACCCCTCTTCTGTCTTCATCCATAGAGGACATCCAAGCAGTATATTCCAAGAAGGTGCAGGCCTGTTCTATGCCTTGACCAGAGCAGATGTAAACTTAATCTTTATGTGGATGGCTCTGTGCCCCCCCAGTCTGAGATAGTGGCTCAGTTCCCACTCCTCCCTTTACTTCTGCTTCTGCCTATTTTCTCACCCTCTCTGTAACTACCTGAGGCAATTCCTCCTTTCCTCTCTGGAGCGGTTTGCCATGACTAGATTGGCGACCACCCATTCTGCCCTGTTTCATCTTTTTCCCCCCAGCACCACCACTCTTGCAGTTAGGCCTGTGGCCTCTGGAGACACTTACGGAGCTACCCGGCCCCAATAATACCAGGAAAACGAATTTCCTTGCAGCATCTCCTTCTGCTACCCTTCCCACCCTGCTTGTTCTGGTGGCCAACACTGTTCCCTCTATGAGGCTGAAACTCTCCCGCTTCTGCTGGCTTTGGGGCCCAATTCTGCTCCAGGCTGTGGTCCTCCTACCCCCGGAGATGGGAGAGCCTCGGTCGGGAAACCCCTCCTCACCTGGCCCTGCTGCCCGGCTTCACCCCACCGCCCATCCCACCTGCGGGGCACACATTCCCGGGGATGGTGATGCAGGGCAGGCGAGGGAGGGGGCTCGGAGGGGAAGATGACCCAGAATGATTGCAAAGAAGCGCGGAGAAAGCCGGGGTTGCCGGGGGATGCGGCGGCCGGGCCGAGGTGCGCTGCTGCCCCGCCGACCCCTCCCTCCGACCCCCACTCGGCAGCCCGGGCACGGAGGGGTGTCCGAGCGCCCCGAGCCTCGCCCGGCGGCGGCGGCCCGCCCGCAGCCAGGCGCTGCAGCAGCAGGCGCAGCGCCTCCGCCCGCTCGGCGGAGAGCGGCGCGCACACCGCCCGCAGCAGCGCGGCGCGGTCCCCGCAGCGGGACAGCAGCGTGTCCGCCAGCACCACCTCCATGGCGCGGGGGGAGCCGGGGGAGGAGCGGCGCCTCCGCGGCTGCGCAGGCGGGGGCGGGCGGGGCCCCCGAGGGGCGGCGGGCGGCGAAGAAACGGTATGGTTAAACCATGGTTTGGCGGTATGTTTGCGTTTAAACTATTCTTCATTTTCAGGTCATAACATTTTTTCAGGACAGTTTTCACTTAAAAAAAAAATAAATAAAAACCCCCAAACAACCACAATCCACAAAACACCAAGCCTTTCGAGAGGACCTAAGCGGGGAACACCAAGTTGAACATGAGCCAGCAATGTGCCATTGTGGCAAAGAAGGCCAATGGTATCCCAGGCAGCAAGTAGAAGCCCGGAATTCTTCCCCTCTATTCAGCACTGGTAAGGACACCCCTCTGGTGCTGGGTCAAGTTCCGGACTCCTCAGTGCAAGGAGTACACGGACATACTGGAAAGGGTCCAAACTTAAGGCACAAACTGGAATGCAGGAGTGTCTCTCTGAACATCAGAAAACACTTTTTCTGTGGGGTAATCCAGCACTGGCACAGGTTGCCCAGAGGAGTTTCCATCCTTGGAAGATACTCAAAACTCATCTGGGATGTGATCCTGTGCAACTGTCACTAGATGACCCTGCTTGAGCAGGAGGGCTGGACCAGACGACCTCAGAGGTCCCTTCCAGTCTCAGCTGTTCTGTGATTCTGTGCTGCTGTGAAAAGTGAGATGGGCACCGCCTGTGCAGCCCTGATGTGCAAGCGGCCAAGAGTCTGGTTGCAGAAGTCACATCAGCTGTGTGGCTCCCACACTAGCACTGGGGGGAAAATGCCTGGAGGGCTCTGGCCCGTGGGGTTTTTTGGTGCCATGCTCCCCCAAGGCACTGCACCCACCTGCATGAGTGTTCCTGGTCATGGCGACTGTCGGGCACAGCCTGGACCCCTGTGTGCTCTCATGGGCTCAGCATGGGGGGGCCTAATGGAGACATCCCAGGTGAGGCCCCCTGGCTTGAGGGGGTGAAGTTCCTTCATTGTGTGCCGTAGAATCTCTCTTTACTCTTCATGCACATTACAACGCAAGACCAAACAGGAGTAATAAGCAAAATACCCAGTTTTCCCACCTGTCATGCTTGTTCTAACCATTTAGGCCAAAATAAGTTGTTGAAACCAGTCTGTGTTCTCATCACAGCGTACCAGAAGTCTGCCTGAATGCCTTGTGTCTTCCTCAGAAGAAGGTCAGAGGCATTCCTGGACACTTGACTCCATGCTGTCGGCCTGTTAGGAGGGCCTAGGCCACCAACACTGAGGCCGGAGAACAACTCCCATGCAGTTCAATGTACTGGTGCAGCCAAAACCTAACCAAGAAAACTAAACTGATTTCTGATAAGTGTAAATTCACTATGCAAGATCACAGTTCCTGTGAAAAAGACTTAGAGATCGGCACCACAGAAATGGTGGCAAACTACTTTCCAAGAAGATATAGTCATAGGAAAAGGCAAACCTGGAATCTTCTGTTCCTCTGAAAGCAATGCACAGCAAATTTCCTGCACAGCAGCACAGATACAACATGGTTTCGAGTGGGCATGTGCATTACCTTGGCCAAGCCATAGTTGCTTACAGTCTAATGAAGAACAAAGACTCACTGCAAGTTTTCTGAGTGGGCTTCCACTTGATCACTCCTCTCTCAC
Source organism: Platyrinchus mystaceus (assembly GCA_035041135.1). NCBI lineage: Eukaryota > Metazoa > Chordata > Aves > Passeriformes > Tyrannidae > Platyrinchus > Platyrinchus mystaceus. The sequence continues at coordinate 43,786,325 of JAWWLV010000121.1, forward strand.
GTGAATAGTCTCTCCTTTTCCTGGCTATGCATTTTTCCCAAATGTTTTTAGAAATTAGTTTTCTTTGAGATTCTACTGATTGCTGAAGCTTCTTATTAGAAGTGAACCTACAGTGTGATTGCATATTTCCAGAATATGTAATCTATTCTGGAAAACAGCAGTAGAAATTCATTATTTTAAACCCAGTAGCTAACCCAGTTTCCACATGCCTTACCACTCTGCATGTGTTCTGTTATGTATCAAATAAAGAATATAGGAGAAGCTAAAGAAAACAGTCCAAATGATACACTTTACTCAAATTTAAAGTAAAAGTAAGTACTTTGTTTCACACACAAAGAAACATGTTTCATAGGAGAAAATATTACAAGGTATCTTAGTAAATAGCATGCTTACAGTTTAAATCTCTTCAATGCCATAATATATTTTGTTTGCTTTTCTATTTGCTCTGATGTCTTTAGTAATTTTGCTATTTCCTAGTTATAGCATGCAGTCTGATAAATTGTGAGTGTTTCTTTTATCAGGCTTGAAAAAGTGCCAAGCACTTTTTATTACAATCTTACTCTTCCAGGCAATTGTAAGACTTAAACAAATGAAGCTTTAAAGGTCTGCACAACAACTAGTAATCAAAACAGAATAAAATATACTAGGTGCTATGCTACTTCTCCATTCCTGTCTGAATTCTGCTTTGCCTTTATTTTTATCACAGTGGGGTGCCAAATCTAACATCTTAATACATCAAGTTAAACAACAGCATTTAAATTTTGAACTATTCCACTGCAGATCATATTATCAGACAAAAAAGGAAATCAGGCTTGCGGAGCTTCTGAGTCGAACATTACGACAACAAAATAAAACAAAATAAATAAACAACAACAACAAAACAATCCAGAAAGGTGGATATGGAGTCAAGAGAGAGAAAATGAGCAAAAAGCAGCATTTTGTAATTTTCAGATGGCAAGAGTCTCACCATTCACACCCTCATACCATACTTGTGTCTTCATGCTACGACCCTAAATATGTGCATTACAGCTCTACAATTCCAACACATACCCCTGCCCCACCAAAGACTGTGTCTTGTTCTTTTTTCTGTACTTTCCAAGCTTATCCCAAGCCCTTGCTGCTTTCTTTCTAGGATAACCCTTTTCGCAGTCCCCCAGCCTGCCAACTGCAGCCACCTCTAGGATCCCAAAGCCCTTCCAGCCTAGGCTTGCTGTATCAACCTCAGCACTGATCTCTCATGTACTCTACACTCCTTTTTATAAGGTATCCTGTACTCCCTGACCTGTCCAGGTCCCTTCCAACATCCTAGATCAGAGGTTGAAATAGCTTGATTTTTTTTTTTCAAGAGGACAGCCTGTAGCTGCTTTATTTCTGCCAGACAACATATTCTCTCTCGATCACAGTAATCTATTTTAATAATGTAAGACTAAGAGAAATTACCTGAAGCATCAAAAGCATCCATCATAATTGCAGACAGCCCTGAAATAAATGGCCAGTCCAAACATGTCCTCTTCACAGGCTGCTACTATCTACAGGCCACAAAATACTTCTCAACTCCTTGTAACAGATGTAAGGCTTACTACACACTCCTTTCCCTTAACCAGGGTCTTTCAGTGCCATTTAATATTATTAATGAGCCTATGGGAGAACAAAGATGAGAAACATGTTATTGTTGATTCTTATCTGAACTTTGTAGCAGCATCTTTGCTGATGGTTTGAGTTTCCAGCACACGATAACAAGTTTACCAGTTTGGGGCTGGTTTGACAACTCAAATATTTTACAGTAATAGTCTTTTGGTTTTCATCAGGACTTGTAATTCTACACCAATTTAGTAATACAAGAGGACTGACGTTCCTTCCTCACAATCCTAGTTAAAGAATCAGTAGACAAATGTATACTTGTTCTTGTGTAAATGCTTTCCCTTATGATCAAATGAACAGGCAACTCTGTACTAGGAACAATTTGTGGATGATTATTCTAGTGGTTGGTTGTCTTAGAAAAGGATCATGGACAAAACTGCAACATGAAGTACAGACAATTGTAAGTCTTGGAAATCCCCACTTACCATTTTGGAAGTATGTGTTATACTGTTGCCATAAAAGCACTGCTAAGGTGCTAAGGCACCACCTTTGATTATTAGAACCCAGGCCAAGTATATGTCTTTCAAAAGTTTAGTTTCAATGATGGTTTTAGATCACACAAAATACCTTTCATCTCATGAAAGTCCCATACTACCACCTGCACATTTATAGGTAATTCTGCACAATTCATGAGAAGGAGGGCTCAGCTGACCCTGCAGTGTGACTTTCTTTCCTTACTAGATTCTGTCTGCATAGTGTAAGGTCTCTAGGTGGACCAGATGTGTAACACAGCCTTTTCTCTTCTCTCCCACTGGATGCAGGAGTAGGAAATGGGAGATTTCTGAAAGAGATATGCAGAAAATTGCCCAACCACTTCCCTATCCCACAATAAAGAAGTGAAAAGCACAGATGTGCTCCGTACAATAAACCTTACTTGTTAGTTAGGTATATTCACATGCTCTTCTAGATTTCCTCGGTGCTGTTGTGAAAAAAAAAATAGTAATGCACATAACTGGGTATATGAATCTCACTCCAAGACAGCACTTGTACTGAGCAGTATAGGTGGGAAAAGGGGAACAGATACTATGGCAAAGGTTCATACCCAAGTACAGACATATATGTATCTTCTAGGTTTAGGTGAAGCTTGACAAGGTGGGTTGAAGTAGAGGAATTAAAAAGGGACTGTTACTGAGAAACTTCTCCTCTCTGCCAGGGGATAAGGAAAAAGGGAGATACAAGAGGTGAGAAAGGAAAAGAGAAAAGTCACCTCATTTTTGTCAGTTTGCCTTAAAGTCCTTGAACCCCCTTGCTAAGAGAGAGAGAGAGGCAGAATTGTTCTAACTGAAAGAGGAAATCATTGATATGCAGCCAGGAAAGCTAGTCACAACATTTCCACTAGGTGGTTGTGCTGTTATCTCCTGACCCTCCTGTACTTGTTCCATTTGCATTCCTATACCCACCCCCAAAAGCATTTCTTCTGGCTCTTTCATGTCACAATGCAAGCATGTCTTAATCTTTACCATTTTAAAATGAGATTCAGCTTGTCTCTCCAGCTAGTCTCTCCCTCCTCCCTTTAATTTCTGAAGTTATTACCCACATACAGTGAGCATGTCCTCTCCAGCATCCCAGTCTGACTTGTATATCCCAAACTGACTGTACTGTGTAGTGTTATTATAGTATGTCAGCTACTACTGCTCACAAGCTACCTGTTGAGTAACTAGCTCCACATTTCTCTCCCCAAATACCATTGTGAAAGATGAACAAACCCTGTATCTTGCAAATTCTATCTGCAGAATTGCCCCAAAACAGACACATTCCTATCTACCCACATACTTAAAATTATTGTCTGGTCTGCCAGTATACCACATCCACATCCCCTGCCTTGGCTTAACAAAAGCAATTTTACCCTAATTAGATCTTGCTGCTGTGAAGATCTGTTTATTAGCCTGCTATTTTGACCTTGCCACCTCTCCCTTTATGCTCCTCTGCTGGCTCCCTCTTCTGTAATACATCAAACACCTGCTGTTGCTTTTCCCTTTCCAGACCCATTAGTCCATCCTTCCTCATCCTCTTATCTAATAACCAAGACATTGACTTTCACACTGACCTACCCTGTGACCTACCTGCCAGTCTTAATTGTCCATATATTAGTCTTTCAAGTAAGACTTAATGTTTTTCTCATACTAACTCCCATGTAATTTTTCTCTATTATAAGCCAACCCCCCCTTTGTTGTCACACTGACATAAATTTTAGGCAGCACACAGTCTATGCCCTTCTGTGATCTATGACCTTTTATGTGGACCGATGAGCTGATTCCTTGTCTGTGGGTATCTTGTCATCTATTTGGGCTGGGTATTTTCCCTGGTGACAGTAAGTACAATACTATCAGTAGAGAGTAAGAATAACACCAATTGTGATAAACAAACAAACAAACAAAACCAGAAACCAGCAATGTGCTAAGCCACAGGGAAGGAAAGCAAAAGTAGCCTAAGTTTCGTAACTGAACATCTTTGAGGAGGAGAATGAAAGGAGTCCCACAGATACAAATGCTATGAGAATTGTTCGTAGCCTTTCATACACACATACTTCCTCACATACAATCAGAATTGTTCAGACATTGAAACTCATGAAGAGTTAGTTTAGCTCCAGCTGTAGCTACAGATTTTTCAATCAGACACATCTCTGAAGGACTCAGACACAAGTGTTGAAGCCTTGACAGTCGCTGCAGAACAGAAGATGGTGCTGTTGTCACTGACATTCAAGTTTTGTGCCTTTCAAGTTTTTTACTGGTGAAAAGAAAGCAAGTGATAGTAAAGGAAAAGAGAGGAGAGAAAGTAAAAGGAAAGGTATAGGAAGAAAGGTAACTGCCATTTTCTGTTTTTTTTTTCACTGGAGAAATTTAGAAACTCAAAGAGAAGAATGATAAATGCACAAAAAACCAAAAGGGCTATCTAAAAGAGAGACCAGATCTGGAATTTTCAAGAGATGTAGTACAGAGGGAGGTGTAAAAGTAATTTGGAGAAGCAGAGAGGGCAGCACAGACCGTATGCTGAATGAAATCTCCCTCATTTCCCTGAAGATGCTATAACCGAGGCTTCAGATGGTGTTGAATACTGTCAGTTCCCCAGGGACTCCATAAGGAGTTACTATTGACCATCATCACCTGGGAAGATCAGGGTAAGTGTGTATCAAGCCAGGTATTTGAAAACAGAGGCATCAAAAAAACAGTGGGAATTTTCAAAAATATCTTTAAATAATTGAGAGGAGAAGGAGGAAGAGCAGGATCAGGCAGGCAGTGAAGAGCTCCGACTGCAGCACAGGCCTTCTTGCAGTGAATCACAGACTGCATGTTTTCAGCATTATCAGGGCTGTGCTACATGGCTTCCTTTCTTTATCTGCATGGGAAAAAAGAGCACAGGAAAGAAGCAGTAAGGTATCTTTTGGACACTACTGTTAATATTGTGCTGTGAGATTATTCATACCTGTGTAAGAGATTCCAGCCTGAAATTCATCTTTGGCTGAGCAGGAGGACAGCTACATTCACTAGAAATACTCAAATATTCTTGGGCATTTTAGGATGTTTGCTTTAAAAATAAGGCTGGAGTTCTGCTGCTGTAACACTGTAAACATCCTGTGTTCAGAAGCAGCATTTAAAGGAAACTGATGAAAAGCAGTTGGGTCCAATTAAACATTCCTAATGATGGGAAGTTGCAAATCTGCTATGTGGTTTTTCACTGTAAGCTACAAAGGAGAAGTTAAGCTGGTAAATCTCTAGTTAGACTGAGTGCAGTGGAATGGTCAGGAAAAGATGAATTAGTAAAAAGAATTAGATAAAATCCTTTGCCATCTGTCTTTATTTTGCTAAACTACTTGACAGGACACTCCTGAAATCTGCAGTCATTTTTTTATCTGCTTCATGTAGCTGAATAGCATTTGCTGTACAGACTGGAATTAAAACGCTTCCCAGTAACAGCTGGCTTCCCCATTTATTGACCCTGCTTGCTTTCATTTAAAAAAAAAAACCAAAACAGGATTTTCCCTTCAGCTGTAGGCTGCACCATTCATTTCTGACCTCTCCCCCTTGCTCAGACTCAGAGCTAGGTGGTAAAGATTAAATAGATTTTACCATTGGGAAGCAAAAGGGCTGTTGAAATGTATGTAATACATGCTTCTCCAGCTTTCAGCGTGAAAAGCATATGTAGATCTGGAAGAAATGTGACAAATGAGAGAATGTCCATATGGCATCACAGTTTCCCCGTAACAGCTTTTGTCTATAGGTCTTCATCTATCAAATCATGTAAACACGAGCTTATCTCTAAGCACATGCCTGAGTATTTTGCTGCCTCTGGATTTTAATGTGCAGGGGATTCTAGTGATAATGAACCAGATAAGAGGATCTACTATAGTGGAGGAAATACTCTGTAGCTTCTGTGTGAAAATTTACCAGCTTTGGGAGCTTTTAGTCTTTTTAAAGCCCTGGTATTATTATTGGGAGTAATAATAAAGAAAGGTAGATAAAAATATTTATATATATAACCAAAGCAAACTGCAAGGACTAGTCTGGTTCTCACTTACTTCCTTGGGAATATAGAAAAAATGCCACTTTTTTGGGGGGGAAGAGAGGGAGGAAAGAAGAAGGGAAGAGAGGGTGGAGGCAGGGAGGAAGCTTTCACTTTATTTCAAACTTCGAGATATTTTTCTTTGCAAATGTGAAGGTTTGCAAGGCAGTGTCTTTTCAGAATGCACATTATGAAGAACTTTGTAGCTCCTTGGCTTCACAAAATCCAGCATTGGTGAGTAGCTCTTCAGAGCTAAACTTAATCTAGACAGCCTGCTAGGTACAAAAAAGTTATCTTTGGTTTTCAAATCAGTGGAGGAATTGGATAGCCAGTGGTTGAGACCAGTGTTATTTCCTCAGTGGGAAGTCAGGTTGTGAAAGGCCCACACCACTGTGGCCTTCCATCTCTCACAGTCTTTTACATCAGTGGGAAGCAAGCAAAACCAGGTTTAAAATATTCTCCTTCATCTTCCATAGTACTGTAGGTTACGCTGGTTTAGCTAACCCCACAAGGAAAAAAGCAGGAATCAGTTGTGTCAAGATATGTCCACATTTTGACTTGTGCATTTGACTTCAGAGAAGTACTTCCAAGTTTATTTTGAATTTCCCATACCAAAAACAAAGACACAGAACAAATCAGTTCAGTTTAGCTGAGAACAGCAGCTTTGGAAGCATTAGGCAAGAAGAAGCTCTAGTGTTTTCAAAACAGCTCCTGATTCTGTTGTCTTTAATGGGGATGGCTAATCCTCCCTGTTTTCTCATATTCCCAATGATTCTCTCTAAGTGGAAGCCTGCCAGTTATTCTGCAAAACTCCTGACTCATTCCGACATCATTTAGAGCCTTCTTAATTGATTGCAGGATATCTTCAAAGTCAGAGGAAGGCCCTTGTTTGATGCTGTGAAAGCTTTGCCAAGAGGTTACAATCTCTTCAGTTTCTGTAGTGTGTTTTAAAGATAGTGGGATCAAAGGAAAAACCTCTAGATCAGCTAATTTTTAGAAATACCTCACTTTTACAATTTCATTATTAAGACATTGGGTATTACTTAAAGTATTTTTCAATTATTAATTAATTAATTAAGCTTGGTCTTGCAGGTTTACTTTGAGTTCTCTTCCTGCTGGAATAGTAAAAAAAGAGACATTTATCATATTGTCTTAACATTTTTTTTTGCCCTTAAATCTCAATCTCATAAAAGATTATAATAGTAGTCTTTTACACATTTGTGAGTCTTTCATTAAGGTCCATTCAAAGCATTTTGTAGACAATAATGTGTGAAACTTCAAAGCACATTGCTGAGGTATTTATTACCACATTTTTACACTCAGGAAAATGTGCCACAATAATCACACAACTTGAAGACCACAATAACTAGTCATCAAGTTTTGGGCAATAGAAACACTTTAATGGAACACAGCATTCAGAAGCTGAATCATTTTCTGAAAGTGTGGCTCTCCTTTAGTAGTTGCCCAAAAATGGAGGCATTCAAAATAACTCTTCATCTTTGAGAATCTTGACATTAAGATGTTTTCTTTGACCTCCGCCTCCTGTCACTGCATCTAATTAGTTCTTCTTTTTTTTTTTTTAAATCATGTTGCATAATTCTTGAAAATTTCCACTGTAGAGCCATAACACTATATTGCAAAAAAATTGCTTTCTTCAGAAAAAAAGAGATTTAATTTTCAAGACGTATTTGATCTTAGCCTAGACCCCTTCTGGTTTTCATTGAAATTACTGTATATATGAATGCTGAGCAAAGCTGTTTCTTTAGAGATTTTGCAATCATTTTCATGGGAAACTGGTTTTATAACACATACTCATATTGGAGTTACATCTGTAAGCCTGCTCTAGGGATCTTTGACCATCTGCACTTTAAAAAAAAGTGGTGATTACAGATCATGGCACAGAGTTTTCCTCAAAAAACATTTGGAAAACAAAACCCAGAGAGAAAACTCCCAACTTTTGGTTAGCCCTGCAAGGAAGTTCTCAGGTGAACTATCATAATGCCTGTTCTAGATTTAGCATCATTACTAGGCCAAAATGCATGTTCCTTCTTTACCTTTCATATGAGTTCCTCTCACATACCGAAAAGGTCCTAAATGTCTGTGTTGATACGTAGTGTTTGATACTAAATGCATAAATACTAGCTAGCTCCATATTCTGGACTGTAAGGCATCCTAAAATGTGCTGCAACTAAGAAAAACAGGTTTAAAAATAACATAGAGGTGCGTACATGCTTGACTTTGTGTGTGGAAGGGGAATACAGCATTTCTCATCTCTTGATAATTCTATGTAAATATATTCAGTTTATATTACATAAATGCTTTCTCCACCTAAACAGCATTGAGGCAGATTCATCCGGGACTCTTAAGAGAAGAAACATTTGTATAGCTTCTAATTTGTGAATCACCTTTAATAAATAACTTGTTGCAAGATATACTTAGTTAGTCATGGCTTATAATATGAAGTCCAAGCCAAAATCCTGTTCATGCTGGTATGGAGTAATAAAGACTTAAAACAGAGCTAGCTAGATACAGGAAAAAAAATAAGTTTTTTCAATAAAATTTTCTTTTACTTTAGGAAGAGTATTAACCAAAAATTACTTTTTCTATACTCACAAAACCAAATTAAAACTTTCCTTTATCTTAAAAAATACCCTCATATGGAAATAAATTTGATAAAATAAATTTCAGTACAAATTAGCAATAATTCTTTTTTCGGGGCCTCATAACTGACAAAATAAACACGAGAGATGAAGGAAAAGGGGGAATATTAAAATAAGTAATCTTGTTCTTAGAAAAGAACCTGATTTTTAAGTCCTGCAATAGCTAAGGAAGCCCAGCAGATGGTGGAAGGAGACCACAGTGCTAAAGGAGTGCTCTTGGCATTTTGCTCGTTATAGACATTAGCCCTTAAAGGAAGTTACAGACTTATTATTCATAAAGTAATGTAAGTGTTTAAAACAAAAATAGGACAAGAATTGTTTTTGGCTATGCATTTTGTGTCCAAAAATTTAGGTGGGATCATGTAAGACTGATTTTGATCTACATGGCAAATATATTCTTTTCAACTATGGAGCTGAGGTTTTGTTTTAAAGCCAGTAGACATCAATGGCAGTAAAAAAAAAATCAATTAACTAATAAAAATGCTGGTGGCCGCTTTTATTTTGTGTCTAATTGTTGTTGTGGAGGTATTGCATTGTATTTGTCTTTTTTTTTTTTCAGGGGGGGTTTTTTGGTTTGCCAGCATTTTGATTTATTGTTCAGCTGGTTACTGAAGATCATATCTGCATGACGCAAAGCTGTATCAAGAAGAAAAAGACATTACACTTTTCAGACCATATATGCTGAGTGACAAGACCCTGCAGAGCTCGCTAGCTGCAGCAGCTTTCCGTTATGAGTGCCAGTGAAGACTTGGAATCCAGCAATATGTCTGCTGTAATCCTAAGAAATGTACAATTGGAGTCTGACATCTTGTTTTATCTGGTTCATTCTTTAAATATTCTCTCTCTACTATGTCTTATGTCATATCAAGATAGACACTAAACACCTGAGAGATGATCCAGATCAAAGGCACCCCGATTTTTCCCTGTAAAGGATCAACTGTTATATAAAAACTATCAGTGTTACTGCGGTTTTGGTGACACTTTCAGTAATTAGAATGGGCTTCAGAAACACAAGGACAGAAATGCTAGCAACCCCTTTTTGCAATGTTATGGAGAAGTACTGGATGACAGGCAGTAGCTCTGAAGTGACAGTATGACGCACCTCTTTCTACTCATCATTTTGACACCTAAATCCCACAAGCACCCCAAACACTCCTTGGCCTTAGCAGGAAGCCCATAAAAATACATTCCCCTAAGAGTTTTCAAACAACTAGGCTTATTTTATTACAGCAGGCTGAAAATAAAACCAATGGGAGTTTAGACACTTTTTTGATTAGTGGGAATTCTATCATTTGGGCGGAAGCAGGTGAGGCGAGGGCACATATCTGCTGCTGAGTGACTAAGTGGGCTTATTTTGTTAGGCCTTTTGCAGACTTGGTGGCTGTGCCCAGTAGGTGCTCACTGCTCAAGTCTGAAAAGCTTGCTCTAAGGAAGCTTTTTTTTTTTCTTTTATGGTCTTCAGAATGAACAGCAGTTGCTTATTTCTGTCCCCAGAGCAGTTTCCTAAAATGATGTATCTATAAGGTGCACTTCTAGGGCCACCAGCAATGTTACTCCTCCTGCCCTTTGCAGCAGGCAGGGAAGCCTTACTGTCCAGGGCTGCGCCTCCTGAGGGACTGAGTCCCTGCTGCTCCCTGTCTCCCTTCTGTCTCCCACCCAGACTGCAGCAGCCTGCTACCTGCAGCTCAACCTTTCTGTGCTGCAGGTTTATCCCTTCCTCTGTGATTCTCATCCAACGCTTGCTAAGGTGACATTATCCTCAGCCTGACTACCCAAATCCCAGTTGGGCACTTTGGTTTTGTAGCTTTAGTCACATTTGAGACCACAGCATTAAACATGAACAGCATAACCTGTGTGAATCTTTAATGTATATTCTTAACATCTGTTTCATTTTATATCTAATGTATTGGGTTTGGGGGGGGTATTTTTTTTTTCTGTTCACTTCTTTTGGGAGCAAGGCCTTGTGTCTGAAGAGGCTGTTCTTTCATGACAGAGTCCTGTACTGCCTTGTGTACACCTGGAAGTGGCCTTGATGTTGAAGCTCCATGTGTCCTTCACTCATGACCACAGATGACTGCATTCTGCACAAGTTCTTCAGCAATGTATTTCTGGGATATCACATCTATTCCCACAGTCACTGCTCTTTTGCTTTGATCTGTGCCCTGTCAATCAGGTCTGCAAAATGAGTAATTCACTGTTATGCCTGTGTCTTCTGTGCACAGCAAATTAATGTATTTGAGGTTTCATGGAAATATATATTTACAAGTCCTATATTACATGAGCAATAACTTATCAGCTCAAGAAAACAGACTGCATCCCAGAACATGGTACGCCCAGAGGAAATAATCTGATATGAATGCCTTGTCCTGCTCGTAGTTCTGAGAGGTTTTTATTTCATCAGTCACGGGAGGCTTTGGCTTTCACATGTTTTTTCTGTATGTGATTTCTTTCGTCAGTACTAGTCACATTAATGGTGCCACTGCTCAAGATATCAGAAGATGGAAGCAGATTGAGCCATGTTTTCTGTGAGATTGTTTCTCCTTTCAAGAACAGAAATGCTATGTATTTTCTTCATGTTCTTTGGCACAAATAAAATTTCAGGCATTTTAAGTGCTAATTTGGCTTTGCCATTTGGTGACAATGCTGTGGTGATGACTGAAGGGAGTAAATTTGAGGATGGATTTCAAGCAAATAGATTTGTGTTCCCACTGTGTGGAATATTCTGCCCATTGCTTTAAACTCACCCACTGGCCAGAAGTCTGAGTAGCAGCCCACATAGCCAAATTTGGGACTGAGAGGCACATTTGTGTTCTCCCTATGGATGGTGGGAAGAGCAGTGTGTTTCCATTTTTTCATTGCTGGTTGCCCTACACATGCCACAACAGACCACCAGATGTTGGTTAGCCTCTGGCATATTTGGCCAAGACAGAGTATTTCTGGCTTGCTCTGCACAGACTGCAGCTCCAGAGGGTAGCTGGACAATTCCCAAAGAAAATGTCCATTCCCTGCAATCTGGGTATTGTGATTTCCTGTACATTCAATCTGTTTTAATAGATCCAGTACTCTTGAAAATGGAGACATTTCCCTCTGCTTTCTGGCTTTTCCAATAGAAAATAAAATGAATGTTTCTGTTCCGATGTATCTCTCTATTCTGCTGGAGATACTGAAATCAAGCTATAGGTTAGCAAGTGGAACATGTCTCTTTCTAATGTGTAGAACTCCTCATTAGCAACATGTTATATATCTGCTCTTTATTAAAAGTTGGATAGTTAAATGTCTGCTCCTTCACATGTGTAATTTCTGTGTTCTCTGATGATACCAGTTGTCCATACTGCATCTTTATTCAGGAGCTATATCAATGACTTGCACATATGTGAAAACTGTGAAAGAAAAGTTGTCAGATAGGTTGCAAATCCCAACAGACTCTGAGTGGAGTCTGTGCATCTGTGCATCTGAGAGTAGGAAGCTTCTGTATTTCTCTAAATTGCTAAGGTTGGTCCCGGCTCTTAGGATGTCAACAGATGTCTCATACAGGGTACTGCAAACAATCCCCACACCATTATGGTTTTATTCAGCTCTAGATCCGTTCCCTGAGTCTTTTTAACTGAGAGATGAAGATGGGATCATGATGTATCACAGCTTCTGCCACGCAATCTCTGCGTCCATCCCCAGAACATCAGCAGCCATTACACAGATCCCTCAGAGTCCTTTTAGTACAACTTGCTGACAGCATTGATGCTCTCCTATCTCACATCTGATCCCAGTGGTACTCACAATCATTTTCATCTGCTCTTTTCCTGGATGTGGTGAGGTAGTTTCTTTCCTTACACAACAGTTCTTGTCAATTCCCCATGTACCAAGATGGATATTTCCTCATTTGAAGCCATTCAGTTGAACACTCTTTTCCAGCTCACTGAAGGTACTTCAGTTTTCAGAAAGGGGTAGGTTGTCTGGCTTCTCAGCATCCAAACTGCTCATGTGACTTGTTACTTAACATTACTTAAAAATGTCTTCCTTTTCCATTCCCTCTACTGCTCCAATTATTTTTTCTTTTTATTCTGTAGTCACTCCTGGAGGCACAAATTGAAAAGATGGAAATAGATGAAGGCAATTGTATGCCTGGAAGACATCCTCCCCTTCAAACACTTCTTGATATGCCTCCTAACAGCTTCATTGCAGGGATGCTAGCAAATATTGCCAGCTCGGCACATGTAATTATTTTTTTTTAATTTGTTCTGCTTCCATTGCCTGCATGAATTGTTTGCTTCAAACTTAAAGTCCCTCTGTGGTGACAATTCACTGGATGCAGCTGAAAGTAGAGGATTTGTTGTTGCCAGCATCATTGATTCAACCTGCAATTTACTTTGCCTAATGGCACGGGGTCATTGCATTGCTTTAATTCAGCTTTGCATGGTTAATATTTCTTTCCTTCCTTGGCATAGCTGTAAGGAAGCCTTTGCAACCTAACACATTTAGTAATGTCCTACTGTCTCCATAGCATTCATTATTCTAAGTGCTGCTGCTCTCTCTTGGCACATAGCACAGAGTTCTGGTTTTGCCCTTCTGCATCGTTGCTGTGCACTGTATCATGTATACATTTTTCTCACAACAATAAAGGTCTTCCCTGATGTTTTCTGCTTCATACTTAGGCATTTGCTTTAGACATTATTTCATTCTTCTTAGTTCTACCTTCTGAACTAACCACGTCTACCCCACGATGCTCCACTTTTGCAGTAGCTTTAGACACTCCTATAGTTTACTATCCATGAGGACAGCTTTTCTTTCAGCAGTCTCATTGCACTATTTTCCCACTTATGAATCTACCACTAATTACTTCAGGTTTTAAGATTGCATACTCGCATGAGTCAGCCATTTTCTGCACAATTTGGCAGCATACCAATCTATTGTTTCTCCAGCTTCTTGATTACACAACTGTGGGGCAGATACCTTCCCTATGTGTCATTTTTCTGAGGACTGGAAATGCTTCTGAGACATTTCTAGGATTTTGCATGGAGTTCTTCCAGTCTGTAGTTGGTATACATCCAGATACTGCAGAAACACATGGGAGCTATCACCCAATACAGCTAGCAGCATGAATGGGCTTAGTTTGGCTTCCTGTTTACCCAGCGTCACAGCAATGTGTTTATATTTCCCATGTGACTCTAAGGAAGGGCTAGCAGAGGTACTGCCGATACTTCCTGTTTAATTTTCTGCAGCTTTGGGATAGAAACCTGATAGGAACTCATGAGGAACTCTGTACTTCTGAAGTGTAGTGTTGTCCCTTTTTTCCCAGTCTTCATAGGTGTCTGTGACACATGCCTGCCTAATCTCTTTTGCCACCCTATCCAATGTCCACACTGGCACTAAATATGAACTCAACAGAGAAACAGGGAGCCAGTGCAGGTTGCTGGTTCTTATCTTCTCCCCTTTCCCTCCCCCTCTGGGAGTGCTTCTGTGGCAAGGAGTTTCCCTGCTTTCAAGCAGAGCTACTTTCTATTCTTAAGTTCACACAGCCTGTCCCAAAAGGAAATTGCCAGCTCTACCTTTATTATGCTAGGGCAGACTCTAAACAGTCAACCAGGGAAGGACTGCTGTAATGGAGACTGTGGATTTTGTACAGAAGTCAAAGCAAGAGACAGCTGTGCAGCCTGAAAGATGATCAGAAGATAAAATGACAAAGGCTGAATTTCTAAAGACATTCTAATGCCAATTAGAAGTCTGAAATCTTCCTGGCTTGCCCTGCCCCAGAAATTCAGATCAAATCATGCACTGAGCTGTTCCCACAAAAGGAACTGGAAATTCAATAGGTCAGATTGTCAGCTAGAATAAGTCCACTGACTCCAGGGGAACTACTCCACTTTCTGTCATCAGAGAACCTGGCCCCATGACTGTGAGCCTCAGATTTTCCACGTGGCTGTTTCCCTGGGACTTGCATCATCACCCTGCACAACAAGGAGAGTCCAAGGTCACAGTGTCGAAGATTTTTAAAGAGGCAAAGCAAGAGACCCAAAAAAAGCTCAAGTTCATGTTGTGCCTCCACGATACTACCTGGTTTAGTAGCCTTGTGGATCAGTATCTTCCTCAGGTTCAACATGATTGGTGGAGATCTCACTGACTCCTTCAACTCACACCAGAAATGGGGGAAGTCAAGGACCCACAGAGTAGCTGTGCTATGCCTTTGCTTCTAGCCAGTCCCATCCCATATATGATACAATATTTGTGGCATCAGGGTATAGATAAGAAATGCCTTAAAAGCATTAGTTTCCCTTACTGCTGTCTCCTGACCTGCTGTTCATTAATATAGAAAGGAATATCCTTTACCTCGGTCTTACAGTAGGAACCCAAAATATAAAATAACATGTAGGATTTCTAGGATGAGCAATGCCAAAGAGAATGAGTTTTAGAAATTCTGCCTGAAATTTCAAAAGCATGACATTCCCCCCAAGGCATAGAGCTTGCAGACAGTTCTGTGAGTCAATTAATCAATTACGAGGTGCTAAGTCACTCATTCAGTCTCGTGTAGGCTGCTCCATCACTGAGATTCAGCTAAAAAACAGTCAAGAAGAAGAACTTTTAGTGCTGCTATGAAGAAGGATGATCATTACCGAACGCATCTCTCCTGGAAAAGGTGTGAATTCAGTCATTTACCGATTCTTTCCCATTACTGACTACTGTGATCTTACATGTTGTATATCATATTAACAAAATAAGAGCTTTGGTGTGATCCCTTCCTGTCCCCTGCTGTCACCCCAAACGTTTTATGTGAGGACTGAAAATCTAAACTGTTTTAATATTGTCAGAACAGCAGGGATAAAAACTCTTCAAAATGAGCTGCTAATTATTGATGTGAATGCTCTTACATCCATCTCTTACTAACTATCTCAATGGAATGATTCAATTGAATATTGCTCAGTGAGAAGATCCATTTGTCATACTTCTTTAATTTTTTATCCATTTGTAAAGCGTCCCAAAACCTAGCCAGCAATAAAACAGCAAAGAAATTGCCCAAGGCATCCTCTTAAAGAAGCAGTATGGGCTGGGTTCTGTTCTGCCACAGATTAGTCTAAATGGTAGTTATTCCATGATGTCAGTGAAACTGAACTGCCTAAATGCATAGGCGAATCTGGCCCCATGATCTAATTCCGTGATGAAATTGCTAGTGTAAATAAACGACTGTTGCTGTTCAGTGCTTTCCCCCTCCCACTCCCCAAAGTGCTTTAATGAATAATGAATTTTATGAATAAGTTTTATTGAATGACTGAATACATTTTAAAAGACAAACTAATAAAATCGGAAGTTAGAACACTTTCCTTCACACTTTCCTCTCCTCCGCTGCCTCCCTTTGCTTCCTTGAACCAGAGAATTGCCCTTTTAAACTACCTGTCAATCACACATACAATAACTACATCCCAGAAGATATTATCAAACTGCAAAAGTGGCCAGTTTTTAATTCCAGGAAAGACATTCCATATTTGTTTTAAACATCTAACTTAGGTTTCAAAATACAAGTGCTGAAACAGAACAAACCTTTTAGCATTTATTCCTTCCTTCCCTCCGCCCCCCGAGATTAAAATCCATTCATTTCAATCAAGTCATTCAGAGGAAGGCTGTAAAATGAATGACATAATTAGCCACTTAATATACTGCATATGGAATTTTAATTCCATCTGAAAATTAGAGAGGCTTTTCTAAAGCTCTTCACTGAGAATAAAAAATAGTGATATTTGAAGACAGCCAATGCTTTTCAGCTTAGTGCTACTTTTTTATTTGGGTTCCCTAGTACTCTAGCATTATGGAATAAACCTTCTTGACTTCTATCAGAAGGGGCAAATATACAAGTGGAAGAAGTCAGGAAGACAGTGAGACTAAGGACCTAGTTTTGCCAGGTTACAATGCAATCACAGAGAAACAAGTGACTGCTCCTGTTACTGAAACCTATGAAAACCAGTTTTGGGACAACTTTCTGAAATGTCTTACAAGATGCTCAAGCACAAAAGTCAAAAATGAAGGCAGCCCCAATCAGTCTGTACTGCTGAAAACACTTAGTCATACACCTAAAGTCATATGAACAACATATATCTCATCCAGCAATACTTTTAACCAAACACCTTCTGACCAAAGCAATGGGATTTTATGGCTGCAGCTTAAAAATTAATCAAAAGAAACAAATAAAGCACCCCTTACAGAAGAACTAGAAGGCAACTGGACAGTTTGCTATCTGATGAACTTGACTGTCTCAGTAACCAGTCCATCCTGTTCAATCCTGCTGGCCACTCATTTCTGTCCTTCTTGTATTGACATATTCTGCAGGTGTTTAACCACATTACTGAGTCAGGTAACACTAGAAGATGACCCATTAGCCTGTTAGATTAAACAAGAAACACTAAACAGTAGGTAATAGCCAAAGAGTAGGGAATGGAAACAAGTCAACATTACTCAAGGGTTAGAAAGGTGTTCCAAAATGTAATCTGTGTTCATTACTTTGAGTAAATATACAGTCAGCCTCCATTTGCACAAGCCTTGATCACATGAAGAAATAATTTCAGGGGAAAAAAGCCACATTCCACCAGTGTGGAATTTGTGCAATGAAATACTCTCCCCTACATGTGCTCATCCCAGGCTTTGGGAGAGATTTCATTTACCTGCATTACTTTCACTGCCTGCTGATAGCTTTCAGATCCATATGTCCATACCATGGGGAATGCAGCAAGAAGTACAATGGTTCAGCTGTGAAGAAAAAGTTGCAACAAAACTTTTGAGGCAGAAAGAAAGGTTAAAAAAGTATGTGTTTAAAATGTTGAAATCCCCTGGCACTGATCTACACCCCAGATTATCTCAGCTGTACTACCCACCTTCTTTTTTTTCGTTTTGTGCTTTGAAAACCATAACAACTGTATTAAAAATACACTTATCAGTATGTCTAGATTATTTCTGGTTTGGTTCTTTTTATTATTTTTTTTTCCAAGCATTGATCTGAACATTGTAAATCTGATTTTCTATTTGGGTTGCATGTGAAAGGTTTTTCCTTATTCTGGTCTGAGAGAGGGGCTGAGAAGGAAACTTCTCATCCAGAGTAATGGAAACCTTTGAGGGTTCCCTCATACCACATTGTGACAATCCCATGCACTTTATTAGTTGCATAACTCCAGTTACTGCAACATTATTCTCAGCCTAACCTGGCATACATCGCTGATAGGGAAAAATTAAAAGTGAACCTGCTCAACAAAGTAGAAGAAGGTTTTTATGAAGATTGGTAGCATCTAAACACTAAAAGTTGTGGGGCCATTTTCCTGAAGAATTCTTGTAGCTGAACAGAAGGAGCACAAAGCCTAGTACCACAACTGCCACACATGAGATGAAGGTGTGCACCAAAATTTTGGCTCTTTCTTCCATGTCCCATTGGCAGTTAGAATCAACAGGGTTGTTGGTGCTTTGGGTGAGAGATATAGGCCTTGAAACACCACTGGAAGCCCCTTCCCAGAAAACTAGTGAAGGAGCTTAGGCCAGCAGTTAAGAGTCACATGCCATTCTTTCTTTTTGATTGCTACATAGGATTGATTGGGAAAGAGAAGGGATCAGTCCGGTTTTTCCAGTATTCCAGCTCTCAGCCTCTTGGGGACTTGGTGCTGAGGCAAGAGTCATTGCTCTGATCCTTTGTGTAACCAGGCTGCTGGCCTCGAACCCTGGCACCTTGTTAACCTCTGGATCCCCATCGCCTCTCACCTGGCAGCTCTGCAGTGCAGCCCTTAGATGTTAAGCATCAGACCTCACACTGAAATGCAAACATTTTATTTTTAGATGTTGATGAAGGTCCCCTCACAACGTCCCTGGTTTCCTATAATGCTCAATAAAATACACCAACAAAGGCCTGCAGACTGTTAAGTCATCTCACTGCAGAGTTAAATTGTACAAGACATACAAAATCATCCTGTCCAGCCTGAGCCAACACAGAACCTGGCATCACACTCTTGACAGTCAGCATATTTGGAAGCAAATGAGGGACTCACCGCTAACGCCTGGCAATTTTGGAAGTATAATATTACAAAGACTTTAAAAATCCATCTCAGAGTGCTTTGCTTCCATGTACCACTTTTTTTCTCTTTTAATTATTTGATGTTTTCAGCTGCAGGAAACACTCCCCTGCCCTTGGAGCAAGAGCAACTGTGTCACAGAGATCATGGTCCCTTTAAAGTTCATGTGGTTACAACATTGCTGTCCCACTTCTATCACAAACTGTGTCACTGCACATCTGGTCTGACTGTGCCTGTTTTCTGCATGCCCTTTTCTGCCCAGGGATCACCTTGAGCAGATGTTACCCTCCATCCAATGGCTGGAGAGCAGCCATGGTGGCACTGGTCCAATGAAGGAAACTGATGAGCCATCATGTTTCCCCATCCGATGCCAGCAGGGCCCTGGCTTGATTGCTCTCTCAAAAATGCTGCATTCAGATGGAAATTCCCACTTGGAGAAAACTCTCCAAAATGCACATACCCATAGGACATTACTGGGCAAAAACAAGAAGAAGAGTCTGTTTATGTCTCCAAAGTCTGCCTCCTCACTAATTTGACTGCAGGCCTCGTTATTCCTGTTGTGCTCAGTGCAATAGCTTATGCTGTCAACAGGAGGATTTATCAGGGCAGCCAAGCACTGACTGACTCAGCACAGTCAGAGCTTAAGAATTCCCTGAGGACAAATGGACAGAAGTCAGCATGGAGGACAGCATCACCAGTATTCAGCTCGCAGTGTCTGCAGGGGGAAGCTCTTCTGTAAAATACAATACAGCAGCAGGTTAATATAAACTCTTTTCCCCTACAACCTCTCCCTCATTCTGGACAAATATGAAAACTGTTTCAGTCTGACTGGTGTTTAACACTCCCTGGCCCACTCTGTGAGATGCAAGAGACACTCATAATGGCAACATGAAGCTTCAACATTCTGCTCTCCCACAGTACTGAGTCTTGAACTACAGACCATGCTTGCCACCTTTGTCACACTTCCTGAGTGAGTTAGACCCACAGAACCTCTCTGCTCCCCTCCACATTACATTCTTCTAATGCTCCTGCTGAAGAAAACTTGGGGCATATCTTCTACAATACACACACTTTTCATAATGGCAGGTGTAGAGAAAAAATGTAGAAAAGGTGGTTGAGGTACTTTGAACACCATTTAGCTGGGAGGACATTATTTCTACACAGTTTCTTGAGCTGCCATTTCAAACATAATGCTTTGAGTGGGATTTGTCTCACTCTAGTTATCTACATCTGAGCAAGTCACCTTTCATACTCAAGGCAGAGAAATAGGCATGTCTGGAGTGTGAATCATCTGATTTACTTTATACATCCCCTTTAGACTAAGATGAATCACACTCAAGAAGTGCTTATTTTTCTCCATTGACTATAGGGAATCAAGATGAATACTCAGATACAGACACCTACATTTGGTCAGATGACTCTTACTCTACACCTGCTGGAACACAGCTTCAGGTAGCATCCTCTGCACAGGCAATCATTACCCTGCCTCTGTCTGTCACTCACCCATGCTGTAGCCTACAAGCAAGGAGGTTGTTCACTCAAGGTTCCACTCCAAAATCTGCTACATATCCGAAGACAGCACAGGGATCTGAACACCAGTCTTTGCTACAGAAATTAATGGGAGAAGTAACTGGGAAATGTATTATTATATTGAAGGAACCCCCAGAATGGAAAGGTAAAATGGAGTAACATGCATGGAAGGAATTATCATTAGTGTCATAGAAGATGGGATCCCATTAAAGATATTCAGTCCAGGATGGGGGCTGGGGAATAGCCTCGTTTCTGTTGGCAATTGTAACAACAGGAACTACTAAAAAAAAAAAAATAAAGAGTTATCAACTGTCAGCAGCTTTTGCATTTTTCACAAAACCCCCAGAAAAGGAAAAGGAAGTATCCATTTGGAGAATGCCTGCATTCATCTCTGTGAAGACAGGTATAGTTAAGGCTGACTTCTACTGCACTCACAATACTGGAGATCTGATGTGCAAAGAGCTCAGAGAAGTGGCAGATTGTCTGTTGGCACAGCCTTCCACCTCCATGAGAATGGCCATGCCAACCAGTGATCAATGGGCTGTCTCCCTACAGCAGATACCCATTTCAGTCCATAGCCATCAGCAGCCTATGAATTTCACTGAAGTTTAACCCTGGTTCAGCTGTATCCATCCTGCATTTGTATGGTATTCTTACCTTCTTTTATTCCTATCATTAGCCATGTGCTGCTTATATTTATTGCGGACAAGCTGGTTGGAAGATATCATTAAGAACGAGCCCATCTCGTGAACATGATACCTGGCACATACTGTGGTGTTTCACTGAAATCAGTTAGGAACATTATCTTCCTTGGGATAACATTCATTACCCACAACACTGTTTCCTTGACCTGTCAAGGTATTTTCATAGACATCCTATTTGGATGTCCTTAAGGTTCAGAAATCTCCCTGCCTCCTGTCTGGTTCACATCCATGCCCTCAAGAGCACTCACTTGTCATCAGAGGTATCCAAAAATACAGCATACACTTCTCACATGAGGCACATACTTGCCAGAAATAACTTATGTTTCCATTCAGCAAAGCTATCTGCCCTTTGGTCTTCCAAGCATTCACTATACCCACCTTCTGCAGCTATGCAAGGAAACAGTCACTTGCTCCTTGTCCTGGCCCAAGTCTCCAGCGAGAAATTTCCTAAGTCAGGGGCATGGGAGGACAAGCTGGGTTTCTGCAACTGACATATCGAGTCATAGCACTGTTGATATCCATTAGCACAGACCTATGAAATGTCCAGGGCAAACATGAGTTTTGGATAAAAACAAACAAAACATTTTTATTACATGGATGAAGTATTAAAAGATCGTTTTATTTTTATAAAGACGATTCAAAACATCTGGAATCTCAAATAAGTCTCTGTTCACACTTTTTTAACCCAAGCTCCCAGATATTTATGGAATTTTCCCTGCACTTCACTCTGAGCAGAGCCGACTGGCTGAGGTGAACCAGGCTTCTTTTCTGTGTTAGGAGAAACAGACGGATACAGAATGTCTGCTTTGGGTGGACAAACACAGCTGACAGGTAGTTTTTCAATGGGAACATTTGGCTGAGCAGCCATCCCAGAAAACAGGCATGAGTTCCTGAATACTCTGGCATCACAAAAGGATGCACGATATCCTTCTTCATGGGCCTGGCATATCTCCTCCTATGCTAACATAGCTTCTGTCACTCTCTCCAGGCAATTTATGAGTTGACTCACCTGTAGATGACTCATTTCAAATTCTACTCTGAAAACAAAAGGCTCAGTGCTGGGTCTTTAGATATGCTAGTTGCTGCCAGTGCTATCACTTTCTTTTCCGTGACAGAGGAAGACAAGAGAAGCCAAGGCAACAATGTCCTTCCCATTGCAACCTGAGGACCTGTGCTAACCATCAGAAAGCCACACCTTCCTAGCTCAGTATTTCCATGGGCTGCAATTGACTTTCTCTTACCACAGCAGGAAGTTGCACCATGTGACACCTGCCCAGAATATTGAGCATTTGGCTTAAAAAGCACAAAGTCATGGGGAAACGATGATTAACAGTAAATCACCATGGAATCCAGTCCCCGGGGGAGTACCTTGCAGACAGCCTAGCAAATTGGTATGGATGTACATTAGCTTGCCAGACTGCACCCAGGGCTAATTTAATGGAATATTGCTGCAGCACAAATAGAGGCAGGAATACTGCCTAGTCCTCCTGCAACCAGTTTTAGTGTGCAGTTTCAGAATATCGTGGATCAAAACTACTCCCATTAAACTGGCATGCTTAGATCAGGTGAAAGAATATGGTGTGTCAAATCTGTGCCAATCTCTGAGGGTTTCTTGCTTCAGACAGTCAGATTTACAAGCTGGTCAGCATACCCTCTGAAGCCTTTCATGCTGTGATCACACATGGAAAGAGGACATAAAAAGTGGAACTTATATGAGGCTTTGTAGATTGCCATCAGTGTTGTGAGGGTACTTGTATGTTCACTGAGACCAGTGGCGAGGTTCCCACTGCCTTCTTTGAGTGTAGAGGCAGAGAGTGTTGAACTGCACCCTTAAATAGGGAGGAAACACTATTGGAAAGCTGATAGGAAGTATAGACCTCAAGAGCAAGCTGGCACCCACCTCCTTCAGCTGCAACTACTTGGTGACTATAAGTAGTACTCTTGTGTGACAGAAGTTTTAGGGATTCAGATATCACTGGGATTTTCAAAGCCTAGCTCTCAGTGGTACAAAAGATCTCAACTTGCAGCTTTCTGGGACTAGGAGACAGTTCATTCACAGCACCATAAAAATTCAAACCTGTTCAAGAGCTGACCTTCATTCGACAATCTTTTTGAATAA
Source organism: Platyrinchus mystaceus (assembly GCA_035041135.1). Taxonomy (NCBI): domain Eukaryota; kingdom Metazoa; phylum Chordata; class Aves; order Passeriformes; family Tyrannidae; genus Platyrinchus; species Platyrinchus mystaceus. The sequence continues at coordinate 43,809,510 of JAWWLV010000121.1, forward strand.
TGACACAAGCAGTCAGGATAGAGCAATTGTGTTCTCAAGGCTCTGTTTCTGAAGGTTTTGCTGTGTATTTAACTTTACCTCAGAAAATGCCCTTCGCAGCAGACAGGACTCTTGTATTATATATAGAAATGCATGATAGCAACAGACAGACAGGAGCCACAGGGCTGAAAGTAGGGAAGGGTCAGGGCTTTGAAGAAAGACTTGGGGCTCATCTCACTTGGTGAGAAATCTGGGATCTGTAGCAGGCAAATGGCAGGAAGGAGGCAGTCTTCGGAGGGATGAATTACAACCTCTGTCTCCAAGAAGGAACTTTTTTACTTCTCCTTGCCTTCTCCGCACTGCTGGTCCTGCTGTGGGGGCTTCTTCTCCCTCAGCCAGACCTACAGCACAGAAACAATCTCTCTCAAGAAGGCAAACACAGCCCTGTGCAGGTCTCTGCAGCAGCCAAAAGGCAAAAGCAGCTACAGCTGGGATCAGTCTTGCTTCTGGCATATGTGTCAAGCCCAGCTGCTCATCTGGGACCTTGCTCCTGTCTCTTGCCAGGCTGGTAACCTACAGCCAAACACCCCTCAGTTTGGATATCAGTACTCTCCACCTGCATCCAGCATATGGCCCTGTCCCAGTTTTGGATTATCCTTGTGAGCCACATTTTTCCTACCTCCCTCTTCCAGCACTCCCAGCAGAACAGCAACATGGAATCAAAGGTAGAACAAACCCTCATCGCTATCAGGCTCTGACCTCAATGAACACCAGGTTCCAGGGAAGCTGAGGTGAAGACCAAGCAGCTGAGCAATAGTTATCTCTATGTGGGATTCAGGTGTCAGGAGACTCAGGGGAAAGCCAGTTCTGCCAGCACCCCAAGAGAGCTGAGGGCATGGTTACTCCTCCCTAGGGCTGCCACTGTAATGGGTACTCTGTGTTCTCCCACTGCACTGAGTCACTGGTCACCTACCTGTCGAGGGTAGAGCTTGGCCATGACAGCTGTAGAGTAGGCAGGTGACAAGTGTAAGGGCAAACAGGCACCAGGCTTAGGCAGGAACACCAGTTCTCTCACAAGTGTGTGTACATGGGCATGTGCAAATGCTTCACCTGAAGGGCTCAGTGGTTCCCTGGCTGGTAATGCAGATTGTCAGATTAGGGTTCTCTGGAATCTCTCTCCCACTCTGCAGCTCTAGCCTAGCTGTAGGCAGCGACCGCCTGCCTCTGCTCGGACCCCAGCAAGCACCTCCCTCCCCGCTGCCTGCCTGCCCATGGCTGCTTAAGGAAACAGCTCGCCGTGGGGTGCTATGCAGGAGGCAAATTCCAGCACTGGGGTCAAATTCCTCGAGCAAGGAATCTGGAAGTCCTTCAGTACTGGATAAAAACTGCAAAATAACAGAGCTCCTTGTCCCCTTGGCAGAACTGAATTTTAACCAGCAAAGTGGCTTTCTGCTCGGTCAGTGGGTTGCGTGAAATTCATACAACAGTAATAAATTATCATGAGCAATTTGTAATGCTCCTTGACCAAAATTAAGTTACTCACAAAGTGATTTCTTAGAATGACTTCTTTGCTTGCTCTTCCCAAACTATTAAATTACAAGTCTGTGATTAATTACTACAGCAAACTTAGAACTGTCACCTAAGAACAAAAGGTCTTTTTGATAGCAGATGTTTACTTTCAGCTGAAAGGGCATATGCTCAAATTTTGTTGAGTGTATCTCACTTGCATTTTAATTCTTCAGGTTGAAAATATCAGCTGGCTGGACAGAGAAGCAGAAAGGTGAAAATGGCATTGAATAAAACCTCTGACTGTTTCTCACAATTGCCACTAACAAATGTTTTCCGGAAGCTAGAGGTCACTGCACACACAGCCCTACAGCTTTTGCACATTAAGTTGAAGTTATTGTATAGAACTGGAATTCCTCAAGCAAGGTCAGAGAGTTTATCCCAAATGTTAGCAAATTCCAACAACTGATCTAACACAGATGCTTTCATTCCCTTCAGTGGGATGATCCGGAGGTGGAGGAGTGGTTTGAGCAGGGCTGCTGCTTCCTCAGTGCATACAAATGGCAATCACGCTGCAGATGGGCTTTTTGCTTCACCCATATCTGACTGTAACTGCTGTGACCCTCCCCCAAAAGGTATTTAGCTCCATCTACATAGGTATATAATTTTTTAATACATAGGGCAGCGGGAGACACTAGCTACACTGTCACCTAAGTGTTTTTGGAAGAGGAAAAAGAGCTATTCAGCATTAAAGATTCAGGAATGTCTGTTGACATATTAAGGAAACAACCTCGGGGGACAGCTGACACGGCTCCAAGAAGCATTACCAAGGGAACAGTGACGCAAATGTCTTCCATTTTTACAGGCTGGCAGCTCGCCAGGTTCCCTCGCCTGATGGTTGATGTAATGCTAATCCCTATCTGGGTTAGAGCTCGGATATCAACCACAGCAGCTCACTGTGCTGCAATCAATATAGCACACTTTTTATAGAAGAGTGTATAAAAAAAATTCTGCTCTAATCTACTAGGAATATGTACAGTAGAGTAATAGCAGAGGAAATCTAATGGCTAGCCTGGAGCTCACCCAGCCTGTGCTTTTGCAAGCGTGCACGTGTGTGCCCAGGCTTGTACACAAACCCATCTACACCTCAAATAATGGCAAGTCCAGGCGAGGGCCACACATTGAGAAAGGGCTGGCTGTTCATCACGTACAAGAAGAGCCGTCCAATTCCTTTATTAAGTGATGTACTGGCAGAAGAAAACAAGCAAAATGGAACTGGAAAATAAGGTGGCTATCAGTCATAGCATGGAATGAAATGGGTGTTTCTGTAATAGTGACAATATTTTGTAGTTCTATGAGAACCAGACGGCTCTGTGGGGATTAACAAAGCCCCACAGAACACCTCTACAGGGTAGACAGCACCAAGTTAGAGTGAAGGACTCACAGTGGGTCACTAGCAGTCGAACCTGCCAGCCCCACGGTTGGTATGTCAACTCCTTCATCGTGGTCACCAACACCAGCACCTTAAGACAAGAAATGAGCAGGAAAGGAATCCAGGGATCTTGAATTACCATGTAATTATCTGAGTAGCAATTTGGCTTCCTCATAAAAGAAGAACTTTGAAATCCTGAGTAACCTCTAATTAATATAGTCCTGGCCTTGTACCATCTACCATGGAAAGGCTCTCCACTGCTTGACTGCACCCCAAAACCACTCTAGAGCACTGGTTTGCTGCTAACTGACAGTGCAGCTTCCCGCATCATTACTCTATTTCCCAGAGGGGATAACTCCCTACCATTTTATTTCACAGGATACTGGTGTCATAACTGTAACAGTACTAAAGTGTGTTCTTGCTCCAGATAAAATTTTAAGATAAACTTTGTTTGTAACAAAGTGGATGAATTCCAGCCTTTTCCAACACCTAGTGTGATGAGGACTTAAACAGGACAATAGATTGATTCCTTCTATTCCTCCTTTATAAGATTATATTTAAGGAAAAATTTAGGAAAACACTAGCTTAAAATAGAAGCTGATATTCCAGTAATATTATTAGTCCTTAGGTTAAATCCTAGCAGATGAAAGAAGAATATTAACCACATCACGGGTTTCCAAAAGGGGTCAGCTTCAGAGAACAGCCTGAGAGCTGGGTTGGTATTTTGGGAAAATCCAGTTACATGGCCTGTGGAGATTAAAAAGGCAATACTCTCAACCATATCTTTCCCCAGGCCACGCTCAAGGCAACCTTTCTACAGCAGCTGGTGTTGACTGAACCAAGTAACTGCCCCTATCTTTCACTGCAGCAAAAATGAAGATCAGTGTTCATTCATTTTAGCCCATACCTACTCAAGGAGCTACATGGCATAAAGCTCCCCTGAGATACTCACCAGCACCCAGCTGCAACCTCACACATCCATCAGGTATTCCCTGGCATTTCCTTTGCCAGGAGCTGACAGGGGACGATGCTGTTTGTGGCCATCCCTCCAGCCTCTGCTCTTCATTCCCCACCAACAGGGTCCTGGCCACAGCAGCAGTAGCTTCAGGCAGGTCTGACTGTGGGAGTGACGGGGGGGCTTTGCCTGTGAAGGAGGGTTTCTGTATCCCTCCGGCAGGCAGAAAGGCTCAAGGAGCAAAACAGGGAAGGAACAGTGAGGCAGGAGGTACAAAATAAGGCAAGGCAGTGTGGCAAGACAAAAGCAGGGAGAGGACAGCATTTGGCTTCATAACTTCTTTCTTTATTTCTACACTTCTGGTCACCAGAAGCCGTGTCCCCTTCCATCTACCCATCCTGCTCTGGTGCACAGTGCTCCCTGGCCCGACACTGGCTTCTCTGCCTTTAGTTTTCAAAATACTCTTTAAGTGAATGGATGGTCTTGTTACAACAGCCTCATAAAACAGACCAATTGAGAGCATTCATATAATTATATTACCCTCTCTCTCTGATTTGTGAAGAAGTAAAACATTTGATTACCAAAGAGCTCCCTTCTCCAACAAAAGATTTAGCTGAGTTTGCTCTCATGTAAGTAACGGAGGAGAGAGTGTATTTCCCTTTCAAAATAAAAAGTAAAGACCAGGAAAATAGCTTAAGCAAAGATACATTTTAGCACACCATATACATTTCAGGGCTCCAGACATGCTCTCCCTTTGCAGCACATACATATGTAGTAGGGAGGGAACTGTAAGCCCAGTCTTCCTTGCAGACAAAGATGACCTCATGGAATTATGATGCAATCCCAATGTGAAAGGAAAATCCAAGTCCTTCCTATGCAATCTATAGGACATTGGTGCAATTTTTAACATATGTGTTTATATTTCCTTAACATTTAATGAAATGCTTAAGAAAAACATGTTCTAAAAATGTTGATACAATTACAGTTTGTTCTTGAATTCTGAATGGAGAACAGCCTCCATTATTTTTTCCACATGCTTGTACTACATTATATTAAAAGCATATTCTGCTCTGACAGGCATGTTGTGTGCCTTATAAACACTTTGCTCAGTTGGAAACATTAATGTTTAGCAAAAATCCCACTGCCAGCAAATGCAATGTGGAGGACCTCCTTTGTAGTAAATGATCTGCACTCTGATCATGTGAGGTGATCACCAGGGGTCATGCATGAAGGACCTGGCCAAGGGATCTACTCTGTATCTGCACGCAGCTGAGCAGGGCTCCTCAGGGTCCAGCACTGCTGAGCAGAGCGCTTGCCTCTCCAGAGGACACAAACCCCAGAGAGAAGACTCCAGAGAAGTTAATACTCTGGTCTAGGTGGAATTTGCTTTCTTGTATTTTAAAATACAAGATACATATCAATTAGCATCAGTGCCCTGCAAGGTTCATTGCCTTCTCAGCTTTTCTCACACTTATGGTGTGGCTCACTAGTCTCTAACAATCTAATTAATGTGACTCAGCAATTATCACATTATCTTACTCTAAACACCCTATACTTCATTGCAGTACTACCAGAATTAGTCAGAGAACTCCAAAAAGATCATTGTAGTATTTTGGCTTAAAATGTTAATGCAAGGCTGATGTTCATAATCTCTAGTGACCAATTAGTAAAACTAAGTGGTTTTCAGGGCAAAATCATTAGACAAAATTCACAGAAATGAGAAAATGTCATCTTTTCATTCTCAGAGCAAACGTGGTCCTGTGTTTTCAGAGCAACAGTCATCCTTACTCAGGCCGGCAGCAGCTGGGGATTTCCACATTTTTCCTATGCATAAACAAAATAAACTTGGGGTGTGGATCTGTCTCCAGTTCCAAACCCTCTGATTCCCTTCCAAAACAAAGGCCCTGTCAGGTGCAAAACAGACTCCCGTTCCCAACTGGAACAATGTGTTCTCTTGTGAAGAGCTGGAGTCAGGGGGTAAGGCTGACATCTGAAAACCCTCCTTGTAGCCCTGTGAATGGAAGGACCAGCGCTCCCAGTCAGGTCATGTGATCATGATCTGAGCAGGCTGCCTGCTCCTTCTGCCCATGTCTCTCAGAGTGGGGCTGTATCCATACCCACATATTCTGCTGTATGGACAGCCAGGCCTCTCCAAATCTGTAATGTGAGGACCACACAATACAAAAGTCCTGTTCCTAGAGGTAGTGAAAAATCTGCTTTAGCCCAGAGCACAGGGTCTGTGTTTCTTTTCACACTCCTGCACAGGTGTGAATTACCTAGAGAGGGACTTGCCTGTTCTAACAAGCTTCACACAAAAGTAGAGAAACAATAACCTTGGTCTTAACAGCAGCCTCTACATCTGAAGATGCATTTCTTAGTGACAAGACACTCATCAAGGCAAACATTTGGCCTTATGCCTTAAAATGAAGGCACAGCTTGCTGAAGAGCTGAGCTGAGACCTGGCTTGATGAACATTGACCAACAGTGTGTTTGAGGAGGCCAAAGAGAACGACACTTCTTTATCCTGCCCATTAGGTGTTCGTGCTCTGTCCGGCTCTGTGCAACTGCACCTCTGAATCTCTGACCATCAGAGGAGCCATGCTCGGATCTGAGTATCTGGAATCACTTCACCCCTGGGTCATTACAATATTCAATTATGGCTCTGTACTTAAGTGACACAATAGATACGGGAATTGAAAGCTCAAAAACTCCTAACCTCTGATCCTGATTCTACAACAGAATCCCTCGGTGGCTTTAGGCAAGGTACTTAACATCTCTGCCTCGGTTTTCCCATTTGCAGAAGGGGGCTAATAATACTCAGCTACCTACTCCACAGGGAAGTCCTGAGGATTCTTTACTTAATGTAAAGTGGCTAGAAGATGAAAACCTGCATGTAAGTGCCAAGCGTTATTACAGTTACCAGGTTTAGCCTCAATTTTTGAGACTTGCTTTCCTCTTTGAAATGAGAAAAAGTGTTCCTTTTAGTCGATGAAGATTAGTGTTCTGCACTGCATTTCCTACAGAAGTGGGAAGGCGCCTTGGGAATATGAAAGGAAAAGAGAAAAATGTGTCCCCTTGGATCCCAATCTACCTTTCACATCCTCTCAGGAAATTGTTTTGAAAGCGTCCGACACTTGGTGCAATATGCTGCAGTCACAAGGCAAAAATTTTACTCTTTCAAGAATTTTTTATGAGCCCCAGGAATAAATCATCTCTAGCAGGGATGGTGAAGCATAATGTTGAGAGTCTGTGATTTTCCCCAGAGGTAGAGAAATCATTCCAAGCTTTTCTCCAATTTGTTCATGAAACTTTAACAGGAAAATACCAAGGGCCATTCTGGTACATTGCTGGGATATGTACATTAAGACAAACCAAGGGGAGTGGTTTTATTGACCAAATTATTTCCTTCAATCTCAAATGATTTAAATGTTTGATTTTAAGTGACAGTTCTGGTATGGCAAATTATTTTCATGGCAATGAAGTCAACATTATGCTTGGTCAGTGTCTTTAAACAGACTGGCATACCTGCATGATGGAGAGCATGGGGACTGGTCATCCTAACATGAGCTGCACTGAGACTACAATCTGCAATAAATGAATGCAGCGAACAAAAGGACCAATTCAGTATTTGCAAATGCTAAGATTATTGGAAAAAAAGGAAATAATTTTGTCACCCCAGAAAAAAAAGTCCTTTTATGATTGTTCTGAAAAAGCCCCCTGCCATGAACTGCTGCCACTCCTAAGAATTCAAAGCATGCAGCTAATGCACATGGCTCTGCTTCCAGCTTCATTAATATGAGATTTTGGCACCACAGGAGTACCTCCTGTGTGTACTGGATCCAGATCTGGCATAAGCACACCATTATGTTTCTGTTCAATTAGTCAGAGCACACAATGTGGTGTTTATGCCAGTTTTGTCCTTACTGGAGGACAGACGTTACCTGATTCGGTATAGTGTCTGCCAGAATTTGTCAAACATATCTGAACCAGCATAGTAAGTTTGTGCTTGTTCAGTGCTTGGCAGCACATGGCTGTGATGTCCTGATCCATCATTGGATGCTTTTTACACCAGGTTTTCTATTGCATGAAACCATGATTTAAGATATACAGTGCAGTTACATGCCTTGCTTATATTAACTAAGATGTTCTGCCTCTTTACTGTAAGGTGTTAATTACCGTATTACTCTGCGTAACAGAGATTATATAATTCCAGAGAAAAGTCTCTCCTTTGATGTTTACTCCTGGGCTTCAGGTTTCTTAGTGATGCAGTAATTGTCAGGTCTATCTTCCTCCTGAATGTAAAACATTTATGTCTCACTTCAATGAGTAAATAAAAGGCACCAAGTTAATATGAGCAAAACATGTAGAGAAAAGGAGTATTAGATCAGAAGAGAAATCTATTATCCACTCCTGCTTTCCTCACTTTCCATTGAGTAGGGTGTAGGACCAAACCACCCTGCACTCTGAGTTGCTACACTTTCAACAAATATTGGTCAAATCCTGCAGGATCAGAGCCAGCTTTGAGACATGCTGACAAGAGGATTCTGCTAGGATACTCCCTTCCTCATCATCCCTCCCAAGCAGAACAGAGTCATTTATAGCAAAGTGGGTGGGGAGGGCTCAGAAATCTTTGAGCCCCTCCAGCTTACCCAGGCGACACAGAGGCCAGCCACATGTACACTGGGGATGTCAGCATCCCAGCTATTTTCTAGAAACAATTCCCTCTAAAGGGAGCAGTTCTTCAGACAAAGCCTTATGACACATCCGGGTGACTTTTAGGCTCTTTTCCTTTTCTTCTAATTACTTAGTCATGGAACCCAGAATAATTAGACATAAGTGGTCAAAAGAGCCACAGAAACAAAATGCCTCTTGGGACATTGCAAGACAATACTGAACTAGTAAAAAGAAACTTCATTAACCTAAGAACAGTGTGATTCTCTTTGTTTCACCTGCTTTCTCCCATGTCTTATTTTTCCTCCTTCCACCTCTGTTTTCTTCTGTTTTCTCTACGTCATCCTCTCCCATCTTTGTTTGCATTCCCTCTTCTAAAATATATTTTCTTCTCTTGTTCATCATGTCACCCCTTTTCTTTACACAGTGGTTTTACCTACTTCTCTCCTTTTTTCCCTGGCCATTCCCATTCATCTCTGGCCACTGTCCTCCTCACTTTCTTTGTTCTGTCTCTTTAGTTCTCCCCTGCACTTCTCCACCTCAGTTCTCTCTGTCTGATGTTTTTTTTAATCTTTGCCTTCCTGAGGAAATTAAGTTCTCTCACCTTGAATCTTACACCTTCTAATTCCCCGTTCTTGCAGCCCTTTTCTTCCTTTACGCTGTGGGTTATTCTCATTCCCTTGCACCTCACTGCCCTGCAACATATCTGTATCCTCACCCACTAGTTACTGGGCAAAGTGTCTTTCACAAGCTATGGATGTCACTACAGCCACAGGAGCCACAACCATGGGAGTGATGTTTACAGAAGCAAGACTGGGCTGAAAAGAAGCTCTGCTTGTGCACAAGTTAACTCATGGAGAGGTTTAGTTTGGCTTATCAAAGGGTGGGTCAGCAGACAGGAAAATCCCAAGCTTATCTGTTTGTCCTTTGGATAGCTATGCCTGTTTTGTCATTGTTACTAATCCTTTCCCACCTTCCCAAAGAATGTTGTCGGTGCTGCACAGATGAAGGGCTGCTAGTTGCCCCGACCCTTGCCCCTCTTGGAAGTGTGGATGGTTGCTGTGGTCGAAAGTATGCAGTAGCAGAGCCAGATCCCCTCTTCCACTTATGTTGGTATGCAGCTTGCAGCTGAGTCAGCTCTTTGGATGAGATGTTCTTTCCTGTGGCTGGAAGTTGCATCAGAAGTTCACTGCAGAGGACAGCTGAGCCACCAGGCAGCAGCCAGCAGTGCCTGGTAGGGTGCTTTTGCACTCTCTTTGTGAGCTTTACCCAGGTAGTTCCTTGCCACACTGCGAGCTGATCCACAGAAAGGGCAGCCATGCACAACATGATTGCTAGAACTAGTCATTGGCACAATGTGCTTTTAAGTTGCTGTGATGAATCCCCTCTGCTCACGGCCAGCCTTCACACCAAATGCCCCCTTCACAGTAAAAAAGGCTACCCAGAGTAACTCCTTCCCAAGGGCACCATCACTAAGTCAACAAAGTTGCAATATAAATGCATGTGTCCCATTGTTAGGGGTTGGAGAGACAAAACTGACAGGGGTTTGTCAGGAACACCCACAAAGATCCCTAGACACAGAGCAACCAAGTTTAAAGATCCAAAGGCCAGTGTCTTGCAACAGCAGCAGCCAAGCACGGTCAAGCAACAAATGAACATTTGCTTTTCTGCTTCATATCCTTCCCAGTTCTTTCCTTAAAAAACACAGAGGATTAATAATTTTGGCCACAGTGCCTGAGTTCACACAAACCCATATGAAATGAGCAAACAATACCCCCATTAAACGCATGGAGAAGTTTAGAGACGGGAACAACTCACCTCCAAGAGCTTCACCCAAGTCCCACAGGAAGGCTACAGCAGAGCCAGAAATAGAGCCCAGACCTCCTGACTCCAAGCCCTGGGCCCTAACAAAAACACCAGCTTTCCTCTACCAATACTCTCTTCATACACTACATTGACCAGACTGGAAAAGGCATTCAAAATAAATAAAACCTGTTTCTCACGCCAAGTTTTAAAAAACATTTTCTTGTCATGGCTGGTTGTTTTTCTCCTGCTAGACATTAGGCAGTCTCCACGAGTGAGACAGCTCTCCTTTCTTCTCCAGGAAACACAGTTGTCTCCCACATGTTGCACTCAATGTAGCTCAAAGAAATGTTTTAGGAAATTCCCCCTAATTCAGTGAAATTGTTAGCTTGGCAGTGGCGTGCTGGAAACAGGACTGAAAGATTGCCTTGGAGCTTTTTTTTTTTTTTTCCTTTTGAAAGTGTAGAGGAGAGCTCGGGCTTCAGACAGGCTGCTGAGGAAGACAGAAACTCATGTTACATAGGAAAGATTTGGCAGGACCAAACACAGAAATTTCCAGAAGTGTTTGCGTGGCAACAGCTCTGTGCCAATCCGCATTTTTTAGCTATTCTGGCTGGATGCCCAGCCGACAAGAAAGTCTTGTATCTCCACGCAGTTCACTGGCTTCCCTGAGGAGTTTCCATACTGCATGGCAACATTGGATAATCTCATTTGCGCGCCAGAAAAACTCCTGCTACTTACGCTGTTACTAAATACCAGATGTGCTTAATAAAGAGTAAGTGGAGCCAAACCTAGGGTAATCACATAACCTATCATTAACATTTTCTAAAAACAAAAAAAATGCCATTGGAACAGCAGATTACTGTTTTGCTTTGTTTGCTTTACGCCCTGTTACGGGAACCCCTGGGGTGCTGGGAAGGGAGCATGGCAGGAGCAGACAGCTCTGGCATGGCCGATGACATTGTTTACAATCACACCCCTGCACATCTGAAACATGTGTGAGAAAGTAAAGGCTAAGCAGATTTCCCCTGTGCTGGAGAGGGAGTGGAGGATTGCAACAGGAAGTCTACGCCACTGAGAAAGTGCTGGAGTCGTGTTTCTTCATCCTGGGGAGGTGGCCAGGAAGGGGGATGCATCAAGGGCAGAGTGAGTTTGGTCCTTCACGATATGCACATCCCCAAGTCCCTACTGCACAGGAATGCAGGATTGGGCCTTGTTCCTGGAAATTTAATGACGGCCCAAATCCTCCAACCCCATTTAAAATACATTTTTGTATGAGTCAGGGGGCCAGTCACCACACAAAATGTGTGTGCACATTTATTATGGATTTAAATGGATGTTGCACATGTGCATATCTGATGCTGACCAGACCCTTGAGGGAAATAGCTAAGTCACAGTGACAGAGAGTGAATTCTGCTGCAACAGGCAGTTAAGAGAAGGAGGGAGACAGATGTACTGCAACATCCACAGCCCGTGTGCACTGCTGGCAGTGGAGGCCTGGAGACCAGTGAATCATTCAGGTGTGAGAGGGGCAAGACATCCCTGAAATGAGACATGGATGAAAACCCTGGCTTCTCCCACAGCTGTCTCTGCAACTGACAGGGGGAATGGACTTAAATTACTAGAAAAAAGCTTTTATCTTTATTTTAGTATCAACTGCTACCCAGCTGTGAGAGAAACCTGGCAAATGCCTGGTGACTGGGTCCTCACAAGGGTGGCCATCACTCACAGGTCTGCTTGCTCTGGCTGGTTGGAAACCAAGGCAAGGGAATGGGAACAGGGACAAGTTCAGGCCTTGCTTGTTTTGTAAACCAAGGCGGGGAGCAGTGAGTCACTCTCATCATGAAACAGCCTCAAGCAGTGCCATTGCTCTAGGCCCTCAAGCAAAACTCTGACCCAAGTCAGTGGGAGTCGCAACTATGCAAAACTGGGATATCTGATGCCAGGAGCTGTGCCAAGGGCACTGGGTGAGGAGGTCACAGTAGGTGTCAGCCTGCCACAGCCTCGGAGCAGGAGGGTGGCCACAGCCCAGTGCTCACATGGCTCCCAATGTGACTAAACCACAGCATTTTCCAGAGGCTGGATGCAAGAAAAGAAAAGCCATCAGACCAGGGAAATGCAATAATCTTGCTGCTGCAAGCCCATTGCCCGTGCTCTCCCTGCTTGGCCCTGTTCATTTCACCCACTGTGCAAGGCTGGGCCCAAACTCCACGTCGCCCCGTGAATTCAGTACGGTCTCAAAGGCTGTACAGTGTCAGCAAGAAGCACAGCAGCCTGTGCTGCCCCCAGGACAAACAGTTGGTAAAATCCTGCATCCCAGCACAGGAGCCAGCTGCACAGTGGTAGTGATGGGGCAGCTGGTCCTGCCTGGGCCAGGCTTTTGCCTGATATAGGTATTGCTTGGCTGGCTCCTAGCCACAGGCTCAGGGCAGCAGATGACTCAGGGCATCAAAACAGCCATGTCCCCACCAGCTATTCTGTCTGTGCCACAGTCCTGGAGAGCTGGGTTTGCTGCTGCCATCACTTAGAGGTTAGGTTGAGGAGGATGTTAGCCTGTTGCAGGGTGAAACACTAGGACACTTAGATCCTGCCCCACATCTCCCCCTTCCAGCTCTATCCTTCCCTTGTACCATGGCTGGAGTAGCCCTGACTGGTCAGCCTTCAGATGAAAAGACTCGGTTTCACCTGTGCTGCTGAGAGGCCCCAAGGAAGGTCTAAACATCCTGAAGTGTTCCAATCTTATTGTTGGCACCTTTCCTGTCTTTGTCACCATAGTGTCTTGGGGACTTCTGGAGGACTGAGGGAGCAGTCTGTGACTTGGCAGCCAGAGCAGGAATGGAGTGCACCCACAGCACAGGCACAGTGCAACCAGCTTTCCCAAAGTAAAAACCTGGGACAGCAGTGACGTTGCCAGCAGCTCTCTCCCTTAGTCTGCCCACTCTCTATCTGACAGAAGACTTTCTATCAGTGCAGCTGCTGGTTCAGGGGAGCCTCATCCCACCCACTGTGGGTGGTGTGCAAGAGAGCCAGGAGAAAATTAGGTAGTGGCTGCCCAACCTTGTATCACTGTTTCCACTTCAAACTTCAGGGATCTTCTGAAGGAGTCACGAAACAGCAGAGAAGAACAGCTAATCAGCTGCATAAGGCCACTCCTTCTTTCCCCTCACTTCTGCCAGGGTCTCTGGGCCCCCTGCCCACTCAACCCTGCCAGACTCCTTTAGTCGGCTGCCCCACTGTTGGCCTCCCCATGAAAGGTTGAGGGAATTCTCAGGCAAGAGTCCTTAACTGCAAAGATCTAGGCGCTTCAACACACCCCACTAGATGTATGTAGCAGTGGGGAATTTAAGGTTAAAGTGAAGCATGTGTTTAAAATGGCTTTTTGCATTGTCTGTAAAAGTCCCCGCTTTCTTCTTCCCAAAACCCCCTTCGACAGGCGTTATCTC
>JAWWLV010000121.1:43823398-43883586 GCA_035041135.1 Platyrinchus mystaceus
CATCCCTTCAGCCGTCAGAAATGGCTCCGAATCATGGGATAAGGATCCAGAACTACTGGTGCGCCCCCAAACCGTGGGGGGTAGACCGCCAGAGATGTATGTCCTTCCTCATTGAACTGCGTAGGCCAGTCACTTCAGCTTGTAGGTGAACCAATAAAAGGATGTTTTCTTATAGCTGCTTCCAGGAATCCAGCAACTGTCCTGCTTTTCGGAGTGTGGTTTGATTGTTGTATTGTGAAGGGGTACCTATCAAATGGGCCTGAAAATGAACACCTAACCCCATCCTCAGTTGGCAGCAGGAAGAAGAGGTTTTTGCCAAGCAGTCATAAGGCATGCCACAAACAGCTTGCTTCACTACCCTGCCGGGGAACAAAGTCCATTGCCAGTAGAAGACCTCGATCTGCAAAGTGAAGCTCATGAGCTTTACAGTGGATTGGGATGCGTAGGGGGTTTCTCTTTTTTGCTGTGGATGTGTGCTGTGGCCAAGCAGAGCTGGAGCAGTACTTGGTAAGGCATCACACAGTTCTGAACTGTGGGGCAGTCCTTGACCTGAAGAGCTATCTTGAGAGAGATGAGGTAATAAAAAGTGTTGAACAAGGAAGCAGAAGGGGTATAAAGTGAATTTGCAAATACCACTGTAGTGCCATGATCAGTGTGAAAAGAAACGGGGTTTAAGATCTTAATTAGAAAAGAGCTAAGGGAGAGTTTTAAGAAGAGCAAGAGCAGAAAAGAGAGAGAAGGGCAGATGAGATGAAGCTGAGAGGAAGGCGAAAGGGAAAGGGAAGACAACTCTGACAGGTCCCATTATATCTTCTTCTGTTCCCCAGCAGCCAAGAGATGGGGGAAGGGGCATGAAACAGTTCCTTACATGTACAGTACAGATGCAGGGGGTGACTGCTTTATCCTTCGTTTCTTACTCTTGCAAGCCTAAGCTGACCCTGTCTTTTTCCATGTCACGGGGCTGCTATATCTGTTTAAACAACCTCTCCTAGCTTCCATCAATCAGAGCCAAAGTTGGACAAGTGGACAACACAATGTCAGGGAACAACTGCAACAGAATGCAAACAAGAAAGATCTGTTGGAGCTCTCCAACACATTAAACCATTTTATCTTATCTGTTGCCAGAAGGGACAAAGAGCTAGAGGGACGGTGAAGGTCAATCAGGCAGTTAGGAGAGCTCAGAACAAGGGAATAACTGATTACACTGAAGGACATCACATTTGCAATGTGGGAAGTAAGCTGTTTCTCTTCCCTAGTTCAGTACAAGAAAGGATCCTCAATGTCTAGAACCAACAACTGTGTGGAAGTGTCATTCCCCTTCTTACATGCCCACCAGCTTCTGAATGAGGGAGGATGAGCAATAAGCCTATGGGTATTTACAAGAAAAAGACTTAGCACTTCTGGGCACAGCTCTGTTGCCAGTAAAAAGCATGATGAAAAGCATACTTTCTTTGATGAACCTCATTCAAGTGGTTCATGGGTAAAGGTGAAGCTAGTATATATCATATTTGTCTGATGGCAGAGTGCACTTGTGAAATGTATCTGACTACAGAAAATCTGAGAAAATCTTCATGAGACATCTGTGAGCTTTGAATCACTCCATCGTTGTCAGGGTTTCAGCTGGAAATTGTTCTGAACACAAAGGAATGGCAAGTCACTAATGGCTTATTTCTTATTAAATGCTTTGGATTTAGGAACTTAGAGGATATGTAGATACTTTTCTCATTTTCAGCTTCACATGAAGCAAAATACTAGATGAAGATAAATAACCAGAGCAACTTGCTTTTTGCTTGAGAAGTAAAGACTCAGGCTATTTCTGTGTTAAAAAAAGTGTGAAAATATGTGAAAAGTGCCTTTGACCCTCTGTAAGAGAATAGCTCTGTCACTGATCCATATTAGACAGCCTTAAAATGAAACTGCTGTGGGCCAAAGAGGAAGGTTATGTCAGAGAGGGGGGGAGAGGGAGAGAGAGAGACAGAGAGACTCAGTATATCTGGCTTAACCATCCAACTCTGTTGCTGACATCCGATTGTTTTATCCATCTTTCTTGGTTTAGCACAACAATTTCAGAGCACCAAAATGAATTGATTGCTTATGGTTTTAGAGTTAGATACTCTGCTGGATGGCCCTTAAATCCTCTCATCAAAAATGGCAAGCATAAGATGCCCTTCCTGATGGCTTCAGCCTGGAGAGAGCAGTTTCATGTTCCAGGGAACTGCTGAAAAGTTACGAAGGCTGTATCCACTGGACACCCTCTCTGTCACCTCTGCTCATGAGCAAGGCTTTGCAAGTTATCTCTCAGCTTTCACTGGAGGGTAAAAAAGGTAATCACAGCTTTCCTGATTTAGTGCTCCCTTGGTGGACTTTCGTCTGCTTAGGGCCACATGACAGTGGCCTGCTATCTCAGCCTGCTGTCAATTCAGGCCTCTCTCACTTCATTTCCTTGGCTGTTAAATAATGCTGAAGTCACAGTCAGAACTTCAGCTGCAGTGAAACAGGGTATTAATACAGTGAAATGAGAACCTCTATGGAAACACCTCCCAAAATAATGAAAGGTGTGAGGTAAAACTGGCTTGGGTGTTTGAGTGCTGTATCTGCATATCACGTAATTGTGATGTTGGCCTATAACTGGTGGTAGAAAATTTGCTGGTGCAAGCAAGGCTAGATTAGATCCAGACCTCCCCATGACACCTCCTGTTCTTCCAGGCAGCAGTATCCTGGTGCTCTGTGTCCTTGCTGCATGCCAGGCAGTTCTTGTCTTTTCCCTTGTGCACACAACCTTTAAGATGACCAGGAACAAGCTGGGAGAGGCCACAGTCATTGTTCTTGCCCCTCAGTTGTCTGTCTCAGCTACACTTGCCATCCTACACTCATGGCAGCTGAGGGCTGATAACAGTGGGGATTTTGGGGGTGATGCATAAAACAGCTGCTTCACCATCTCCCTCAGGGGTTTCCCCTGCCACCTGCCCTGACTGCAGAGAGGACTGTGCTGACTGTGACTCCCTGGGATGGCTGCTAATGCCAGAAGTGACAGTGGGCACAAGACCTCAACTAGTCAAGTCCTTTCAGTATCCTGTTGGGAGGGCTCAGGAGCTTCATCCTTCTGAACCATCAGTGGGGCTCCCTCTCCCATCCCCACATCTGTGCCATGGTGTCTCAGCTATAACACTGCTGCCAAAAATTTTGTCCAGACACCAGCAAGACGAGCTCCTTGCAGCTTGACAGAGTATTAACAGTGAGGGGGAATTCTGCAAGATTTGGCCTAGGCATAAGCAGTTGTCCTCAGTAGCTGCATGGCTATAGCTGAAGTCCAAACAGAAAGCAAAGCATCTGTCACTGAGCAAGCTGGTGGAGGCACAGCAAGAGACCACCCAAGCCCTCAGTGTTTAACATGCAAAGGATCATGACCTTGGGGGAAAGGAAGAAGTGATTTTCCGGTATTACTGAGAGGAACAGAGGCAGACAGCTATCGGGATCTCCCAGTATCACACAGAAAATGCATTACATGATCAGGAATGAATGCATGTTTTCTAGTTCCCAGTCCCATGGCAGCCGTCATACTGGTTCCTGCCCAGAATAGGACATCAGGTTTCATTCAGCCTTTTGAAATGACAGCCAACTATTTATGGCTACTGCCTACATTACCTCTAGGAGCAGCATCTTTCTGTATTTTACAAACTCACTCCAAGTTTCCTTGAGTATCCTGGGTGAATTTCCAAGAGTAATTTCCCCTCTTTTTTTCTGGAACAGAGAACATCTGGGACTACTGAGATATCATCTTGTGGCATGGGCTGGCTTTTTTCTTAAATGAGTTTCTGTGTAACAACTTCATGATGTTTTTCCTGGGAGGGCAACTGTCTCATCTAAAACCTTGTCTCACATATTCCTTTATGAAGGACATTTTATGCTAAAACTCTTGAAGAATTTCCTCTCATGCTCTGTCCCCACCTTTCTCTGTTTAATTCCTCCCAAATGTCTCTCTGATGCTTAACCTGCAGGTCACCCTATTCACCAAAACCAAAGCAAAATGCTGGTTTGAATAAGTTCAGGATACCTGGGTGTCACACCTGAATATTAGCAGGCCGCACGATACTACCAAGTTTATTTGATCCCATTTGCTGAAGCAGCCTGAATTTCTCAGGGACAGGTTTTTTTAATCCTAATACATTGTTGTTCAAACCCATCAAGCAAATGGTTGTGAAGTGGAAGCTTGAATGAGCTTGTTTATTAGGCAAAGTCATTCATCTGCAGCGTAGCAGCTCTGCAGCAAGGCTGTCTTCCCTCTTCTGCATCTTCCTGAGTCTGCATTGGCAGCATTGGTGTTAAACTCTGGTAGGGAAATGCTGGGGAGAGTAAATCTTTGGCTTCACACAAACTGCTTTTGTTCACTACAAGAAATCCTTGCTGAAGTAAATGATCTGATTGTTTCTATGGGTCAATCACCTCTTTTAAATTTCTCACATCTCCCTTGGTATTGCTGAGGACACTGGCCCCATGGTAAGCTGTCTCCTTTATCTGAGTGAGTGATGGCCAAAGCAGCAACCCACTCAGGCCACAAAGTGTAACCTTGGGATCTCCCTACAGGTCTTACCACTGCTGCTATGGAAAGCCAAGATAGTCTGTGAAACCATGGCACTTGCCAGCCTTGGAAAACTAGCCCTAAGGTGTTGGGATGGGCATGCCCCTGTGAGCTAGGAGATGCACTGAGCTTCTTTACCCCCTGACTTGCACCCCCTTCTTTGAATTAAGATCAGAGCCTGAGCTGGCATGAACTGGTGCATGGAATTTTGGTGGAGCCCTGCCAGGTAAGAGCAACTGAAGTTCTGGCACCCAAATCTATTTTTTTATACATAAAACTTACTATTTTTGCACAGCCTTTGGTTTAACAGAAATGCCAGAAAACTGTCCTGGCTGCATTTCCCCTATGAAAGCATGGATGTAAGATCTTGTTTCTGGACTCTTGCACCAAAGACATGTTCAAGACAGATAACTGCTAGTATCTGTCACAGGGCCATTTCTATACCAGGCAATGTGTGTGGGAGCTCGGCCTTTCCCCCTGCTCCCTGCCTGCTAAAAGCCAACTGAAACTCATTACATACCAGAAATACCAGCATCCCCGCAAAGCCTGTGCTGGGCGGTGGAGGAGGCTCTCCCTCTCTCCCGTTTTCCCTTCCACCCAGCTTGGCTAGTTGTTTGGCAGAGCCCCAGGACTTGGGAGGGGGGAGCAGACAGGGGCTTAGGAAGGCAGCAACTTCCCGAGCATACCCACGGCCTCATTTTGATCTGCAGTACTGCCTGCTCATTTCCACTTCACAGATGCTGCTGAGCTCCGCCACTGAGAGACAAATCCCAGAAGGGGAAGGGAGCGTGGTAGGGAGGGAAGAGATGAAAGCAGAAAAGAGCCGCATTTATTAAGCTGTTTTTCTTTCAGTGAAAAGAAGCATTTATCAGTGATTTCATATGTCATGTGAGATGTGGCTCCCTGCCAGTTTCTAAGGATGCAAACAAGCCGCTGACATCATACACTAAATATAGAGCAGCTCCTGCTTTAGGTGAATAAATAATGCAGATGCGAAAGCCCAGGTTTTCGGTTACACATTCATTACCATCCATCTGTCAGGTTCTCATCATCAGGAGAACAACGTCTAACTCCAGCAAGGACTGACAGGTGAAGAATGCAAAACAACTGCAGACAATAGGTGATTAAGCAGATTTTCCTTGTTCTCTGGTGTTTTTTTTTGTTACAGCTACATTTCATTTCAGCACTAATCCATGGTGCAGCTTTTCCAGCATAGCTCTGCCACTTCCCTCCCTTTCCCTCCAAGCCAAGCTGGAGCGACAAGCCTGGGTGGGGAGAGCCTGAACAATGAACGTGGCCAAAATGTGGAAACGTCCCTAGGCGCTTAGCGGGGGAAAAAAAACGGAAGAAAGAAAGCAACCCAAAAAAAAAAAGGCTCTGATCACACAGTGCAAGCAGTAAAGCAGCATCATCCCCCTATGAAGCACTATTCCCTGCCTTGTCAGAGAGAGGTTTTAATTATGGTCTCCCAATGCTAATCATTCTTGATTCCTCTAGTGTTTTGGGGTTTTTTAAGGAACCCATTTTAACAACTGCACAAATAAACCTTTAGCTGGCTCCCTGGCATATTATTTTAGCTCTCAAAAAGCTCTCCAAGAAGGATTAGGATTGATAATAAAGCCAAATCAATAACTTTCTCCCTTCTCCTCCTTCAGATCAAAGGCACTGAGCAGGAGGAAGCATCCCAACCCATCCTTTCTGGGGGAGAACAGAGACAGGAGAGTGGGAAACAAGAAGACAATGTGCCATCAAAGCTGCCGCAAGGTGTTGGATCAATGACAACATCTGCATGAGGGTCTGGGCTACAATAGAAGCTGTTACCATGGAAACGGGTGCAAAAGCATCAGGCGGGAAGAAGCAGGCAGTGATGAAAAGTGGGAAAGTGGGATGGAGTATTTTTAGATCGCTTAGGAGGAACACTACACAGTGACATCATCCTATCTCATTATTTGCACCCATGCTGTATAATACATTGTAGTATCTGCCCCAGACTCTTAAATGGGAAAATGTTATTATGGATGTGAATTATAAATACTGCAGTGAAACTTGAGCTTGGGAGTTATTAGACATCACTATTCTGTAATAAAGGAGAGCATTTAATACACTGTGCTGTACAGATTGACTGTACAGTGCAAGAAACATTATGTCTAGGATTTTAATATTCTCAGAAAGTAATTATGACTCATCCTTTTATTGTTATTAAGAAGCAGAGTGAAAATAATTTTACACATTTGATATCCCACACATCAACAAGCCTTTTGCACTGGAGAAACATGGCCTAATTTTCCAGAGTGCTGCATGCCAACATGTTCCAAGTGAATGTGGTAGTAGTCATAGGTGTTCAGCACTGCCAAAAATCCAGCCATCTGTGTCACATGTGAAAGAAGCCTCATTAATCTCTAAAATGCGAAGTGTACATTTCACTGCCTGCATTCAGCTCCTTTGGTAGGTCCAGACCGCTTTCGCAGTTAAGGACAGGGAGATGCCCATGATATCTGCTGAAATCCTGATTCCAGGTGGAGAAAAAATTCTGGCTATCAGATATCAGTCCTGGCTGCCTAACAGAGGGGAAAGCCTCCAGTCTGGGGAGGTGAAACAATCTGGGTCTCATCTGCCTTGCACTGGGAGGTGGGTGCCTGGAGCTTGCCACACCAGAGAGGCTGGAATCACTATTCCTGTCAAGCCGCTTGCAGTGAAGTCAAAAGGATAAACCCAGAGGAACGCATGTTTCTTGTGACTGCAGAACTCTGAGCCCACTCTGTGCCCTGGAATAACCATTGATAAATGTCGTGCTCAGCCAGAGTGTGTCAGGACCACCGGGGCCTGTCACTGGAGATAGGCAGGGACTGAAATTCCCAACCCGTGCTGATACCCACTGGTGCTGCCAAAATAGCGGCGGGTGAGTGACAGGGCTTGCCCTAGCTTTTTCCCTGTGCACAAGCAGAGCATGTGGGCACTCAGCCATTTGTTTTCGCATTTTGGATGGACCCTGCGTCAGCAGGCGAGAGCAGGAGGCGGGTGAGCGGGGCGGTGCCTGGCACTGATGCCAAGGGTGTAGGGCAGGCGGGGGAGCGTGGCCCGGCAGCAAGGAGTAAACCAGGCGGATGTCATGACATAGCCCTCATCTTTGGTGAGCTAAATATACCCTCCCTGCACCCCATCGCTGTGCCGCCTGTCCCAGGGGTGCAGGTGGGCTGGGGGCAGCAGCGAGAGGCTGGGGGTGCACAGCTGAAGCCCTGACCTCCCATGCCCTGCCATAAAAGGCACTGGTGCACAACCCAGCCAACTGGGGAAACAGAACAAGAAATAGCACAGGGATGATGGTGGATGACCAGAAACAGAAGCAAGCCAGGGAGTTGCCACGAAGCAGTAGGCAGAGGGGGTTTACAGCAAGGACAACTGGTAGCAAAAGCTGATTTTCTTCTTTTTCTTTTTTTTTCTCCATATTTGAGCTCTCTTTCCTGCCAGAAGATCTGACTCTTTAAATATATAATAAATAGTGAAATGTGCTGATGTATGTGTGCTATTTCTGATCCTTCTTCGGGGGGAGAAGATGAAGGTTATGCAACATGGCACAGCTCAGGCTGCTGAGGGTCCCATAGGGCGTGTCTACGAAGAAGGATAGAAAAGGTGAGTGAATTTAGCTGAACCTGAAATAACAACACCTGAAGACATTTTCTTTCATGGTCTAAATGTAGCTGACTTCCCTGAGTCTATGGTACCTAGTACTCATGATGATTCACCAGACCATGCCTGAAACAGCAGCCTTTTTTTGTGATATCTTTAGCTAACTTGACCTATTCTGCACATCGGCTTCATTCAGCTTAACCTCACCTCCGTCTCCCAGTTAAGCTAATGCCCAGCGCAATGCTGAATAGCTTCTGCTTTCTTCCTGGCACCCCTTTTTTGGCAATTATCATTTTATTTTTGAGGAAGGAGGTTATGCCTCTACATCTTACAATATTAGTGTTGGATATAGCTGAAACAATATTTCATGTGACTTATCATTTAATTTGTATTATATGTTAGCTTTGGCAGTGCCAGCATTGTAGTCATTCCAGTAGAGAAACTTTGATCTGAATGAGTGTAGAACTCAGCCAGGCTTGATGTAGGGTTGGAGAAAATAATTTCAAATATTAAAAATCTGGCCCGTGCTTTTGGGGATACAAGTGTTTCTGATGCCCTAAATATCATACTTTATAGGAGGCATGACCTCTCTGCAAAAATCAAGGACCATTTTAGGACAACATACAACTTGGGATAAGGAGTCACTCTGGCACGTGTGGAATTCACCAGACACATTTTGGGCACGGCCCCAATCTGAGTCACAGCAGTCGTGGACATGTATGGCTTGAGAGACCATTCAGACTCTCCTCCCCTCCCCTTCCCTCTCTTTCTAGCTGATATCCTGACTGACATGTTTTTAACCTTTTAAAAATATCTTTGGTGACAGGAACAGCCCTCCACCAGGGCTCACCTCTGCTGTTGGTTGCAGCATGTTTTTCCTTTAGCTGTAACTCAGCTCACTCCCACTAACAAAGAGCTCATCTTCTCTGCCTACCTGAAGACTAGTTGGTCTAATGGCAATCCTTACATATTTGACACGTTGCCATGTCTGCCCTCATCCTCCAGTCCTCAAGCCTGAACAAACCAGCCCTTTCAACCCTTCCCTGTAAGCCACATCTTCCAGGCTGCCACCATTCCCCTCTCTCTTCCATGCTCACTTGCATCATCCCTGGATCAGCAGGATGCTGTCCTCTTCCTGGCTCAGCGCTAAAGAGGGAGGAATGTTGATTTCCCCCATCCCACATCTGGCATGACCTCTGGCACCTCCTGCTTGGCCCCTTCCCCATTCCAGACCACTGTCTTCTGCTTTGCCACTTGGCCAGACCTCCCCTGCTCTGCTGTTGCCAGCCTGGCCCTTCCCCACAGCACTGTTATCTGCTTGAGGCCTCCTTCTAAGTGTGTGCTGTGCACTCCCCTGTATTGAATTTCATTTTGTTGATCTCAGACCATTTCTCCTACTTGCCAAGACCGCTTTGATTTCTAGCCCTCCAAAGTGCTTGCAAAGTGTGCTTCCCCACTTGGAGGTACTCACAGATTTGAAAGCATGCTTCCTATCCTAATACCCTCCTCATTAATGTTATAGATAATTGCAGTACCATCCAGCACTGTCTGCTTGCTGGCTGCTCTCCCTTCCCTTTGACCTCTCTGGGTACCAGGGCAGTGAGCACCCTTGCCCGTGAGACGCGGGAGAGTCACGGGCTTACCACCAGTGACAGCAGCCCCCTGAAAACATGGGGTAAAGCACATTGTCCCATGCTCAGCCACTTGCTGCTGCCAGCATCAGGCATTAGGGCCTCACATCTGACATAAGCATGCCTCCATCCAAAGTCAAAAATCTGCTCCCATATGTGTGTGCGTGCATGGGGGTGTTGAATTTCAAACCCGTAGCCAGAAGACAAACTGGGATTGGTTTGGCTCAGCAGGACTGCTGAAGGTCAGACTACTAGAATGTTTACTGAGTTTGTGCAGCTTCAGCTCATGCTTGCCAGGGACCCAGCTGAACAATTAAAGGAAATATCAGTTCAGTCGCAGGTTGCAGCACACTCATAGCTCTGCCTTCAATGAATAAAATTAATCATTCACACTGATTCTCTAATCAACCCAACCCTCAGAGGTGTAAATTATGCTGGCAGATGTATAATCAGTGAAGTTTTCCAAATTAACCTAAAAAGCACCAAATAACCCTCCAAGTCTCTCAGCATTGGCTGAGCTGAGCAAAGGCTGTCTAAAACAAGCGCAACACAAAAGTGTGTGGCAGCAACCATGCCCTGGAAAAGCTGATAGAAAAACAACCATCCTGGAATGGAGACCTTTGATCCAAAATTATGATGTCCCACTCTGGTCTGTCCTTTCCCCACTGACCCTGCCCAGACACTTGGGGCATGCCTTGATTGCATGGAAATCCTGTCAGCATCGTACACCTCTGCAGGTGCAGGAGCACCTCAGGAAATATTCTAATCTCTTCAGACTGCAGATCTGTAGGCAGGAAATACACCACAGCATATGACTAGGAATAAAACACAGGGTGCAGGGATATGGTCATAAACTGATGTCACCCTCTGCTAAATGCACCCCTGAGAGCAGCCTCAGTCCAGCTGTTGGAGGGGAATATCAGCTTGACAGCTTGGTTTTCTCTTCTCACTGCTTCTATGGTAGGAAACACCAGTGTTCCTTGAACAAGTGGAGGTGGCTGCTGTGTGCCAGTGTCCGGCAGACAGCCCATGTGAAATGGTTGTTCATCCACTCATCTGGGTCTGCAAAGGAATTTTGAGCCACTTTATTTATTCTCTACAGAGATGTGGATTGAAATAATTGTACTGGTGCATACTGAGTAAAAAAAAGAGATGTCAGGATTCTAAATGCAGCATTTGTAACTGTTAGAGGAAAGCAGTGAAACAAAGCAGCAAAACGTGAGTTAAAAGCATATTGCCTGCTTGACCTGGGGGGAAGAAGAGCGTTTGGATGGGGCCCAGCCTGCTGCTTTATGTAGCCACTGTTTTATTATCTAAAATAAAAATAAAATTGATTCCAGCAAATAATGGTAAATATTTGATGATATAATTATATCTTATTAATGCAATGTTCTTTCTTTTGCAAATTAAATTTTCACAGGAATTCATCACCCATTTAATTTTTATTATTTAGGCCATGACTATGTCACAGTTGTTTGTTAGAACCATTTGATTAATATTAAATGTTTAAAATAAAAACTCCATTTATATTTTAGTTATAATGGCCCTACGAAAATATTACAAATATAAGTCAGTATTTATGGACCACATTAGCTCTTAGTACTACCTTTGATATTTTTATTGCTGTACAGGACAGGCACAGTTCATTACATATGAAAAATAGTTTAATTTTCATGAGCTTTGTAATGATCCGTAAACTGAAGCATTTTCCTTGCCATGCCACACAAGCCCTCTCAGTTTTTCCTACTGCTCACACCTCTTTTGTCCTGAAGAAGGCAGACCTGAGGAAGGGACAAATCTACCCTAGATTAAGTGGGTCTCTGAAAAAGCATGAATGCAGGAGATACAAGCTTTGAAAATCCTGAACACACAACTCCCATCCATCCAAATGCACAGGTATGGACTATAACTGAGCAGGAACAGGGGGAGAGCATCAACTAGCAGGAGGGGTCTCATGGCTTTGCAAGGCATCTGACATACTTGTTGGGTGTGGTAATAAACTGAACTCTGTATGTTTGACAGTTACCCTGCACAGAAAAGCTCCTTGTGCCCACTACAGTGGGAGGCTGCTGTGGGTTTCAGGCTCCAAAGATGCCCCAAAGCAGGCTTTCCTGCTGCATCAGGAGCAGCACTGGGTTTTCTACTCTGATAGCTCAAGCAATTTCAAGTGCTTCAGCTTTTTCTTTTTTAATTTATTTTGCAGTACTATGGAAAGTGCTGTTGGCTTCTAGAAAAACAAACAAACAACAAAAACAAACAAACAAAACCCAAAAGTAAACCCAAAGAAAGGATCCAAAAAACCTCCCCAGCACTCCCTGTGCCCTCGGCCAATCCATAGGGAATCAAGCAATCCCACGGAATGTTTTCAGATGGATCAAGACCACCTCATTACTGTGTCTGTAGAATGTTAGACCGAAACCAGGTATCTACAAAGGCCTTACTTTCCTTTTGCTACACCAGCTTTGACAATATCCTTACAGACTTTAAATGCCACTGTATCGCCTGCTGGCTGTAGGCTCCTCATATAGAGCATCTTCTTCCCAGAATAAAAGCTTCACTGGGCTTTTATGAGGCTTGGTGGATTTCTGCCACATACCTCGTGCTCGTCTATAGTGGTGCAAAGTGAATACAAAATCTCTTCTATCTGTCCTGATGGCTTCCTATATGCCTTTCCTTGCTATGCCTGACTAGATGAGGCAAGTACGAAGAAGACAAGGAGCTACTGGAGACAGTCCAAGGGAGGGCTGCAAAGATGAATAGGGGGATGGAGCATCTCTCTTAGGAGAAGAGACTGTGGGAGCTGGGCCTGTTTATTTTAGGGAAGAGAAGACAGAGGGGTTCTCATTAACGCATACAAATATCTCAAAGCTGGGTGCCAAGAGGATGATGCCAGGCTCTTCTCAGTGGCGCCCAGCGACAGGACAAGGAACAGTGACCAGAAACTAAACCAAAAGAAGTTCCACCTCAACATGAGGAAAAACTTCTTTACATTGAGAGTGGCAGAACACTGGAACAGGTTGCCGAGGCAGGTCATGGAGTCTCCGTCTCTGGACAAATTCAAAATCCACCAGGACATGTTGCTGTGTAACCTGCTCTGGGTGATCATGTCTTACCAGGGGGCAAGATGATCTCCAGAAGTCTTTTCCAACCCTAACAATTCTGTCGTTCTATCATTCTGTGAAATGTCTGCTAAGGTGGGTCCATACAGAAGAAGTATGCATCTCACTTGGGAGAAGCCAACTAATGGTGCCAGGCTTCAGAAAGCTACAGTCCTTCTAAATATTTTCCTCTCCAAGCCCGGTCCTCTGTTTCTGAAATGCTACCAGACAGCCATCCTACCTCTATGATTCGTAGTGCCCCCTGCAATTTGCAGTTTGATAGGCAGAGCAAGCAGACACTGCCACCAACAAAAAGCTTGTATTCTTCTCCTTGGGTGCTGAAGTGACATTTCAAACAAGCACAGAGAATGCTTCTGGAGGCATAGTGATCTAAGTACCAGAGGTAAAAGCAGCTGCCCCCTTCTGCACCATCAGCACATGCTCTCCAGAGCTCATCCTGATCCTCATTTCAGTTCCCCAGGCTCCGGATGTGTATCAGGCACAGCTTTCAACTGAACTGAAACCTCGGTTTCAGTTTCAGGTGATGTTTATCAAATCATTTTCTTCCTGGGAATAGTTGGGAACTTTTGGTCTGTAAGAGGGCAAGTAGAGTATGCATGGGCCTCCATGTGTTGCTTTCACCCCTTCTCTCTCAGCCACATGCACATGCTGTCTGCCTCTACATGAGAAATCACTGAAGGAACACAGACTGTGTGTGGCCATGACCTTTTCATTGCAGCTTGCCATGGGCTGAAGAAGCCCATAGGTCTGAAGAAATGAATCCAGACCTTAGTTTGCAGAGGCAGGGGAGCCAGGACCCCATTTCTAAGTGCTGTTGAAACCCCTGCTGAGAGCGGGGGCCCCATCTACTGTCAGAACAGGCTGTGCTTTGTTTCCTTCCAAAGTCGCCATCAGGAAGGGATCAGTGCTCAGCAGTGCCTGGTGGGGGAGCTGGTGGCTGCCCAGGGCTGGCAGGGCAGGGCAGTGGCACCTGAAAGGGGGTTTGTGCCCCCTGGTTCCCCACACTGCCTTCCACTCACTGCACTGCTGCTTTCCATTTAGGGCAAAGCACTCCATGTTTCTCAGCCACCATCATAAAACAGGTGAATTTCAAAATGGGAGGCTTCATTAATTAGGTTTGAAGGTAACAGCTGCCATGCAAAATAGATGGCTGTTTGGCTCCTGGGTCCCACCATGGACCTCTGCTAAATTGAAGGGAAGAAACCTTTTTCCCTTCAAGAACTGTGCTTCCCTTCAGCTGTTGGGCTTCAGGATCCTTGGAAAGACACACAGCTCTGATATGGAAACCAGAAGCAAGAGCCTGAGACAACAACTGATTTATACCCTTACAAATACTCAGTCCTTTGACTGAACTGAAAAGATTGTTTCTTACATATTAGGAGAAAAGATGCAGCTGCATTATCAGCTTCAGCTAGGGCTAGACAGGAGCAACATACAAAGGCAAGAGCGGGGGAATGAAGCCCATCAAGTCCCTTTGCCCTATGTCATTCCCAAAGTGCAGAGCCTGGCTGTTTCCGGAGCTGCTGCCATGCTGGGCCCTGCGGCAGCCAAGGCCATTGGGCTGCGTCCTGTGAGCTTTGTTTGTTTCTGGAAACTGAAATACCACAGCTTCCAAATCGTGACAGGAGAAGAAGCTTTACTTAGGGTTGAAATTGGAGCCAAAATCTATTCCTGGCAATGACTTGAAGGTCACGCACCAGTGAAGAGTTCCTACCCCAACGGTATGTGCTGTTAGACAGATGCGGCTGTTGCTCCTTCTCCGACAGTGACAGATTTTAGGCCACCCTTTCATGGGTGTGTTTGTTTTCTCCTCCAGTCCGCATTGCTCTAATCCTTGCCCCAACTCAGGTTTCACCTACTTGTGCCCTCCCTAAAGGGATGTGATTAAGCACAGCTAGTGCAGAACTTTACAGTTACAGCAAATTCCTTCCTGCCTGCAGACTTTACCAGCAATGATACGGCAAGGTGACCTCACAAGCGTGCCCTTTATAGCTTCTTGCCTTGGTATCCCCTGAGGTGAGTAAAGCAGTTCATACACAGCCCTTGCACCTGTCACAGGAGGGTAGGGACAGCCTGGGGACTCAAAAGTGGAAGCTGGTCAGCAGATCCATGAGAAGTGTCTGTGGAGACGTGTCCTATCACTGTCCTTTCCCAGTTGGTGTGATGCAGCACTGCACACTGATCTCTGATGTGGCTGTGGGGAGCACAGCTCTGGTTTGCAGCACTAAGGGTTTGGCTGCCTTTCTTGAGTACATGACAGATGTCCTTTACAGGGCAAATGTCTTGGTCTTCACGCTCTGTGGAGGAGTTCAGGCTTCCAGCATGCAGAAAAGAGAGGAATTAAGCTTCCAAAGGGCTGCCCTGATGCCCCCACACTGCACCACTCTGGTACCTCTGCATCTCAAGAGGATGATTTTTTTAAGGTGCCTCTCTGTGGCTGTTTGGCATATAAGGAGACATCAGTAAGAAATGAAGCAAGCTGAGTGTTATGAATGGATGGGCAAGTCAATCAGAGATAAATTGGGAGTAAGGAAAGAGGAGCCTGGTGCACTGCTTATCCCTATGGTCAGAGCTGGATTAGAGCAAACACTTGCCTGTATTTATAACCTTCCCAACACCCTGCTGTGCCCAAAGAAGAGGAGAGAGGAAGGATCACAAGACCCTCACTGGCTGGGGCTTGGGAAAGGAAGTCTCTGAAATATGAACGCTGGACATTCTCTTCCCCTCCCCCTAGGGTGAAGATTTTCCATGGTGTCACTCATGGGGGGGAGCACCCTGGTGAGCTGATCCTCACTCCCCAACCCGCAGGAGAATTTTTCATGAGCCCAGAGACCCAACCTGAAGGGAGGCAGAGATAAATCTGCTCCTCTGGTCCCTGCCCCTCACCCCCTACTGCCTCCAAGTGCTGGTGGAGCTAATTGATTTATTATGAGTACAGTCCTTTTCAGTGTGGATCTGTGTTTATGTTTACTTTCAGGAGCTAGAGATGCTACAGATGGCTAATTTGTTTGTTCGGTATTGTTCTTTCTAGCTGCCTAGAGCTGTTTTTGTACTTCTGTATTTGTCATGGTTACTGCATACTCAAAATCTCAAGTGCCTCTTTTCCTGTGTGAAGGAAATCTTATTGAGTATCAGCTAAAAAGTCATGACTGTTTAGAAGGATTCTCTCTTTCATCCCTTTGTCTGGCACTACCCCCCATTGTCTTTGTTTAGGTGGAGAGTTCTGGGAGGCAGAGAGCCAGCTACAGTCTGGAGGTTTCCCAGAACACCCAGAAAACATGGACAGTAGGCTTTCCCCTGGCTCTGAGAGCCTCTAAAATGGGTCACCTTCCGTGCTGGTTAGCAGGGAACACGGGCAGGGACAACTAGTGCTGCTGGCAAGAGAAATGGTGGTGGGGAGGGAAGCAGCTGCATTTGATCACACAGCATTGCTGCCCTGTTGCTGCTGGTGGGAAGAACAAGCCCACTGATTAGCATTCCCAAGAATACAATTAGGAGACAAGGCTATTTTCAGCAGTGTCCCCTCTCAAGGCTTGTAAAGACACAAGCGCAAAGAAGACCAGAGTAGGCTCTTCCTCCACCGCAGGCACTGGATGGCTTATATTAGCACAATGCTCCAAATCCCCTGTAAGTCCTCCCAGAAAGGGAGAGTAAATATAGTTTGTCAAACAGTTATCTTTAGCACACTGTCTCGTCTGCCAGCACGGATCTTTCTGCATGACCTCTTCCTAAGTCAGAGCAATTTCTTCTCATTTGCTTACTCTTGCCTGCAACACTGTGCCCAGAGGGGAACCAGGGCTCCCTAGGGCTGGGGGAGAGACCGTTTCCACCTCCCCTCACTGACCAGCCTCTGTACGGACACAGCTGGCTTATTGACCTCTAGACCCAGTTTTCCCCATCTGTTTTAAAAGGTGAAAAAAAAAAAAGATGTAAGATCACACAAAAGGAGGGTGAAGAGAAAGCAAACTGGCTCTGCTGGGAAACCCCTCTGAACTCCAGCAGGCAAGGGACATGCCGAGTCCACACCTCTGCAACAGATGCTCTGTGATGATGGGATGGTGATGGAAGAAGAAACACCGGGAGGTTTTGCAATGAGCTACCAGGCCTACATCATACTGCTGGTTAGGCAGGCAATCTTTCTCTGCCTCTGCTTCACTTTGGCACCACTTTTCTTGTGCTACTGCTAATGCACACATACACACAATGTTCTCCACTGAGCTGGGTTTCCTCTGATGCACAAGCAGGAGCACAAGCACAATGAGGAGGGCAGGCAAGTCCCACCTTTGAGGGTTAGCTCAGCCTGGGAGGATCGTGGCTGGCTCATGGGCCATCCATGGGGTTCTGGCAGGGCTGGGACATCACAAGGCAGCAACTAAACACTTTTGAGCTGAGAAGGGGAGATGTGGGAAAAGGGGCCTTGTACACCAACAGGCATCTTGCCTGTGAGACGAAGAGCATTTGATTTTTTTAACAAAGAAAAAAGAGTGAAAGATCAGAGCTGACTGCAAGTCTGGCTGCCCACCAGCTGCCCTGTAAGCTGGGACACTGTAGCAAGGTGCCCCCTGCCCATGGGTTTGCAGTCTCTGCCCCAGTGCAAGGCAGCCCCCTCATGAGCTGCAGCAAGCAGCTTGGCAACTTGATAGCACCCAGAAGCCAAAAAAGGCATAATGCATGTCAGGCCATGGCTGTTCCAGAAAGTCAGAAGCAGCTCCAGGGTAAGCTGGAGCCGTATAAAGTGCAGTGAGAAGGCAGGAAACCCCGGCATGCAGAGTCTGTAGGAGCACTGGGTTTCACAGCAGGTCTCCTGTGCCCGTTGCAGTGGGCACATCACTATGTGCCTCTGCACAAAATTCCATATGTCCAAACCACTCATCTTCAAACAAATAATTTCCTTTCTATTAATCTCAGTGGAGTTTCCTCCATTCAGGAAACTGCCACAGGCAACTGGTGTAACACAAAGCTCGAAGACTCTGATGTAATGAAAAGGGGGAGATTAGAGAGTTAATGGCCCCAGCTGCTACTATAAGCTTTACTCTCCTGGCTGCACTCAGTTGGAGAGGCATCATGTTGCAGTTCCTTCCCCTGTGCCACTCTCTACATGGCTGGGGAACTCTCCAGAACAAGAACAACACAGTTCCGTTGTTGTCTGCCAGACGGAGAAACCCAACCATGCTCTTTCGTCAAGAGGCCCCTGCTTCCTTCTGCACTACTGAACAGAGTTCTTCCTAACTCGCCTCTGCTGTGCTGTCGTAAATCTACAGCAACCCCAGCCCAGCCAGAGTTTGTATGGGAGAAAGAAGGCTGGTGTGAGGCCTGGCGAGCTGCCGCTTATCCCACAGGCATTGAAGAGGGACCAGCTTAATAGTGCCCTGGAGATGGGGAGTGAACCCAGCCCTGGTTGAGCATCAGGAAGGTGATAGAAAGAGAGGAGCTGTCACTATCATCCAACAGCCTTCTGCGGAGGATCACATCCAACAAACTTCCCTCTATTGGCAACAACCATGGGTAGCTCTATTAAATATGTATCTCTAAGAAACCTACATGCTGGTGTGACCTGGGTGACCACAGCCAAAGGAAAGTCAGACAGCTGCATGCCAGGTATGCGGCATAGAGCTGCACATATCCTGTGGTCGAACCGATGCAGAGGCGCTGTAAACATTTGCTTGGCAGGCTCCAATCCATGTGTTCTTTTCTCCCATGCCATCACCTCCATCTTTTCCATCACTAACTTTGAGTGAAGGAGAAAAGAAGTGTGGGCAGGAGCCTGTGCTGTCTGGGGCACAGGGATGCTGCTCACAGCTCTGCATGCAAGAGGTTACCCAGCCCTCCTCTCTCAGAGAAGAACTTTTCCAGGGACAATGAGGAACCTCCTACTGCACTCCTGACGGAAGCGGTGTTACCTGCTTGCAATTCTTCCCTGCCTGGTACATGCTGAAATGCACTGCTTTGGCCCTGCACAGCTGTATGGTGCTTCACCACCTCTCCCCAGTGGGGAAATGAGATTAAGAAGACCAGCCACAGAACTCCTTCATCCAGCATAGCTCCACTCCAGCCAGCTATGACTCGGTGGTCAGCCTTACTCCCGAGTGATTTCCCCACAGTAGTGCTTTGCTAATGTTTCCTGAGAGACAAATGTACATGTGCAGCACAGACATACCAGCAGCCAGAAAATCACTTAGAGAGCATATCCAGTGATTCAAATGAAGTGATTCAAATTCAGCTCAGTTCTCTAGCTTATCCTTTCCCTTAACTTTGAAGCAGTTCCTGACTCTATTGTACCTTCCATGTGCCTGACCCAGTTATGTTTGTTGCGATTCCTGCCTCCACTAGCTCTTTGGTGGACTTGAGGGTGACAGAGCACACTGTACTGCCGGAGTCCAGCCACCTCCATCCCTCATCCTGACATGGTTTGCATCCCAGGACTCACAAAACTCTTTCCTGTGAGGACACCACAAAGGAGACAGCAACAGTAAGAAATGGCCTCAAGAAGTTCTCCCACTCCCTCCTATTTATTATAAAAGCATGAGATGCCAGTACCAATGAGCAAAGTCTAAAAATACTTGTGAAATTCTGCTTAGAAGCATGATGTTTGTCTCTTGTTATTCGTGAACAAGGATTGTATTTCCCAGGTAAGTTAACTTGTAACACATTTCTAATGTTAGTTTAACTGTGAATTTTCCAACAGCATTTCTTGTTTATTTGTTGAAAGGCAAATCAAACTTGAAGTGACAACAAAAAACCCTTTCCCTTCTACTTGAAGAGAAGCAAATACTATGTAGCAAAGGCAGACTAGTGAATCAGTAATAGCTTCAAGTCCTTCACCCCTACTGCTTTGCATTTCCTTCTGGTTATTCTGGAAAGCAGCCAGGAGATGCCCTGCATGGAGCTGAAAGCCCTGCAATGCTGATGACCCAGCATTTTATTTCACTCACTGGCCACCCCCTTCCTTTTTTCTTTCCAGTGTTTCTGAAGACATGCTTGTGAAAAAGTTGAGGGTAGAGGAACTTTGTTCTGCTCAGTCCCAGATTGCTCCTTTGCCTTATCTGCACATACAAAGTACCCTGAAAGAACCAACATTTCTTCTGAATTATTTAGAGTTTATGGAAATGATAATAACATAGAAATCTGCTATGATTTAATTAATTATGAATAAGTAACAGGGTAATGCTAGCAATACATTTAACTGAAAAACCTATTTATAATGAAATTATTTCTTATAAATAATTAAAGCAAAACTGTCTGTGTTGTAACTCATAATTTACATTTAAGGCCTTATTCTTCCCACATTTCTGGTGAAACTTTACCCATAGGGGCACTCCCATGGAGCTGATGAAGCCAATGACAGAGCTGTTGGCAGGATGGGATACAGTTTAGGATTAGAAGGAGAACAGATTGCAAAAGAAAAAGGTTGCTTTTTCTGGTCTGTTTTTTAAACTAACTAAGGGTCAGCAATTCAGTCTCTAAAAGATGAGCTTTGCTTTTTGCTTGGAGAGTAAATTCACCTTATTTTGCCTTTTTAACCACATTTTAAAAGCAAATGAAGCCCAGATGACATTAACAGTTTCACAATTATTGCTTGTGAATTGCTTATTATCCCTAAACCACTCTTGCCTGACTCTCTACAACAGCTCCCAGCAATTTGGATCCTCACTGATACACTTGTGGGTACCATGACAAGGCCCAAAATTTGGTTACTGAGATGTCATGAGAGGAGGGGCACCTGAAGGAGTATGCCATGTACCATCTAAGCAAGAGTGATCAAATTCAGACTGCCGTCACCAGGCTCTCCCTGATGAGTATTTCACTGAACCTGAGGACTGCAAGATCTGTTTCTTTTTCATTTTGTCCCTTTTCAAGAAGGTGACAGTAATGAACTGTCCTTTCTATTTACTGCAAGTTCAGTGAAATACTCACTTCAAATACCTTGGCATTCCTCAACAGGCAAGGGTTGAGCCTCAAGGAGTGGAGGGTATCAGTCCAGACCCTGTTGTTTATGGTCCTCAGAACTTTGCAAACTTGAGAGTCTGTGAGCTCCGAAAGATGTTCCACTCAGGGGATGGTGGTGGCAGCCTGCTGCAGTCCAAGAGAGCCAAAGGGTCTTACATGGCACCACTGCTTAGAGGGTCATGAGATAACTGGCTTTAATAATCCACAAATTTCCATCCTGGACAGAATCTAGGCCAGTAATTACTGGAATTTTCCAAAGTCCATTAATAATGATAGTTCCACCCAGGGTACAATTCAGGTAAGGAATGTTCCAAGGCTGTTGGGGGATGACTGATTATTCCTGCTCTCATTCACAACCTTGGTTATGCAAGAGTTCCTGGTACAGTCAAGGGATGCTTCACTGGCCAACTCTTTATTCAAAGCCCATGGCCTGACAGGAATTCATTTGATCACAAAGTGGTCCTGAGGAGCGGGGAGGAACGCACCATCACAATCAGGATGAAACCAGGATGAAACGGGCCATGTCACAACAGCACTTTAGAGCTTGGAAAGATCTTAAATGAGCCCTGAGGTCGCACACAGTGAGAAGGGTCAATAAGGCCAAACCCCAGCCCTCTCGGATAGCCCTTTCCCCTGCAGGCACCTCTCCCCAAAGGAAGGCACTGCTTGCAGCAGGGTAAGGGACAAGGGGAAACTGGCAAGGATGGTAGTCCCACACTCTGCAGCCAGGGAGCAGCTAAAAAGGGAACTCAGAAGCCTGCCTACACAAGCCACATTTATTAGTGTCGCTCCAGTGCTTCACGGACTGTTATCCATCAAAAGCAGCACTGAAATTGGCACTCTTCATAGAAAAGGAAGGGATCCACCCCAAAATACTAAATGTCAGGAAACTTTTGTGACACAGGATGAAGAAAGACATGCTGCTGCTGCAGTTCAAAATGTTCCTGCTCGGAAGATAACTGGGAGGCAGCACAGCTGGGATGGGCTGCTGGTCCACGCCGTCTACCAGTACCAGGACCACAAGAACCTCCAGAGCCCTTCCTGCAAGCCCTCCCTGAGGGGTGGCTGGAGACTGAATGACTAACCAACCAGCGTGCACCACCGATCCCAGAAAGTTACTATGTGGAGAGACTCCCCATTAAGAGGCAGATTTCAGGAAATAACCAAGTTGTAGAGGAGAGGAAAGGAGCTGAAATCAGACCTCCACCTTCACAAGTTAATTTTAACATGGTCAGACAAAGAGGTATGGGCAAAGAGCCACAGTAACCCAAAGAAGCAGAACTGGTGAGATGAAATAACCATTTGGATTATAAAAATATTAGAGTAGCTGGTTCAACTAAGAGCACACATAATTTGTCTCTCCAAAGAAAAGCAGAGGGCTTACACAAATAGAGGAGCTCTCACAATATGGAAGTAATCATAAAAATAGCCTTTGAAAAGCACATCTAAAAATCATTCCTGCATGCTGTTTATCATTGTTTGTTTCTTCCAGGAAAGCCAGAAGGTACTGCTTACATGTCCAAGAAGAAATTCTGAACTAATTAGAACAAGTTAAAGCCCCAGCTGGGCCCATCCAGCCCCCTTCTTTCCAGGTGCAGGGAAGCACAGGGAAGTGCCATTACTGCATGATGTGTTGTGTTGCCCAGAGGTACTTTCTGCAAGGAAAAAAACCCCTTCCTTCTGCAATTTCTGAAGGAGAGGTTGCTCTAATTGTATTCTCATAGAGAAGCTGGATAGAACCCTATTTAATCACCCCAACAAAATCACAGGGAACTTAGTATTTGGAGGGTTTTTTAATTATTACAATACAAATAGTTCTGAAAGCATGATGGAAAAAGGGGTCCTTATGCTGGCTTAACTTCATTGCAATTCCTGAAGTAGAATCTGCAAAGGCATGAATCGGTGTGCAGGAGCTGATGTATTTCCTGATTTTTTGAAGTGAAAGAAAGGTGATCTTCAGCATCACTTTCCCCTGCTCTCATTTAAGTCTTTCATCAGTATACTAATTTTTGAGCCTTCTAAATATCAGCTGGGGAGTGGTACATCTTAAAAGAGAAAATTATTTGTTCCTAGTGCTTAGAAGCACTTGAATAAGGTAAGACACACACAAAAATCGTGTTGTTAGTAGTCTGGACAAAATTAAATGCCTCATTCCATTATGCAGTTGTTGCCTAATATTTGCAAGTCCCCTTCTACATACAGTTGGAGAATACAACACTCCCATAAAAAAAGGTTAGAAAAGGGTTGCAAAAAACCTTAGTTTCTGGGGGGAAAAAATTAAGGGAATCTACTCAAAACCATAAATAAATAAATAAATAAATAAAAACCCGAAGCCTCCTTCAGCTCATAAAGATGCTTTAAAGAAAGGGGAAAAAACCCCCAAAACCATGGGAGGAAGAAGGGGAAGGTCCAGTTTACTTTCTCATGCCCTTGGCTGAGTGGGTGGCAGGGTGAGGCCCCCATTGCAGCTGGGGCACTCCCGAAGAGCACTGCCTGCATGCTTCCCCACCACTATCCTGCCGCTCCAGCCCAGCAGTGTGGGAACAGGAGGAATTGTTTCCTGCTGCAAGGAAGCGATCTGGTGAACCAATAACACCTTTCATCTCTGTTTACTTATCACAGAATCATAGAATCAGCCGGGTTGGAAAAGACCTCTGAGATCATCAAGTCCAACCCTTGATCCACCGCAGTTATTAGACTATGGCACTAAGTGCCACATCCAGTCTTCTGTTTTTAAATGGCTGCCAAAAAAAAAAAAAAAGGCATGATGGTTGAGGGGGAGGAGGAGGAAATAAGTATTTTATAGTGAAAGAGGGTAAAGGAAAATGCAGACTTGGCATTTTTGCAGTGAAGAGTTAATGTCCTTCCCAGATGCAGAAGCTGAAATCTCCCTGAAAATCGTAGAATCATAGAATAGTTTGGGTTAAAAGGGGACCTTGAAGATCATCTATTTCCAACCACCCTGCTGTGGGTAGGGACACTTTCAACTGGACCAGGTTGCTCAGTGCCCCATCCAACCTGGCCTTGAACACCTCCAAGATGCCTCCAAAATTTGACACTCCCCAGGGTTTTCAGGGAAGCCACAGCCTTCCACCCAAGAGGGCACCCTGTGGCCCTAGACAGGGTGCTCCAGTATGGGATGGGAGCACCCCAGGGCTGGGGACCACCAGGGCAAGTAGCAGCAGGTTTGGGGTCAAAGGGACCCTGAGGTGGGGGCATGGCAGGGTGCTGTGCCAGGCAGAGAGGGTTCTCACACTTGCCCCAGTGCTGCGTGGAGATGGCAGCTAAAGAGCAGGGATGTTTCTTGTGGTCTTTGCTGAGTCAGAGGTGAGGGGCCAAAGAGTCACCTAGAGTACAGTGAGAAGTTTCCTTGAGCTCTTCCTGGTTTCTCTGTTTGTTTTATTAGGGTCTTCCACTTGATGCAACATTTTGGGGCTTAGTATGTACACTGCTATGTCAGTCTCTACAAAACTGGCTCTGGAGTAGCAGAAAGAAAAGTTAGATGAAGCATGTCTAAAAATAACTCCAGAGCTATCACCCCATCTTCATTGCACCTATGTCAGCCAAGCAAGACAGCCATATGGGCACTAACATGCACTTAGTAGCTCTCTATGGGAGACATCAGTGTTTCTTCTTTCCCAGAAGGGAGAGTTCAGCCTTTCAAGGAGCAAAATGATTCAAACCCTGCACTTAGTGCTCAAAGCCCACAGCGTGCTCCTAGATTCTGGCTGTCTGGAGGCAGTGAAAGAGTTACGTCCGGAGCAGAGCAGCAGCTCTGGGTGATGAAGTGGATAAGCAGGCACTCCATTCATCTGCTTTGAGCACTGCCTGACCTTGGGCCCTGGCAGTGGAAAGGCGTCTGCTCCTGCAAACAAAGGGCAGGGGAAGGAGGATGACTCAGGAATCCTGGTGGCCCACATGGGATGAGGGCAGGGCAGCTGCGCTGTTCCATGGCCATGCCTGGCAAGTTGCGAGGCTCACTGTCTGCAGTGCACCCACTGCAGGAAGTGAATCCATATGCTGCCCAGGCCCATCTTCCTTTTAAACAGGGGGGAAAAATTCTTGATTTTTTGTTTCTTTGGTTGGTTTCTTTTTTTTACATGCCTCATTATGGGAGCACATACTTGAAGGTGGAGTTTATACTGGGTTGGACTGTGACATCTGGACAGATGGGAATCCACTTGGGTAACAGTAGTGGTTGGGGTTTTCTTCCAATTATTTTTCAAAAGGTCCATTGGAGACACCTAAATGCAAATGCTCGAGGAGGAGAAACATGAAATGCTGAGAGCTGAGCCTTTTCAAGCCCAGTTACTGGATGCCTCCCACCTGTAGCCCTGCTGCAGCAAAGCACTTGCTGAAGCAATAGAATCAGGGCTACAAGTAGCTCAGCTAACCCCTGGTGCCATTAATTTCCACACAGTCCAGTGTTTTCTCCTCCCGCCTTAGGACAGGCTGTATTGGTGTGGGAACTGCAGCTGCACCATAACACCCTGCACAGCACACAAGGTGCCCCACACTACTTTGGGGGCAAAGTAGTCAAACGGAGTAGGTGCAGCCAGCAGGGCAGGTGCCACACTGCAGGTGAGCGGGTGGCTGGGTGTCCCCACAGCAGAGTCCCATCCAGTCCCACCAAGAGCAGCTGCCCTGTCAGCAGGATGGACGGACAAGCCAAGGCTTGGCCCGGGTGCAGAAGGAAAGGATCCAGAGGCTCTGTTGACATAACAAGCCACTAGAGAGCACTCTCAAATGTATTTATACCCTTTGCCTAAGTGCTAGTTCATGAAAACACGCGGTTGCCATGGCCTGGTTTACAGCAAATCTAAAAAGAGAGCTCCCAAACATGCCAGGTTTTCTGAGGCCACTGCAAAGGCGGTCAAAGCCTCCCCTGTGTGGCACCTTTCCCACCTCCTGGGACCCAGGCAGAGGGCAGCACCCATCGGCTCCACACATCCCCTCTTGCCCCACACTGCTGCCTGTTAACAAGGGTCAGGGCAGTATTAAAAAAAAAAACAAACCAAAAAAAAAAATAATATTGTACTTGGGCAACTACAGCTTTTTCAAGTTTCTTTTTTATATACAAGAAAATGCAGGAAGTGTTTAAAGCTCCTAATTTCCTTATACTTAGTCCCAGAAGTTAAAAAAAAAAAATCAAACATAAAATGTAAAAACGGCAGCAAGTTATTTAGCAGCTATCAACAAAAACACGGTGCAGTTGAACTGCCAGGAAAAGAATGTCTTTGAAAAAAAAAAGTAATGGAAGTGAGTTCGAAAAAAATATAATGATCACACATTCTTCATTAAAACACTTTTAATACTACACAAATTACAGTATCACCTTTTAAAAAGTTTAAAAAGGAATATTAACAGTAGCACTGTTGCAGCTAAAGCACTTCAAAATAATAGGAAAAAAAAAAAGAAAAAAAGCTTGTAGCCCAGGAAGTAGCAATAAAGGGAAAATCCACTGGAGCGTTATTGTAATTCAGCAAAGCAACCAAAAGAAAAAAGCAACATGCAATGTGAAAAAAATGAGCTATGTATGAACACCCTCAAATTTTAGTTTTTCTTTTTATTTTTTTTTATTTTCTTTTGCAGTTCTGAAGTTTAATGGTGCAGATTAGACTTGTCTGGGGCTGAAAGTCAGCTGTGTGAGCACAGCTACCATGTGCCATTTCTTTACCATCTATGTTGTTTCTGGCAACTGCCTGGCATCACCAGCTGGGGAGTTTCCATCCTCTCCAGGAGTCCCAGAGCTGCAGGACTGGAGCGGCTGGCAGGAAGAGGAGGAAGGTGTGCTTCCTTACAGGCCTCTCCACCGAGTCCCACCAACATCCCTTGGCCCCAAAACTAGGGTACACTTTGTCAGGAGCAGGTCTCACCCTCAACACGCTCAAAGCTGGGCCACCTGATAACACAAAAGGGGTTTTTTTTAGGGAGTCTTTGGGATTTCAGTTTTGCTTCTCTTTAAAGCATAGGGATACCACCTTAATCAAAAACATGAACTTCATCCCATGTGAGGTATTATGCCAAGCAACTTTGAAGAACTTGTTACCATCTATCAGCTCAAATTCCATTTTTTTAATAAAGTGCCTAAATACACATTTACACAGATCATAGTGGTTCCAAAGAATCCTTTACAGTTGGCATTTTTTTTATATATAGGTATATATATAGGTATATATATATAATGTGCGTTTTCTTCAAATTGGCTAAATGTGTTTACATAAGACACCAATCTTGACTATAAGTTTTAAAGCGTAATATTGACTTCAATGAATTTGTTTATCATGCAAGTCTTATCTAATATTACATTGACCTGTAATATGGAACACAATGTAGTGGGTGTGCTCATTAAACACTTCATAAAAAATTACTGTGCATGTGCAGTTCGGATCTTCAAATACTAATAATGACCATTTCTTTTTTTTTTTAAAAAAAAGTAGTCTTCCAAAAAGATCTACTCTGCATTAAATTGCAGTTTGAACATTATCACAGTAAGAACAGTTGACTAAAAAGCACCCAAAATTTTTCAGATTTATAGTTGGCTGAACAGATTTTTCCTCCTCCTCCTCCTCCTCTTCCGATAACGAAAGTGTTTATTAGCTGGTCCCTGGGAAGGGACGACCTCACCACCCTTTTGCTCAGAAACAACCACATATAACCAAATTATAAACACCTCAACAGAAGGGCTCGTACAGCTGCAGCGTTGCCAACAAACTATAAACAGCACAAAAACATCACTATAAGACTTGAACTATTTCTAGTAACCAATGATTTATTGATTTTAGAAGTCTGCTTGGTGATGCAGAAGCGTAATCAAAAGAAGTGGCTTTACAAAAGAGTTCTCCAAAGTAGCTTAAAAGGCAGGGCCAGGGCCATTATGTACAGCCCTAATTGCTTTCATTTCAACCAGTTTATATTTTCATTTTCAAAGAATAGCAGTAGGTTTGTTTCAAGCATACGTAATAAGGAAATTACAGGTTTCCTCCACCCACATTTGGGCTGTCACTGATATGCCCACGGGCAATTTGGCAGAGCCTCAGTCACTGCTGTCACTGTACCACACCGTACTTGCCACTACTTGGAAATACCGGGTCAGTGATAGTAACAACAGCAACAGCACTAGAGGCGACTGATAAGCAAAATCAAAGTCCATCTGCACTATCTGGAAATTAAAGTAAAATTAAAAACAAAAAAGTCTCTTCCCCACCTCCCCAGCTTTGTCCAAAGACACAAAAGCCCCGGAAGTGACACTGAAGGCCTTCAGAAATGGCAGTGCTACACTGGCGCCTTTGCCTATCAGGTAATTAAGTTCATTATCAAAATTCCACGTTATGGTATGCAATCGGTGAATAAATGCAGTTTTGTAATCTTACAACTGATCACGTGAACTGCGGTCAACTTTGCCTTAAAAAAAAAAAAACAAACACCAAACCAAAAACAAACAAACCCAGAAATCCCTAACTCAACAGCGCCTCTTGGACACTTCTCCACATCCTACTCTGGAGGCAACTTCCCTTGAGAAAGAGTGAGCAATTTGGGACTGGATCTGGAGTATCTTCCATTGCAACATGAGCTACACACTTCTGGGAGAAAGCCCTCCTGCTCCTTAAGCTCACCTGGCCAGTGGGATGGCAAAGGGCATCCCTGCCTTGGCTAGCCACTCTTGTCCCCAACCGCCTCAGACCAAGCCTGCATGCGACCAGCTCTACAGGACAGGGGCCAG
Source organism: Platyrinchus mystaceus (assembly GCA_035041135.1). Classification (NCBI taxonomy): domain Eukaryota; kingdom Metazoa; phylum Chordata; class Aves; order Passeriformes; family Tyrannidae; genus Platyrinchus; species Platyrinchus mystaceus. Next base: position 43,852,025 of record JAWWLV010000121.1, read on the forward strand.
GAATAAGGAATCACAGACAGTAAGGCAATCTTTACAATGTCAGAAAGTGTATTTGGCATTTAAAAAAAAAAAAAAGAAAAAAAGAAGAAACAAGTGCATACAAATACAGCTAGAAGCATTTCTGGTTTGCCAAGTGCTCTCTAAAAAAAGCAGCGCAAGTCACAGCCTACATTGAACAGTAACTGTCACCAGGGAAGCACAACAAATAGTTGCTATAACAAAAGGGAAAAAAAAAAGGCAAAAAAAAGAGAAGAATTAGAAGAAATGCCTTTATAATAAGTACATACCTTTTGTCTTCAAAAAATATAGAAACACAATGTATTCAAAAAAAATCAAAATTATACAGCCATGTTTATGAAGTCTACATTTCCCTTGTCTTGGAGATATATATATATATTTATATATATATATTTATAGATATATACATAATTCGAGCAGTTCGAGTTCAAGGTGACGTCGGGCGGTGAGCGCAGGCGAGTCACGAGTCCCTCTCCTTTTTCACTTTCACATCTCCGGCCAGGATGGTGGCAATCTCCCCTTGCATGAAGGCCCAGGGGACGTTGGAGCCGACCAGGGGACACTTCTCCCCGCTGGGGCAATACACCTCCCCGCTGGCTCCCTGCTGCTTGATGCTCTGCCGGGAGCAGGGGAAGCAGAACTTGTGGGAGGGGACGGAGGGGCACTGCACGAAGTGGGTGTCTTCCAGGCGCTCGTGGCAGAGGGTACAACACAACGGGACGCTGGCGGCGAGAGACGAGTCCGGCAGGCTGGCGGGGTGGACGGGCTCCAGCCCGCCCGCTGCCGCCGCGTTGGCCCCCTGGCCCGGCATCTCCCTGCCGGGGCCCAGCCTTCTTTGGTTCATGGCGGAGGGCGAGGGGGGGCTGCTGCTGTTCCTCCGCGTGGTGGAGTGGACCTGGTTGGCGTCTTTGGAGGCGTGGTTGCCCCCGGCATTGTCCGCCACCAGAATGAGGGCGGCCATGGGGGACTGGCCGTTCTGGGCCGCCTCGGGCGGCGTGGTCCGGTTGGAGTGGGGCGAGGCGGTGGGCGGCGGGGGCGACATGAACGGGGTGGCCGTCAGCGGCAGCTTCATCCCTTCCGACGAGGTGGGCAGCCAGGGCTGCACCTCCCCGTTGATCTTCGGGGGTCCTGCTTCGCCCTCCGGCTCGGGAGAAGGCTTCCTCTTCCGGGCGGCCCGGGCCCCTGCAGAGGTGGGGGGAGTGGGGGGAGGAGGAGGGTGAGAAGAAAACAGCGCAATCACAATGCATCGCCGAGCAACCGCGGAAACGAGTGGCCGCGGCCACCTCCCGGCCACCCAAGCAGACGGGCCGCCGCCCCGCACGCCCAAAGCAGCCCGGCATCCCCCGCCCCGCTTCCTGAGAGAGGCCCCCGTGTTGTCGTCCCCTCCACTGCCGTGCCCGCCGCCTCCCGGTCCCTGGCTCCTCACCTGGCTTGGTCACGGAGCCGTTGGTCTCGTAGCCCAGCAGCCTGCCGCCCGCCATGCCCGGCTCCTTCTTGAATTTGCTGTCGAAGGGGGGCACGGCGTGGCCCCCGTGCTGGTGCAGGGCCAGCAGCGTGTCCCGCACTGTCTTGGGCTTGGCCAGCCACTCCTGCTCGCCGCCCGGCCGGCCCTTGCCCTCGGCGGTCAGCTCTGCCGCCGCCGCCGCCGGCAGGCTCTCGGCAGAGCCCCGTTTCTCCTTGGCGCCGCCGTCGTGCTCCCCCGCCGCGCCTCCGCCGCCACCCGAGGACGAGGAGGAAGAGGAGACGGAGCCGGGGCGCTTGTGCCCCAGCTCGGCGGGCTGCCCCGCCGCCTGCCCCGCCGCCTGCGCCGCCGCCGCCGGCTGCTGGGGCACGGGCACGGCCATCGGGGCGGGCGCGGCGGAAATGGCGGCCAGCGAGGCGGCGGCGGCGGCGCGGCTGCCCAGACCGCCGATGGCGGCGGGGAGCCCGGCGCCGTTCACCAGCGGCACCAGGGTGGGCGGCACGGCGTGCGTCCGCCGCGGGTTCGGGCTCTGCCGGTTCAGCTCGGGCGGCTCCTCGGGCTTGGGGAAGCCGTTGGGCACCAGAATCCCGTTGACGTGCCGGCCGCCGCCGTACTCAGCTCCCAGCCGGGGCGGCGGCCGCTCGGCCGCCAGCGAGTAGCGCTCCAGGGGCTGCGGCGGGGGCCGCGCCGCCGCCTCCGGCGCCGCGGGGTGGCCGAGCTGCTGCTGCTGCGCCAGGAGCTCCTTGGCGGAGAGCGGAGGCTGCTTGGCGTGGGGCGGTGGCGGGGCCCGGCCCTCGGGGAAGCAGCCGTGCGCCCGCTTTAGCTGCCGCGCCGTGTCGATGACGAACTCCACGCGGTCGGCGCCCTCGTAGTTGACACAGCCCCGGCAGACGGGCTCGGTGAAGTCCCAAATCATGGCCCAGGGCATGCGGGGGAGATCGCACAGGTAGCACGACTGCCTGCGGGAAGCAGCCGCCACCGCCGCCGACGACATGTCCCGGCCCCGGGGCAGCGGCGAGCGCCCCCCGCTCCGGCTCCTGCCGCCGCCGCCGCCGCCGCCTCCTCCGCCCCTCGTCACCGGAGTCCCGACGGGCAGGCTCGGGTGCCGCGGCCGCAGCGGGACCGTCCGCCGGGCCCCCTCCCCCTCGCCTTCCTCTTCCGTGCGCTGGAGCGGGGCGCGGCGGGAGCCCCGGCAGGCAGAGCCGCTGCAGGGAACGCCGCTCCCCTCGCCGTCTCCGCCGGCGGCGCTCACAGGGCGGCGGGGACGCGCATCTCCGCCGCGCGCCTGGCGCAGGGCTGCGGCCGCTACCGCCCGCACGGCTCCCCCGCTCTCTGGCTACTACGGGGCGGCGCGGGGCGGCGGGGGCCGGCGCGGCGCGGCGGGGCGGGCGGGGCGGGGACTGCCACGGGGGCCGGGGCCGGGGCTGGCGGCGGCGCCGTGCCGTGCCGGGCTCCAGCCGCCACCGCCACCTCTGCGCGCCGCCGCCTCGATTCTTCGACAGTGCCGGCCGCGCCTGCGCGATGGGCGCCCCCGCCCCGCCGCCGCCGCGATCCCAGCACCGGCCCCTGCCCGCGCCACCGGCACCGGGGGTTCCTCCTGCCGCCGGAGGGCCACCGCGCCCCCGCCCCGTCTCGCCCCCGGGGAGGGCTGTGGGAGCGGAGAGGGACAAGGCGAGGGGCGGGGGTGCGCTGCAGCTCCCTCCTTCTTTTCTGGTTTTATTATTATTGTTGGGTTCATTACCGTTTCCTGCGCCGCCGAGGGGCTTTGCCGAAACCTCCCACCCGTGGGCGCACTGAAGGGCTCGATGTCCCCCCTCCGGCCCCCCGCCCCGCTCGCCCTGTGACCTTGGGCACGGCGCGGTGCCCCGGGCTATCCCCCGCTGGGTCGGTCATCGCCACCGCCGGGCAGGGGTCGTCTTTGTTTTCCCCGCCGGGCCAGGAGGCACCATTAGAAATAAATACAACGATTACCGAGCTTTTTTTTTTTTCTTAACTGTTGTCATTGTGCACAGGAAATAGGACGTTCTAGATTTCCTGTCATTTTCAACCACAAAACAGCGGTTCTCTTAATGCAGATGAGCAAAATTCACACAGACTAAGCAAACGCCGTCTCCTTCCCCCCCAAAAAAGAAAAATCTGCAGACATGTTTCCCTGCAAATTGCTCATCCGCTGCCTGCATCCACACCGAAACACAGGGCGGGGGCAAGGGAGGGAGGAAAAGAGGGTGTTCGCTCTTCCCGTTTGCCACGGGAGGTGAAGCAACCCCTCACCGGGCGCATCCCAGCACGTACGGCCGGCTGCACGCGTCTGCCCGGGCAGCGTAAACACGGCGGAGGCTGCTCCCCCCGACAGCCGTGCTCGGGCCGCCCTTCCCACGGCGTTATGTAGGTTACGGGGGAGGGAAGGAGGGCGGGAGGCGGGGGCCAGCTGGGGCCGGGGAAGCTCTGACGTCCGCTGCCGCCGGCGGGAGGTGGCTCCCCGCGGCTGGGAGCCGCCCGACGGCGCGGACGGGCGCTGTGGGGCCGGCCCCGAGAGGAGCGCAGCCTCTCGGCTGCTCCTCCTCGGCCCGGCGCGAGGGTCGGGCGGGCAGCGGGGGCAGCAGTCGCCCCCCCACTCGCCCCGCTCCGGGGCCGGGGGCTGGGTGTGTCGCGGCCGCCTGTGCGCCCTGGGGCGGCCGTGATGGGACCTTGCTTCACCCTGCCCCGGCCTCCTCGTCGTCCTGGCACTGGCTCCAGTGCTGGCCTCCCTGCCAGGTTGGGTGAATTTGCAACTGCACGCCCGACTGGACGTCCTGGCGGCGCCAGGCTGTACACAAACGAAATAAAAATCCGCCCCGGCCCCCGACCCAGCCCTGCACGTCGGCCGCGGCCAAGGCTACTGCCCCGGGGACTGCCCCCGGAGCCTTCACAGCTCGTAACCGCTTTGAGGCGGCCGGCCGAAGCCGGGGGACAGGAGCAAGGAGAAGGGAACAACCCTGCCGGGGCCCCGACATGCTCCCGGAGAGCCAAGGGTTAACATCGGCTCGCTTTTACCGAGCAGCCCTCCTTTCACATTGCATCGAAGTCCTTTAAAGCTGTTTCTCTTCCCTCCTCCCCTCCCCGGCTGGAAAGACGATTTATCCATGCATGCTAAGTAAACAGATCTTTGTTTTCGTCTTCCACCCACTGCCCTCTTTCTCCGGCTCGAAGCTGGAGCCTCGCCAAGCCGGCTGCAGCGATCGCTGCCTCCACACACACACACTCGGGGGGGAAGAAGCCGGGTTTCTCGGATGAGGCAATGAGCCTGCAATTGGCAGGGACAAGGCAGGAATTGTAATTGCACTTCATCATGTGATGGCTTATGAAAGAGGAAGTTTGGATGTTTTAGTCACGTACTCCTTTGCCCTCTTGCTTTAGCCTCCAGGTTCTCCAAAGGAAAAAATTACATATATTTATATATACTGGTGGAAAGCCAAGAAACAGTGTGTTTGCACATTTCAGATCATGAGCAGAGCTGGAGTGCTAGCTGAGCGAGGCTGCAGGGGAAGAAGGAAGCAAAGCTTTCAGCTGTGGCAGGCTTTTAACTGTAGGACAGAAAATGTGATCTGTATTCATTTACCTTTATTTCTAATCAAAACTAGCTGCATGGAAAAGTCAAGACAAGCAGTATTCTGGTTCTGCCACATTTACTGCCTTTGAATTCATTCTGGTGGAAAAGGCCAAAAAAAGCCAAATAAAACCCCATGTTACTGAGCTCAATGTCAAAAAGCTGATAAAAATATAGTGGCAGTGCTACATAGGAAATGCAGTTTATGTATCAAATCACAAAAAAAAAAATACCTCAAAGCTGCTGACTGCTACAGCAGTAACGGCACAGGAATCGAACAAATAATGCGTTTGTTTCTTGTTCCCTTTTTTTTTTTTTCTCATTTTTGAAACAGAAACAATCCTTTTGAGCCTGATCTCTGCAAAACGCCCCTTGCTATGACACACCAAGGCTATAGATAGGAGCAGTGAGTGCTGGAGGATGTCTGATGGGGTGTGGGGCTGTGCAGGTCTGGGGCAGTGCCTGGCCGAGGAACACCATGGTAGCATGGATGGGGGTCTAGCATGATGTGGAAAGCCTTTGTCCTGTTCTGGTGTGCTCAGTGTCATGGGTTAGGGAAAGAAGGGAGAGGAGAGGTTGGAGAGGGGCAGCTTTTTGAGATGAACTCTGTCTGCCACCCCCCCATTGCCACGGCAAGCCCCTTCTCACCATGTGTTTTTTGGCTTTTTTCAGTGAACCACACTGAGATTTTGCTGTGTTTCTCTTCCTCCCTGCAGGGTCCTATTTACTTTCCCACCTGTCTTCTGTGCTGGTGACAGTATCGCATGCAGACCCTTGTCCTAGAACTGTGCCCCCAGCCTGCACTTTACCCACATATTCATCCCCCATGGGGCCTGCCCTTCCTTCTGTGTCTAAACCAGTGCTCCTCACTTGCTCCCCTGTGCCCTTGGCATTCCTCTTTCCCTCCCCATCGAGAGCTGTCTCACATACTTTTCCAGCAGATATGCACTGCTTCCTTCACAGCTCTTATTGGCATCCTTCAGTTGCAGCAGAAGTCCTGCAGCGTAGTATCAAAATGGCCAGAGCCAAGACGAATTAGGGAGCTCGTTCTCCCAGAACTGAGAGAAGAGAGGCTGGGAATAGTCCTTGAGGTTTTGGATTTGATCAGATGCAGGTGATTCTGGGCCAACAATGTTAGTGCCATAGGGGGAGAAAAAGATACTGATGCAAATGAGAATGTAATCAGGCACAGCTTGTTGACATAAATAGGCTTTGGACAGGCTCATGGTAAGCCACCAATCCTGCAGATGTTTACAACCACTTATAACTTTATTCACGGGAGCATCACTATGAATGTAAAGCCATGTGCACTTATGTGCTCGCCGGGTGAGAGCACGCTTGCCTGAGAGCCGCTTGTCAGCAGCATGCTGACGGCTGCCCTGAAGCCTCGAGCTGACTGTTGATGGCAGGAGCTGACAGAGGCACTGGCACAGAAATACTCCACTGAGGCCGGAGAGAGGTCACTGAACTAGCTCCCTGCAAGGCAGGACGTGCCAGAGGATTGAGAGGGACTTGAGCAGCTACTCAGTGTCTGCCCTTTCCCATACATGGGCCTTTTATTAACTCCTTGAAAACAGCTGCATTGAACACTGCTGTTTCATGTTAACTTCTGAAGAGCTGTGAGGCACCTAAGCAGAGCCTGCCTAGAAAAGGAAACAGCAGCAGGAGACTGATGTACCATTAGTTCATGGATATCTCCCGAAATATGTATGTATGCTGATATTCTGCTCTAATGTTTTGCTCTAGACAGTTTGGGCAGGACTATTTATTTACCAGGGTCTCGCACTGTGAACAAGAGCCTGGGTGCTACAGCTTCTGCTCCATTGGTGGGCTCTAACCTAGACAGTTTGGAGCAAAAATTGAATGCTTTCCTTAAAAAAGGAAACAATTCTGTTTTTAACTGTGCCGCGCCGTTGACTCTATGCCCTCTTTTAAAGCAGAAGTAGAAAAAAAGCAGCAAGGAAAAGATCATGGAAATACTTGAGAATTTCAGAAGTTACTACCCTGGGAAGAGAAAGAAAAACTTCAGAGAGACACTTCCAGATACCAGAAGAAAGGGTAATTGATGTGGAAAAGCTTCCGCCCCTTATCCCCAGGCTGGGTAAATAGGCATGTCGAGTTATCCCATTTACACCCCGCCTTGGTGCTCTGCATTTCGAGCCACAGTCAGCAATTGTCTGCATCTACAGGCGATGGGGGCAGGAATGTGGTGGCGGGGGGCTTCCCGAGGCGCAGGCAGAGTGGCCGGCTGGCCGGGTGACCCCTTCCCAAAATAAACAGGAAGCCCAGGAAGCCGTGACCCCTCCATGACACCGTGCTGGCTCTGCTCCCTGCCTTCTGTGCGGGAGTCGACAGGCTTCCAAATACCCTTCGAAAATTGGACAGGGGCGTGGACTCCACAGGAAACATTACAAAATAAGAGCAGAAACAGATCGTCTGTTGAAAAAATTACAGAGGGCTTTAAAACTCCTTCTTTTAAGCTCCCAGATAGTTGCATGCCTTGTCTGTGCTTCATTCCCCTGAGTCCATGATGATGCAGCATGCAGAGCCCTCAGTAGCTGCAGAGGGGCAGAGCTTCCCTTTCTGCATGTGTGGAAGGGTTGCTGTGCCTGAGCAAAGCACAGAGAGGAGCCCCAGGGAGGCTGAGCCAAGGGCTTTCTCAGACGGGCTGAGGAGTTCAGGCTGGGAAATGCTGTTTGTGAGAGTTGGCAGTGGGGTCCTCACACAAAATAAAAGTAAAAAATGAGGCCCAGACCTTCTTGAAGCATGGGCCAGGGCTATTAATGTTGTTTCCAACATGGGAGTTCCTGCATTACCCAAACATCCCACTGAAGCAGCAAACTGGTGCTTGCTGACGGCTCCAGCTGGCAAGTTACCTCCTGGGCCTGCCAAAAGAACTCGCAGTCCCCAAAGACCTCCCTGCCTCGACTGCTGATGGTCATGGCCCCGCAGTTTGGGGCAGGACAGGACCACCATCAGTGGGGCAGGTAGCCCAGCTGAAGGTAGTCTGTGCTGCTGCTGACGTCCAGGATTCCTGGCAACACCAGCTATTTTGCAATCCCATTTTTCTACTCACCAAGTGGTTGCCTTGTCCTCCTTGCAGGGCACAGGCACCTGGATGGGCTGGGGACTCTGGGGAACAGGTGCTGATGGGTTTGGCCTCCTGACAGGTCAGCTAGTTCAAAGAGACTTGAAGATAGAGAAGAGAGGAAAGATGGATTCCCTCTCTGATTCCCCAGCAATTGCTAGGATTTTATAGCTACCAAACACTGGGTAGCTAATCAGACATGCTCACCTAGCTGGGTAGCAAGATGCACTATGCTGGTACCCTTGCCTGCCCATGCTTCCCTGTCCCCCTGCCCTGTGAAACACTTTAACTCAGGGAGCAATGTGCAGCTGCTAAAGAAGAGTCCCTTGAACAGGCCGGTCTTCCTTCCAGAGGAATTTTGGCCACTGGCATGCAAAGGCTGCAAAATGGTGCATTAGGCTGCAGCCTTGGTTTGTTCCAGGCACACTGAGATATGGTTGAGGTGCCCATGTTTCTGCTAATCATTGCAGCTATACTATTTCATTTTTGCAATGTAACAAGAGCCAACAGAAATGTGCCCAAATCCGAGAAAACACGAAATAGAAACAAAATTTGTTTTTGGCATCCTGGCACTTTCTCTGATTCTCTCCTTTTCTCTCCTCCTGATGCCCAGGCAGTACCCCTCCTTTGCAGGGAGCCCCTTAGGGAGCATCCTGCGCAGTCAAAGGAGGGAAGAAATGCTCTTCTCTCTGCTTCAGCCCATAGCCTTATCTTTTAGATGACTGCAGTGTAATATGTAAGTAAAAACAACTAAAAAAGAGTATTTTTGTCTTCTTGTACATTCTGTCATATGAGTAGTGTAATACCGTGTAGCAATGCTGAGGAGCAATACTTAGGAATTTAGGCATTAATGATGCGTTTGTGAACTTAGAGCAGATCTGTATTGCATTACCTCATCCTGTCCATGTGTAGTTTCAGGCAAAAAAATCATGCACATCCCTTTTGCAGGAACATACATCCCTCCTGCTCACACTGAGCTCCAAAAAGAGGTGCCTGCTAGGAAGTACAGTTGAGTTCATACTTGATTAAAAGAACACCAGCAACATTAATGACTGGTAGACCTGTGCTGGAACTGGCAATTAAACTCAGTCTCCTCCTGCGAATTTTAGTCATTAAAGGAGCTTGCCAAAGGCTGGGACTTGGGTATCACTTAGTCTCCCAAATAGGACTGGATGGGGGACCAGTCATCTTCGTGATGGGTCCTGCCAAGAACCTCATGTCATGCTTGAGGAATGGCCATGTCAGTGAGCTTGCTGGGGTGGCTGCAGAGGCTGCTTGCACAGCCACCACTTGCTGCTGATTCAGGGGTCTTGCATGTGCTCTTGGAAGGTGTCAGACAGGCATTCCTCAGCAACCTGCCCTCTAACACGTCTCATCAAAGTCTCAACACACAGTTCGTCGTGATCAGGAGCACTAAGCAGCTGCTGAGGTCTGCTTCCACTTCCCATGCACCTTGTGCAGCCTCAGAGGTTAATGACTTTTGAATATTGCAAATCTGGGATGGGTTTCAATGCTGATCCAGAGGCAAGAGGGCCATCATCTTGATAATCCATTTTCCCTTTGCCAGTTACTATTATTGCTAACTGCTGTTCCACACACATTGTAATTAAGTGGAAAAAATACAGACCAAATGAAAAAGGGTACAAGCCTCTCAAAAACATCTCTGCTTTAGCTGCAGCCTGACTCAGCCTTCAATTAACATTCTTACTTAAAATAGTTTTGTTATACAGCTTTTGTTAAATCTTACATAATAGCAGACCAAATCACCACCTCAGAGCGCCATGATGAAGAGAAGAGCTTGGCCCTGGTTTCCGGAGCACCATCTCATCCTGTCTTTGATCCAGATGGTCTTGGATATGGGTGAGCTACTGGAGGAGAGCATTCAGCACACTTGCAGCTTTGCCTTGGTGGGCACAATGAGCTGGTGCTGCCACTAGAAGAAGTGGTTCCACTCTCCCCCATTCTGGCTGCTTGGTTCTGCCTAACACTGCCCTTGGCATCTTGACTGCATTGCTGCTGGAGCAAATCCGGCAGCACCAACAGCTGCAGCACAGCTAAACCTGCTCAGGTGCCCCATCCTGCTCTGCTGGGAGTGCTCCTGGGGCAAAAGGGAGAAGGCCAGGATGGAAGGCTGAGAAGGGACCTCAGCAGTGACATCACTTTAGACCTGTAGCAGAAGCCTCTCATGCTGCACCTGCACCCATCCCATCACTCACCAGTGGCTGTGCCCCACCTCATCAAGCTGCTGGAGTGTACACTGGGCAAGAGGGAGGGACACATGGACCAGCTGGGCTTCCAAAGGTCACAGGGCTGCTCTGGAGATAGGTCTACCATTTCCTAGCAGGACCTGAGGAGCTTGAGAACTGGGATCCATCTCCTGCAGAGCAGGATAGCAGCCCTGTCTCCATCACCTACAGTGATAATGTGGGGAAACCCCTGCACTGCAGAGGAGTGTCCTTATGGCTCAGCAGAGCTACAAAACCATTTAAGTACCAGCATGATTTTTTTCTATGTTGTTCTTATTGGGCCTGGTGTCTAACTGGTACAAAACTGGAATAAAACACACGTACCTGTGTGTGTGTATGTTCATTTATGTGCGTGCCCACAAAAGGGGACTTTGTATTTAAATCTGGAAAACTGGCACATGGGATGCAGGTATGAAGTGAGGAAGATACTCTCATGTCTGCTTCAGTTTGGGGGACTACTTTCCATGTGAAGCCATTGCTGTCAAGCTTATGGCTCCACAAGTGCTCTCTGGGATTGTGAGAACCTTAATCTGAGATTGCATGATGCCCCTGAACCAGGATGGTGTTTCAAATGGAGAGACAGCTGGGAAAAGAAAGAGCCAGGCACCTCTAAACCTAGTATCGCTCACCACCCTTGACCTTAGGAAAGCAATGATCACAGTGGGAACATAGTTCCTGCCGGAGGCAGCTCAGCTAAGTCACTGAATTTTCACTAGAGTGGCATTTGGCCTGAGGTGATAATGCACAGCACCGGTTAACGTGGGGTCAAGCGGTCGTGCAGCTGACAGCTCACTCCTGCCTCGTCCAGAGAACCACAGCATCTGCTTGGCTCAGCTCAGGGTCCCAGCCTGACCCACCGCCAGTGCTGAGGGGGGTTGCTCCGCTAGTGCCCCCCTCTGCCAAGGAGCTGGGAAAACTCCTAGGGATGACAGAAAAGTCACATAACGGGCTCAGCTCCCCTTCCTCTGGGAGATCTGCAGTGGCATGTAACCTGGAAAGAAGTAGGTTAATGCAAGAGAGGCCCTTTCTTGTGAATTTTGTTTTATACTGAGAGTTACGTGTTTTGGCAGACTTTTTGATGAATAGGTCAGCAGGGTGTGGAAGCATATTCTAAAGCTTTCTGCATCCTTGCACATGCTTCTAGTTGCTGGGGGTTTTGCCTATTGCTTCACTTGGAAAGGTTTAAAAGAAAATGCAAATCACAGGCAAAAGGTAGAGATAGATTTTTGTACATCATTTTGGCGCAGAAAGAACCTCTACTCAACTCTGTACAATATGAAAATACCAGTTTCTCTGTTTACAATGGTAAAAAAGAAACCATCCCAACCCGCTATATGCACCTCTGGGTAGCATACATAAATTTCCTTAGAATTTTCTTTGCCTCAGAATGGGTATAGGGCACGTATGGGAAGAACCTGGACTTCTTCACATCTTCTTGCAAAACTAACATCGATAATAAAAATATATTTTTTCATGTATTTCAAAAACAGGTGACTGTTTCTGCATGCTAGGCTTTCAGAATCAAACTTTTACACTTGAAATATGAGAAAAATCACATGAGCAAAAGACTAAGAAACTTTTCAGATGTAATCAGATACACTGTCTGACAGACTGGAGTACTTAAAATCCTCTTCAACCAATGGCATGTCAAGACATGCCTGCATTGGACACTGTTAAGACATCCAGCCCCCGTATTTTACATGCCCTCCTAATTACATTCATATGTTCAGTTTCATATTTGACCTCTCTGTTGCAACAGAGCGCCGAGTAAAGCACTCCTCCTCCTAGGTCTTATGCAGGAATTAAGCCGGAGAGTGTGGAGGATTCATGATTGTTGTATTCCTCATACACACACTGGAGTGACATAAGGAGTAAGCAAAATAAAAACATTTAAAACCCCCCACTTCAAATGTGCATTTTTTAATTTAAAATATGGTCTGGGCTCTTTCTCTTGGCCTTGTTTTTTGGAGCATTTTGGTGTTCACACCTCTAATGCTTCCTCCATCTGGCAGCTCACCAGCTACCGGGTTTCAGCTTCTCTTTATTCAGAGGAAAAGACCATTTGCACAAAAATTGCAACATTACAGAGTGAGAAACCGACTAATCTCAGTTGTTAGGACTTCCATCACTGAATCCAGTAGGCTCAGATTCCCAGCACACTGGGAGTGGCTTTACACGAAGTTTCATGGAAGCACTGACCAGAAGACACCAACTGCACAGAGAAATCCACTATTTTTTTCCATGCCCTAAAATCTCTAAGAAGCCTAAGACAAAAATCACATCACTCTAAGCAAGAACAGAATTGGACCCTTTATAGTTATAGATATAGATTATTTGGTACTTAATGCACATGCTTTAAAAGCATGTTATCAAAGAGAAAAAGATCTGAAGGCACAGTGATTAGTCAGTGGAGGCCTTTGGACCCTTGCTGTTGTTTTGGGGAAGGAAACAGCAATGCTGAGAGAAGGAGCAAAGCAACTGCCAGCCTGAACCACAGTGGAATTCACTCCCAGCTTGTCATCAGGCAAGACACAAGAGTTTTTCCCAAGGGCAGTCCACAAGGTTGGATCACAGCCCCTCAGCCTTCAGCACATCATGATTTCCAGATTCAAGACAATGATTTGGGATTTTTTGGGTGAGCTGTACCTCCTGTGTATTTTACTGGGACAGTCAGATTGAAATACCATGCTGCTCTGCTCTCCTTTATCACTGTTATTACCATCTTTTTTGTGAAGCAAGAAGACTAATCCTCATGTAAAAATAATAGTATTGCAGACCTAGGCAGCAGATGGTGTTCTTAAATACCTGGGCAAAGTCTAAGGTCATCATGCTTTAACAGCTAACAAGATATATTGTCTAGCACTTAATAGGTAACCTCCTAGTGTGGGATGTTTGCAAGGCCAAGCAGAGTGGCAAGTGGTATCTTGTCCAAGCCCAGATAACTCTTCCAGTTAAACAAATATTTGACAACCACTTTCTTGCCTAAATTTGTTGCTACCAACACGTCAGATAGAAATAATATGATTCCATTTAATCTCCTAAACGATCCCTTCTTTAACCAGCTACATTATGTTTTAACTAGACAGTAGCAATTTGAGTGCCTGACATATAGGTTAATTTATAAGAGTACAGGGAGACAAATCCTTAGGGCATGTAAATAATTGTGAGTCTGCTGCAAAATGTGTCTCTGACCAGCTCCCCAGGGCACCATGCCCGTGAGGTGTGCTCGCCAGCCAGTTTTTGTTGTCCACAGAGGTCTTCAGCCATGGCGTGTGTTTCTTCGTACTCACGGGACTGCTGTCCTAAGGATTCACACATTTATCTGCATTGATAGTTGAAACTGAACCTTCATAATATGTGTCAAGGCTGTCCTCATTGCGTGATCTAATAAAATTTTCAGGCAGAGCTCCCTCTAAGGATTAATTTAATATCGTAACAACTGCACTTTATCATTGTTTTCTTTGATATTTGCCTAGCCTTTCTTGAACTTTACCTCTCAGCTGATGGGTGACAATTTCACTTTAATGGCACTCCCCAGTGTGAAAGCAACTTCGTATATCCACTCATTTACCTACTTTTTCCTCAGCTGTTTCTTCCCTGCCAGTACCTCTTTGAGAGTTTGCCCAGGCCAGCTGCCCAGACCACTCTATTAAACAGCAACAAGTTTTCGCCGGAGTAGGGCAGCTAGCTCCTGTTAGCATGCCTGGTGCTCAGAAAGGCTGCTCCCCGAAGTGCAGCCTTCTCTTCTGACACTGCCTTCTTTCAGAAGCATAGGTGAGGGTGCCTGCATCACTTTCAGGGCCTTCAAGAAAACCATGGAAGTTAAGCATCTCTTTTGAGGGCAGATCCTGGCTTTCATTTAATTAGTGTATAGTGGCAAGATGGGGACTTAAAGAAGACTCCTGTCACTGCCAATAGTTTCACACAGTACTTTTCCTTCACAGTAATTGCTCTCCTGCTAGGATCCATGAACTTGAGAACAAAGTACATTTTATTATTTACAAGGGTTAGATGACAAATACAAACAGATGGTGCAAAGATGACTCCTAATGCATAGTGATCAAGTAATTTAATATTCATGGGTGAAGGCCTGGAAGATTAAGTAAACAGATTCAAATGTTCAGGGGAAAGTATCTCCTAACAATGCATAAAGTCAGCGTGGCCTTTTGTGCCCTGTTACCGCTTGAGTCAGGGCAATTAACATAAAGGAAAAGACTGACCAAATTTTCCAGTCTTCTTCAAGCACCCAACTTGAGCAGCATCTTTGTAAGGGAACCCTCAGCAGGAGTTTTTCCAAGACCAAGAAAAAACCTTCTATTTTGCAGTTAAAGAGGGCTGCAAAGCCTGAGTGTGCTCCAGTTTGCTGCAGCTGCCCTTATGTAAAGCAGTCTTACCTGAATGACAGTGCTGTTTTAGCTGGGACTGGTTGGATGACTTACGATTACTCACCCGAGCAAGTGTTGTGGCACTGGATTCTCACCACACCACTTTGCCACTAATAATACTTCTCATGGCAGAAGCTAGGATTTCACTGGTGCTGTTTTCACATGTAGTCATCTTGCAGAGGCAATTTCAACACTGATAAATATTACGAGTCAGGTCCTCAGTATGAATCATCTTGTCCTTCCAGATGACTTTTTCTTTCTGTTGTTTACATCAGAGGCAGGGAATTTTGATGCTTTTTGGTGCCTGTGACTAAAGGAGTGTTTCATATGGGAAGTGATTTCCAAACTCACTTAAGTCATCCCTCTATATGTTTCCCTTTGTGGTTGTTGCTCTTCTCCTTTTGAGTGTGGGCAGCTAGCAAGATGTTTCTAAGGCACTACTGACTGAGCGCTGAAAGCATGACAAGAAAGAAAAAACAGGGGGAAGAGTTTATTGATGCATGTTGCTGGATTGTGCACAGAAGTTTGCTCTGAAAGTTTGATTTTCCTTGTCCAGATTGGATTGTTGAACAAACAGATTATCTGGGGTTTGGTCATCCCATCGGCTTATAGGATCACTCAGCAACAGGAAGGTGTGCTCATAGAGTCAGGAGCGAGACAGCAGCTCTGAGATATCTGCCTCCCTGCCTTCCCTTGAAAAAGCCCCTTGCCAGTGCAATAGAGGATCAAGATGCCACAACCTGCAGAAAAATTGGAGAAGCTTAGAGATGAGGTAGGGCTGGAGAATGGTTGAGCTCAAAGTTGCAGCATGCACCTCGGTGGTGGAAAGCTGCCCATGAATGTGGAGGTGAGCTCTGCTCCAGGAACTCCACCACTCTGGCTGCAGGAGGAAAAATGACACCCCAATCTCAGAAAAGGAAAGGTTTGTCTGCTCTATTTTCATCCTCTTTCAGTAGCTGTAGCCTTATGGCAGCCTATCAAAATTTCTGAAGACACTGGGCACCTCTTTCTTAGGATCTTGCTGCTCTGCCACAGCAGAGCAGGCGTGCTTTCTCCACAGCACCTGGCAGCACCCTGGAAGTGGTATCTGGCACCTGAATCCTTTCAAGGGATGCCATGTGAGGAAAGGCATGTTTATTGCCGTGACTCCAAGGCTCACATTTCCAGGGGGGCCACAGTGCTGCACAAGTAAGTCACGCTGCTCACAGCATCAGAGGAAAAGCATCTCTGCATCTGGTATCATCTCAGAAATTTGTCTGTCTCTGTGGATGCACTTGGTTGATATGGCTATGCAAACTGGGATGTGGCCCAAGATATGCAGCAGAGAAACCTGCCCTGTGAATAAGAGCCTTTGTTAAGACGGATCCCATCTGTACATGATTTCATCAGCTCCATGAAATGTACAGGACATTCATATGGTGAAATAGGCAGACTCCCTGTTCCAAGCGAGAAAAATCCTTCTGTCTGCTTTTCCACAGGAGACTGTTGCCATATGAGGTGAAACCTTCTGTGATGCTGTTGCTGCTCTTAACCGCAGGATGGGACAAGCACTGTGACCATGCTAACATGCCAAATAATGTGCATAGAGAGGCATCAAAAGTACACCCAAAAAATTGGCATTGACTTCTCCTTTGCCTTCTCTTCCTTAAATATGGGGCTGCTTAAAGCAGCATAAATACAATTCAGTCCAGCTAACGAGCAGTCCACAGTGCTGAAACACTCCTGACGTCCAAGCCAGCTCCCTGCCAGCGATTTCATTTACCATATGTTTGGTGTGGTTTTTGGCAGAGTCAGCCTGAGCATTTTTTTGGGCAGGCCTGCCTGCAAACCAGTTTTTCCCTGCCTCCACCCAAACGTGAGCAGGTCCTGTCTGCCACCGTCACACTGCTGTGCAGGGTCAGCCTGGCTGTTTTGGACAAAATTAGTCAGAGTGGCCTCTGGAAAAAAGCCCAAAGAGGGCTGATTCATTTTCCATAAGACTATTTGTATTAAGGACACTGTAGGAAGATGACTTCTTCAGCATCACGCCCAGCCACTATTGTAGCTGCTTTTCCCATTGTGCAATAATGTCCCCGGTGATCACCACAGTGATCACCACGTGCTTTCTTGCTGGAGTGGCAGCCTGAGGAGGCTGCAAACAGCAGCAACGGTAGATCCCAACATGAACAGGGAGCCCCAGCAGAGCCAGCAGTACCCAGCAGCAGTCCACCAACAATGCATTCCCGCAGCCACCTCATTTTTCTGTTTCTTTGCTGCGAGCATCTGTTAGGTTTGCAGAGGTGTGAACCAGGGCAGTCCCCAGTGCTGGCCTGTCTCTGCAGCCTGAAAGTCTGGGTCATGGCAGTGGTGGCTGTCCCAGTCTCAGCTGCCCAGTGGTAATGCTGTCAGGTAAGAAGGCTGACGGCTTTCCCAGGGAAGGAAAAGAGAAGGTTGGGTGCACACTGGGAAGGATTAGCTCAGTGGATGCCAGGAACATCCTGGCAGGAGCAAACCTGGCAGGATTAGGGCTCTTTTCAACAGGTGTTGGATCCAGTGTTAGGGACAGCTTGCTGTGGCCTGTCTGCACGTCATGCTCTGCTTTCCTGCTGCAGGGTGCCCAACTGGGGCAAAACCAAAGCAAACTGTGGAATGGGGCACGCTGCTCTGGAAAGCCAGCACTGGTGCTAAAGCACCTTAACGTATCAGCTGCAGCAGTGCAGTAGGGGGGATGGAGGTGCTGGGCCACGCTGGAGGACCACACTGGGATACAGTGTCACTTATGCCAGGATGCGCTACCGAGACATACACTCTGGCTGATGCCATCCAGCTAGAGCCCAGGACAAGTCTAGCTGACCCAGGGGGGAAAAAAGGGAATTCAAACACACTTCCCTGCCCTTTATTAAGCAGATGCCAGAAGATGAGGCAGTCTGGCTGCCTCTTTCTTTCCTGCCCCATGGTCAAAGCACATATTCCCAGGGGAATAGCAGTATTTTACAGAGACAAGTCATGTTCCCCCGGCAGAGGAGCTTTGCAAAAGACTCACAGGTTGTCTGTTCACCAAATACTGTTCTTTAACTTACTGATCTCAGGAAACAGCTTTGCCAGGTAAGCCCTCTAAGAAAAGATGAAAAAAACCAGTAGCCTGCAGGGCTGTGATTCCTCCCTCCTTTTCTGCTGAATTAATTGCTAGAAAGGAAGCACATCTGCAGTGGCCAGGCACTCTGTCCCCTCTGGAGGAAGACACTGGCATTTGGCCTTACCCTTACATTTCTCTTCTCTGAAGCAGTGTGTCTGATTCACCCTGGAACTGAGATGTGGAATTTGGCTTGATATCCATTGGAAGAAAATTTAAATATGCATGCCTACAGCGTCTTCTTTTGCAGGCTACTCCAGCGAGCAAGTATGTGTCCAAGATGGGAGACCAGCTGTGTGCAGCATGGGCAGGAGCATCTCTTGCTTTGCCTACCTCATCCTGTCCAGCTCTGGCCCAGGGTGGGGCTGCTTCTGGAGGCATCAGACCTATATGCTGTAAGACAGGTGCCAGAGAAGCTCTACCTAAGAGGAGGGCTGGGGGCCCTCCCCGTGTGGGGACCTGCAGGGGCAATTCTGGCTGAGTCAGCCAGAAGAGTGCTGAGGCTCCCCTGGGCACCAGCCCCTGCTCCCCCCTCCATCGCTCTTCCCTGAAGACACAAGCTGGCCTTTAATCAGCATTAGCTGTGCACTGTGAACTGTCAGCATCGTTTTTGTTTCAGTAATGGGCCTTTGCTGTCGCAAGGCTGGAGTGTATTAACCCCAGGCGGTGACTCAGCATGCACACCCCACTGCACACCCCTACCTCGAGCGTGGGAGAGCTGCAGGCAGGGAAGGGAGCAGGGTGGGATGACCGGGGTTGCCACGTGCAGGACTGCAGGGTTTCTGCTCTTCCCTTTTCTCATTTCAGGTGAAATTGTTGCAAATTTCACAGACCTTTAGGTAGTTTAGGCAAACAAAGGGGAAATTAATACTGAGCGGGGGAACTGACATCAGTAAACAGTCAGGGCGTTGCTAAATGACAGTGGCAGGTTGTTTCTCCTGCAGAAGCACAGGTGGGCAAAGGCAGTTAAGAAAAGAAAGGGAAAGTGGCAGGGTAAGGGCTGGGACCTCTGCAGAGAGGTCCCAGCAAATAGAAGGCAAAAGAACAAAGGGAGAGATGCAAAGCAGATGCATTGCTTATCTGCTCCAGCATCAAATAAAATTCCTAAGTGTAAACCAAAAGCAATGACTAACCCAAACCTGAGGACTGGCCTGTAGGAAGGGGTAGTACTGCTGTAATCAAAGGGCCAAGGTTAAAGCATTTTAGTTAAGGCATTGCACATGTGGACTATTGATACAAGAAAAAAAAATCTGGCTTTATAGCTTCCAACGAAGTATCACAAACATGATGGCTTCCTGGTGCAAAGTGCTGATCCTGTACAAATGCATGCTTCCATTTGTTCAGAAATTGTTGACAAATGTGCTGGCTGCCTTTATGCTGGATAAGGCACAGTTTGTCTTCCAACAGGTGGTTTAATGCCAACAAAAAAAAACAAAACAAAACACTAAAAACCTAGAATAAGCACATGGTACTGAATTTTGGCTCTTCCAACAGAATTGTGACTGGAAGTTCACAAATAATCCTGATCAATCTTATCCTGGGTACTGCCACTTGTCTTAATTTTCACTTAAAGCTATTTTAATTTAATTGACAATTTCAGTAAAATATAAGTCAGTGCAAATGTTTCTAGCTCTTAGGCCACACTATAACTGATTTTCCAAGGCAATGCAAATGGCAAGAGAAAAGGTGGTCATGAGTCTTAGAGCATTGACACATTCATTTGGCAAATATCTGCCCTGGTGCTAGAAGACCCCCGTGGTGTATAGGGTGAGCAGAGAGACTTTTCTGTGGGGTGCTGGGTCCAGGTGAGCGGTTTGGGCAGGGGCAGGTGAGAGAGCCGTGACAGGAGCCAGCAAGAACCATGGCAGGAGCTGACAAGTGGGAGTGGCAGGCATCTTCCAGCCACTGAGTTGGAGTGGAAACCTCCTCCCCCAGGTTTATTGCTGCAAGGTGTGTGCTTGCCTGCACATTCACCCTAACCTGTCCTCACCTGGGGTTTTAACTAGCACGTCTGGCTGAATTTTTGAGGTGACTGAGTATGTGTTTGCTTCTGCCACCTCCAGGAGAGGGGCAGTGCAGACAGATGTAGGTGGCAACATCTTCAAATTACAGCTTAATCCACACTAGCTCATGAGTCAGGGCTGTGACTCACAGACAGAGACAACTTGGCATGAGAGGAACGCAGGTCCTGCCCCTGCTGCCTGCCCTGCTCTGCTCCGCCTGGACACAGGCTGCACACATCACCCTACTCTGGCACCAGCCCTGCCAGGCAAACCAGCGGGCAGCTGTGTTGGTGCGGGAGCCAGCTGCTGCAGTCCAGGGCACCACAGCCTTCCCACTTCAGCTGGGGGCTCCAAGAGCAAAGCAGGCCGTGGGGACATACATCACTTCTGTGTCCAACCCTGTATGAATTACTGACAGTGTGGCCTGGAGACCTATGTGTCCTCTAAATCCCCTAAACTGTGTTTCCAGGGCAAAAGGAGGGTGGAAACATGTTTTTTTTACACCCCTGTGTTGGTTCAAATAACTGTTTAGATAGTAAAAGTTAAGCCGCACACATCCTGCAGCTTCTTGAGGTTTTGCTTTTTCTTTCTCTCTGAGAGAGATGAACCTTTGATGACTGAAGATCAAGAATATTTCTACCTATACAAGTAAGCCTGTTGGTGCTCAGAGGAAATGGGATTCTTGTGAAGGTCTGATTTTAGGTGCACCAATGATTTTAGTTGCATCAATATTTCAGGTGTTAAAGGCAAGCCTGCATTTTAAATGTGTTGCATGCTCAAAAAAACTCTACCTTAGGCCAGTCCTAAGGTGAGAATATTAATGAAAGAGTTTCCCCACATGAACAACATGTACTGTCACATGCCTTATGCCTGCCTCGAATTTAAAATAGCCTGGTGCAGCCATAAGGAAGTCTCATGTCACTGTAACTCCACATCAGCTGCAGGTAAGTGCTCTGGGTGATGCTGTTCTGCTGGGATACATTTCCAAGCGGTTTCCAGCACTGCTCTCCTGTGGGGAATGGACTTGATCTGGGCTGAGTACAACTGGACTATGAGGACTCCAGGCATGCCAGCTTTTATGCACAGGGGCAGAGCTGTTTGTCTCACTGTTTCCACACTGCTGCTTTATTTTTAACTGCCAGGACTGAATTTCCCAAAAACACTGCATCCTCACAGACAACAGGATATTAAATTTAAGTAACAGATTTCCTCAGTGGTCACTTTTTTCCAAAATCCACAGAGACCAGGGTGGCTGCCAGAGCAAATGTGCTCCATGCATGCAGCCCATCTCCTGTCCCATGGGGCTGGTGTCCCCTCTGTGTTCTCCCCTGGGAGGAGGAGGGCAGGGCAATCAAAGCAGCCTCTCTGACATTTTGTGTGACATATGAAAAGCTGATAGCTTAAAGTTTCTTCTGTGTTTTGTCCTTTTGAAGGGACATGTTTAGTGTCACTGCCTTTCTTCGGGCACCTGTCATACGTGGTGTTGAGAGCAGCTATAAGTGGGACAGTGAGATTTTATTTGTGTCTCTGAGGAAACCTGTTTCTCTTTCCCAGTACACTGGTGTTGCCATGCTCTCCCTCCCAGAGCCCCGGCTTGCAAACCTCTCCATCTTTCCCTGCATCCCTGTGCTTCACAGGCCTCATTGCTTTTAAGCAGCCTCTGCATTTTCTGGGCTGTGCCTGCATGGAGGGCTGGCCATCAGTGGAGTAGGAGCAAGCCTGATGCTGGTGCATTTCTCAAGGCATTCTTGCCTTGTCCCTTTCCCACAGGCATTTGCCCCAAGCTGGTTATCGCTTCTTTGAAGTCTCACATACAGAAAATGTGTTTACTTAGAACAAGGAAGTAGGAAAACACTAATGGAGATCGAAGTGACTGGAGAGGCAAACATCTCCACTTCTCCTTTTTGGGTGTTTTCGCAGCTCATAGAAGTGCCTCTTGGTGCCTGAGACAGATCAGTAACAACCGCTGGAGACGTCCCCCATCACATCTCCCCCCAGCAATCCTCCAGCCTGTGCCAACCAGCAGCTGGCTGCTGAGGCGGTCACCGCTCCGCAGGGCACAACAAAGACCCTGGCTTTTACGAAAAGGGTGAGGCTGCCCCTGTGTTTCTGTGGCGTGCAGCGAGTGACTGGCATCACCACACTTTTGTTGCCTCTTTTTTACACTATAACATGAACATCCCTTCTTCTTCTCCTCCCTTTGCCTCCAAAGGTTCACCAAATCTGGGAATGGGCAGGGAAGGAAGTTGTGCCTTTTGCTGCTGCCATACAGGCCCTTTCTCTTCCTGCCTACTCTTAGCAGTGTATGGGCAGCAGCCGTGGGGTGGGTAGGCAGCCAGTGGTCATGCCTGGGGTTTGATTACCTTTGGGACACGAGGCTTCCTTCCACAGAGTCACTTCTTTCAAGCTGTTTCCGAAGTTTCAGACGGGCTCATAGGCATTGCAACCAAAGCACTCAGGAGATATTGCAATGTGTTATATAGTGAAAACTGCCCTCCTTCTACCCCTCTCAAACCTTTTTTTCATGCCCAGTCCTGCCGTGGGGCTGTGTGGTGGCTTACATCTGAGACCAAGTTAAAAGTAATAACCTTTTGGGTTATTTTTAAGCCAAATGATTTTCTTGATGGCCTTCAAATGAAAGCACAGTGTGTGAAGGGAGCAGGAGTGGGGCACCCATGGCATGGGCAGCCCCAGAGGATATGTGGACATGGGGGTCTCATTTATGCTCCCACAGATGCACACATAGAAAGCCAGTCCTTGGAGGTTTTTAGGGCAGGCTGCAGAAGGCTGAGATCACACCCATTAATTGTTCCATTTGCCTGCTCTTCCCTTGCCTGATTACAGGTTGTCTAGACTGAGAAGTGCAGGTTTTGCTCTTGGAGCATGATCAGAATAAGGTGTGACACGCCACCCTCCCCTTAATGGAAAAGGGATGTCAGTGCCTGCTCGAGGTTTTCTTTCTCTTTTGGCTTGGGCTGGCTTTACCTCTGCCATCTCCCTATGCAGGAAGAGGATGGGACAATCCCTGCCCACGCAGTGCCCACTGCACAGGAAGAGCTTGGATCTCCAGGACACCAAAAAATGACTCAGTGTGGATCAGAAAGTGGTGGTGTTAAACGCCAGTCACTTCAAAGCTCTTGTCGGTTGGTAAGAGAATAATTTAAAATTAAACCAGTTCAGAAACTACCTACCACAAGTGGTTACAAGCCTGAGTGTTGTAAAACTGGACCGTTTCCTCTTTTCCTCTCAACGATCATGTCCTTGATTCCTCCTTTAGGCTGCTTTGGCAATTCTTGCACAGTAATAAAAAGGCATGACACAGCATATATTTTGTGGCTCACCTTGCCAAACAAAATTACAATGTTAGTGTAGCTTCTTTGCCTTTGCATAATGAACTCTACAAAGGAGCTAGAGAAAGGGTAAGCATCTGTGCCAAGATGAAAGCAAAACCAAGAAGTACAGAGGTCTGGTTTAAAGCAGTCTCCGTTTAAAGTAATTCTTTTTGAAATTACTTATCTTGAAACTGTTACAGGCAGTTAGAGAAAGTCATACAGTTTCTAAATGTCTGCTATGTTCTAAGTCTGCAGCTACGTTGCTTAAATTAAGAAAAAAATAAACACAACTTAGAGACCTCACAAACGTGTCACAGCAGAGCATTGGCTGCCCAAGGTGTGCTGGGGCCAGGAGGAAGTGGGCTGCAAAGGAACTGCTTATTTGCCAGTCCTCAGGCTCGATGGACATAATTTGCATTTTTAATAGCATTTGGGACAAGGTTTATGTTAAGGTAAATTACACTAACTGACAACAAGGGGAATTTGGTGTGTGGGCAGGAGGTAGTTTGGGAGAGAGCGATGCCCAGTCATGCTGACTTTTTCATCACCAATATTACTCTCATCCCTCAGGGAACTGAAATAAGAATATGGACCTCACTGGGAAGTCCAATGGAAGGGGAGGATTTCCTTATAAGGAGGATGATGAAAGAGTAAAGGGGAAATCCTTCAGTCTATGGATCTGCTAAATCTGTTTCAGGAACAAGGCAAAAAGCTGACCCAACAAGCCCACTGCACTTATGCCTGCTATATACCTGTGTTAATAGCTGAAATAGGACTCAGACAGCCTGAGTGGTTCAAATACTGAACATTAAAAATCAGAACCTACTTCATGATGAAGACAAAAGTCCCAGCAAAAGATCTGACCATTAGTTTCTGGAAGTCCAACTAAGTCAATTAAGAGGAAAAAGGAAAAAAAAATAAAATAAATGGGTGAGGAAAATTTTGTCATTGGCTCTGGCATCTGCCAGCAAGGAGGTTGCCCAAATCTTGCCCATCATAAATGAGGTCCAGTCATTTGATGAACATTAGATATATTCATGTGTTAATCACACTGAAATACCACCTGCTTATCCTTGCCCTTTTGTGTCTATATCACCCTTACATTCACTGTGATAGACTACGGGTGAGATTTGATAGCATGCTAACAATATAAGAGTTGAGCCAACAACTCTTCTTTTGGTAAGAAAAGGCACTAAGCAAAATAATTTAGTTATTCTTAGATTACAAAGACAAGAGAAATCTCCAAATACAGTGTCAAAATAAGTCAGTGCTTGAAGAACAGCAAGGGGTGGAATCAGTGTGGAGGGAAATGTGACCAAATTTGTGAAGCACTATGTGTCTGACAATACCTGTTTTGCATATACCACCCTGAGATGCCCTTCCATCTCTCTGTACGCACAATTTCCATGGAATATTTCAAAACCAGCTTCATTCCCCGGCCAGTTTCCCATGGTCCACGTGTCCTTGCAGGCTGAGAGAGCACCTCCATGGCCCTGGCCCTGGAGCAGCACACCCAGGAAGTAGCTAGCTCCCAGCAGGCATCTCTGGAAAGAGTCAGAGATGCTTCACAATGAGACATGCTCAGCTCATTCCCTGCACAAAGCAAAGAAGACTCAACCACCAACCCACAGCCTTCAGCCCAGCATGACTCTGTGGGCAAGCACATCCTCCTTGGAGGTGGTGGCTTTGAGGATGCTCTTTGGTGTCCATGTAGGATTTGTGGGTCAACTTCAATGCTTCTGGACATCAGTGCGCCATTTGGGATGATCACTGCTAATTTTATGGTGGTGGGTGTTTGGAGGCGGTGGCTCTGAGCCAGCCTCAGTGTGCTGCTGTACCTGGTGTGCCCTGCCCACAGCCCTGAGTGCAGGGCTGGCTCCTGAGCTGCAACTAATGGGGCAAAGTTTCCACAATAAACCAAGTGTCTCACAAAAGCCTGAGTGACTGAATTCTCAATGTGATTAAAATTACCAAGGGAAAACATTTCAGATGTTCAACAATTTACACTACCACCTGTACTTTAAAGTACCTTTCCCCATTTCACTCCTTTAACTTTATGGGATTCTTCCCATGTTCTTGAAGCCATTTCCTTCCTCACTTCAGCTGTCATTGCAGCTGAACACTCTCATAATAAATAAAAGTACTGTATGGCTGGAGACTGTGCTGGGGATGAAAAATGCAAAGCCATTTATTATAAAATAGCCTGTGCAGGTAGCTGATCTTAGCATGCACTCTGCATCCTTCCAAAATCAAGGCAATTTGTAAAGTACTATTGCAAAATGTGGTATATATTCATTCCAGTTTGTTTCTTGTGATACGTTTATGAAACCATTCTCAAATACATTTTCAGTTAGGTTTTTCCCTTCTGCCGTTTCAGTCTAAACAGTGTTAGTGAAAGTGTCAGGCCTTCCCTTCATGGTGTAGTTTTGAAAGGTTTTAAATGTAATTTTGGAACTCGTATCACACATTACTGAGCTGTTTGATTTTATATTAATAACTAGGACTTATTTTCTCTCCAGCATGCTTCAGTTTCCTACAAGGTCACCTCTTTGGTGAACTAATTCTTCAGGATGGACATGAACTGAATAGTTGGAATAGAAAAGCAGTAGGGAAGAGGTAGGATAAATTGTCCTTCCAGCTACTTCTGCAAACGTGTTAATAGCAGGATGAGTCATGGGATTATCATGTGTCTTTCAGTCCTCTACAGGCAAAATCAGCAGGAGATCTGAGCAGTGGGGTCTAGGTGCAGGAGTTTTGGCTGCTGAGTGTTCTCAGAGGAGCAGTGGAAAGCCCGTCTGTTACGCTTTTCCCTCAGGTGAATTACTTTTAATAGATGTTTTGTTTTAAGAAATTATGAGCTGGAACTGTTACTTTTGATTTTACTTCAGGGAAAATGAGCTATAGGTTTAGGGGGTCCTCTGCTTGCCAATAGTGTGATTTCTTTTAACCAGAATATGTTGATGTAAATATGCCAGTTATCTAAGCCTCTAGGTATGTGTTTAGAAAAAAACCTCAAAACATTACCCGTCCATGTATTTATGGGGAAGCCTTTCAAATCTTCCCATCTTTTTTTCACAGCTTTTTTAAAGCATTTTAAGGTCTGATCCAAAGTCCAAGAGCATGAGCAGGAGTTCTCCAACTCATGACAATTGATGCTGAATTAGACCATAAAAGAAAGAATGTACTGTGACAGCATTTTGTAGATTTGTATTTTAGTTTTTAATGAGAAATTGGTTTTCTGAGACCCATCTGAGTGGGAGACTGTGCAGAATTGTTTCCATGGCTCACCCAGTTAACCACCTGTGACCAGTTTATTCTCCTTGAGGTCTGAAGGTCTCTGCACTTTCCCAAGGAGCTTCCTATGATTCAAAGTGCAAACATAGGAGGCCATATCAGATCAACAATTGCAAGATAGAGAACAGAAGTCAGACGGCCTGCAAGGATACCAGCTATCGATGTATCATCATAGCTCTTCTACAATAGTGGAAGAGTGTTTTCTTTTTATACAATTATATCAAGAGGAATCAGTTATAAAGTTGTGCTCATGTGATTGTTTGGAAAGGTAAAGTCAACCATCCCAGTCTCTGGGCAGATATCCATGGGAGCTTTGGGAACTCTCTTTAGTTCTGGATGCCCCATAAAGAAATATAATTTATACTGAATTAACTAGCTGCTGCTTTGCCTTAGTGCCAAGACTTGATGTAGTGAAGCAAAACTACAGTGAAGTAATGAAATCAATAATGTTATTAAAATAACTTGCAGCAGAGTTAGCAGACACCCTGCTGGCGAATCTCTCAGTAACTAAAGGGATGCTGGTAGGAACATGCCAGAGCTACAGATAGCAGCCAAAAGCCAACTTGCCTTCACCCCACTCAGAGGAATTTTCCAGAACAGCACAGGGGCAGGCACCTGGAAAAGCCACAGGAGGAAGAGGGTCAGCTTAGGTGGGATGGCTGCAAAGAAGAGAGGAGAAACCGTTCCCAAAAGGTAACTTTTGGCTTGTAGTTTTGCACAAAAAAGCTCTTCTAGGGCTAATGCAGCTGGAGTGAGACATTACCAGGAACAGCGCACACTGTGCACTGGAAAAAGCTGGCTGGAAAAGATTCATCTGGTCTTGAAGACCAGATGCATCTTGGTTGGCCACTGAGAAGCTGGAGGGTCTGTCTCAATGAAGAAAAACCAGCTCTGCTTGGCCCAAATCTCTGTGTTTGAAAACACACTTCAATGTCAATGAATAATTGAATAAAGAAGACTAACTATATGCTAATAAGGCCACAGCCCTCTTTTTGTATTTGTACAATTATTAGAAAGTCCTAAGATGGACAAACTGAACCAAGAAAGTATTTTAATAACATGCTTTCGTAGTTCGTGTTTTATCAAATAACACAAATATTTGCACCACTATTGACCACACCTCCTGGAAACTAATGACAAATTCATAAGTAGGTAATTCTAACTTTTACTGACACTATTAAGTGCTAAATATGCAGGGGCTTCTCTGTCTGGCTCTATTCTGGTACTCTGTCTATGCTCTTACCTGAACTGACTGCAGCTGCCATCTCTCCACCTTCTTCCTGGCCAGTTACTCTGAAAATTTTAATTCTGATTAATACAGGGGAACTGTTTTTGCAGGTGATGGTGACAAGCAACTGATGTGAGAGTGATCTTGAAGTATTAGAAGTCATGATTTCTACAAAAGGAGGCAAAGGAAAAAGAAAAGAAAACAAAGACAAAACAGTGGGCTTTGAGGCACACTTTAGCTAACTCACAGTGTTAGTACACACAAGCCCAGAGGTACAAATCCAAGGCAGAAAGGACTTTTGGGAAGTTGGCAGTGCCCTAAGGAAGTTGTACGAAAGGCACAGAACTACTGTGAGCTTCTTGGTACTGGGACAACTTAGCGCAAGGACAAAGGGAAACTAGTAAGGTATCAACTGGCTGAATCATGAGCTCTTCATTAGTTTCAGAAGTGCAGAGGAAGCACACAGAAAGTGGAACTGGGTCACACTACTAAGTATAAAAGAACAGCAGAAGCATGGAAGAACAACATGAAGATGTGATGCAACAAACAGTGGATCTAGCAGCAACAGGAGAGCTAAAGAAAGACCTGGGTTTCATGAACAGGAGATACTGAGTGTTGATGTAAACGTGCTTTTTGTTTGATACTTTTTCTCTTCAGTCTTTTGAGCAGAGCCCCATTTAACACAATAAGCATAACCAGTCAGAGGGTAAGAATACTGGCAGCAAGAAAGAACAAAAAGGTTAGACAGTGTCTAAAGAAGTCAGATATATTCCAGCTGACAAGCCCTGAAAGTCTTCTGCCATACTGGGTAAAGCAGCTGAAGCCATCCAGCACAGAAGTCAAGGGTGGGGGGCATGTGTTTCTGCACACTGGGAAAGGCAAATCTAGCACTTACCATTAAAGGGGAGGACGAACAGGAGGATCCAAGAATCAGAGACCAGGCAGATTAATATCAGTTCCTGGAAAAATACTGGAAGTGGTAATTGAATAAACTATTTTCCAGCACCTAGAAGACAACAAGCAGATGAAGACCAGTGAGCACTGATTTGACGAGAGCAAATCACATCAAATCAATTTAATTTCCTTCTACTGTAGGTCTTAGATCTTGATTTTAGTGCAGTTTTTGCCTTTGTCTCACCTGACACTTTCATAAACCAAGCAAAGAAACACAGCTTAAAAGAAACTGGTATTAGAGGAGTGTACAGCTGCTTGGAAAACCAGACTAAGAGCAGTTATAAATGCTTCACTGTCAAATAGGCAGTACATATCAAATGAAGTCTGAAGCCATCTGTTTTATGTCTGGCAGTGCACAGTATTTTCATTAATATCTTTGGAAAAAAACACAAGAGTAGAGAACACTTATTAAATTAGCTCAGGACACTATGAAGAACAAGCACTTTGGAGAACAGGAGGAGAATGCAAAACAATCTCAACAAATGCAGTAGAGGGGTGGGAAGAGAAGCGCCATTCAGAATAGACAAAGTGGAGTTCTGGGGTTTTGTAGGCATTATCAAGGACTGCAAGACCAATGAGGAACAACCAGCACAGCAGCAGTTCTGCAGAAGGTCTAAGGATGTCAGCTCAACATGAATGAGCATGGCCATGCTGCAGTAAAAAATGAAAGTGCTCTAATGAGGTGTACAAACAAAAGTGCAGCCTGTGACAAACAGGAAATCATTCATCCCCTGTTGTCTATGCTGTCAAGGCTTCATTTGAAGTGTCATCTGTGCAGTTTTGGCCACTGAAGTTCAGGGAGACTGAGCTGATTGCAGAAAGTGCAAAGGAGAGCAACAGCAATGGTTCTTAAAAGGTGCCGAGTGGGAAAGGCTGAATAATCTGTAACAAATATCCAACCTAAACCTGCCCTGACGCAGCTTTAGGCCATTCCCTCAGGTCCTGTTGCTGGTTACCACAGGGAAGAGATCAGTGCCTGCCCCTCCTCTTCCCCTCATGAGGAAATTGTAGACTGCAATGAGGTCTCCCCTCAGTCTCCTCTTGTCCAGGCTGAACAGACCAAGCGACCTCAACCGCTCCTCATACGGCTTCCCGTCAAGGCCCTTCCCCCTCTGGCCTTGTTCTCTTCCCAAGACTCCTAATTTGCCATCTTAGACTTCCACACTTCATCACCTGAAATCTGTGCCATACATTCACCTGGCTGCCCACAAAGCCTAGCACTTGACACCGGAAAGGAAAACTACTGCTCAGCTCAAGTCAAATGCAAAGCGGCAGCTCTGGTAGTCCTCATTTGAATCCTGTCTCTTGCCTAGAGACATTTCCTTTCTCTGTTCACCAGATTAATCAATTTCTGTCTTCTCACAACCCAGTCTCCTACTGGTACAGCAAAATAGGTGGCTAAAATGGTGCCTCCTGACCTTAGACACCCAAAAATTGTCTAAGAGTCGGGGTTGTGGCACTGGCTGGATGCTGCAGGCTGGAACCCTTGAACTTATGCCTTGGATATTATCATGCACTAAGTTCCTTGATGCAATACATATTGTTATATATGTCAAATATATAAAACATTGCCTAGCCATATTTTTTTTAGATGAGATTTCATATAACCCCAACACAGGGCAATGTGCCCTGTAGAAAATGTTGCAACTAGAAAGCTCCAGCAGAAGAAATGTTATGACAGTGCAAACATTTACCTCCACTGCAAGTGTGATAGAAAGTGACACTGCAAATAGACATGTCTGAACAGCCTGGTCTAGTGGAAGGTGTCCCTGCCCATGGCAGAGGGTGTTGGAACTGGATGATCATTCAGGTCACTTCCAACCCAAAGCATCCTATGATTCTATGATTCTGTGTAACCTGTCAAAGCCACAGCTGTAGTCTTGGGCCCATCAGCTTGTCTTTTAACCAAATGCAGTCTCGCAGCTCTCTGCTCCCCAAAGTCTGAAGGCATCTGCACACAACCGAAGTCCTAAATGAGAAAACCTGAAATCCCCTAAGAAAGCCAACCCAGAAGCTTCGACCCTGTCTATGTGTGCATGTCAACTCTAATTGCATCCCGCAAATAAAAAAGCCTTCAGTGCCAATGCAGGCATTGTGATGCCATGGTGGAAAACATTAGAGAAGATTAGCAGAATGCCCTAAAGAAATAAAATCATAGCTAAAGGAAGCTATACCAAGGAGCATAGTATTTGTCTTGTAAGTGTTGTGGTCTGAACCATAAAACGAAACAGTCCTGAGTGTTTCGAAAACTGCATGTTAGCTGTTGTAAAAATAATGATTTTGCTGTATTCTTTATCAAGGGCCTCAAAGACATGTTCATTAAGGATGCTGCCCAGTGCTGGAGGAGCTTCTAAGGATGAATGCTAGCTCTCTGCCCACTAACTTGAGGTAGAAAACTCTGCCAAGCAAAGCAAGGCCACCACACAGCCACCTGGGTGCCTGCTCTCCACACTGACCTTGCAGGGGACACAGATGGGCCACATTTGGTGGATCAGGTCTTGGGATGTGAGAAATGTAATGTGCCCTGTATAGGTCACTTGCTGCATTGCAGCTTGGCCACCTCCTTCTCCCATTGGAAAGCAAGAGCAGCCAGCCCTTCAATTCAATGACTGCTCCACCAAAACCTTTCCAGGACAGGCTTCTGTATTCCTCTCTGGCTGCTACACAGAGGGGTAGATGGGGAAGAAAAGAAACACTTCAGTGATGTTGCTCCTCCTGGCTTCTTATTCCCATACTCCTATGATGGATGGATGGATGGATGGATGGATGGATGGATGGATGGAAGGAAGGAAGGAAGGAAGGAAGGAAGGAAGGAAGGAAGGAAGGAAGGAAGGAAGGAAGGAAGGAAGGAAGG
>JAWWLV010000121.1:43883686-44035221 GCA_035041135.1 Platyrinchus mystaceus
AGGAAGGAAGGAAGGAAGGAAGGAAGGAAGGAAGGAAGGAAGGAAGGAAGGAAGGAAGGAAGGAAGGAAGGAAATAACCAGAAAAAAGTATGGAAAACAAGGTACAGAAAAAAAGTAACTGAAAGCAGAAACTTCCAGAAAAGACATTTTATAGTCAGGTTCTTTGAAAACTGTCTTTGTTGTCTGTGCCTAATAGGGTCCTGGTCTTTGCTAGGTATCACCATAATAGAGTTGTAGAAGAAAAAAGACAAAGAATAAAATATACAGTCCAGAGGAAAGGAAAATTCAAAGGCTGACAGAAAGGAAAAAGGAAACAAGGGAGGGTCATATTGAAGCTGGCTGAACTGTCTTTTTTAGTCTTTGATAATGTTACACCCTACAGATGCTAGAACTTTAAGAAACACAAAAGCTTGGGCTAGTGCAAAATCCTGTGGCAATGAAAATTGCATTTTTAGGGGAGCAGATGCAGTTCCCAGACATCCTACACCCTGGGAGGTGACAGACCATCTCCTCAGGCTGGTCCACATCTGGGCACTCTCCCAAGCCTGGGCCTGCCCCAAAGCAGCCAGCGATGTGCCCATCAGGGGTGCGTGGTGAGCTCAAAGTCATGCCGTGTGGAGACATGAGGTCAGACAATACCAGACCATGAATCAGAACACATCAAAACTGGTCCGACTCAGCTCCTAACATAGATCTGAAGCTGGTATCCAGCTCCTGCCACTGCCAGGCCCAGTCAGGGCACCCTGTGGGTCTCAGGAAGAGGAACCACGCCTGTTCAGTGCTTTGCAACAACTGGAAAAGTCCTCAGGTCATCTGCTCATGGTGCTGCTGTCTCAAAGGTGGGTGGCAGCAACAGCTGGAAAAACAATGTGAATGGGCCAGGACTCTGAAAATGCTGCTGTAGATCAAGTGGAGGCATAAAGACAACATTGATAACCTTGAAGCTGAAAACACAGGCCATAATATGCAAACAAAACACGCTGAAGACACATAATGGCCGAACAACTGAAACAGAAGAGCGTGTACAAACATGACTAAAGAAAGTAAAAAACTTTTTTGAGTGCTGTTTGTTTTATTATATAGTCTCTCTATTAGGGAACAAGTCTCTGAAAACCTTCAGCTGGTTAAAAACACGTAGAGCATCACATATGCACTGGGAGGGAATGTGGTATGGGCATTGCCACAGTTCAACCAAGTGCCCTTCCATGTATTTCCCAGAGGCCTGGACAATTACCTGTTTTTATATGAGAACTTCAGGCTGTGTCCTGCAGAATAAGAGAGGGCACAAGGGAGCCAGATGGCTGAGCTAACTTGTGAGTGCTGTTCTCAGATGAAGCAGGAGGAGGCAAGGAAGGATCCGGTGGAGAGAGAGAAAAGTCAGCTGTGGGCAGGTCCCACCATGCTCTGGACTACAGCTTTACCTCTCACACCATGCTCCCTCTCTCCTCAGAGCTAGCTTTCTACCAGTTTCATTCTTCTGCCACCTCATTCCTCACAGCAGTAGTTTTATATAAAAACACTGTAAAAATGTGCTCCCTGAGTGATGGGAACAGAAACCTCTCCACAGCTTGGGATTGTTTCCCTGTTCAGGCACCCCCTTGCATCCCTCTGAATAGCTGTAGGGTTTCAGGCAGCAGGAGGCTGGCTTCTAACATCTGCTCTTCACTTCCGATACCCTGTTTACAAAACTCAGTAAACCCCCCTCAAGACTAAGGATTAAAACTTTGACACCAGGGGAGAGAGTTATTCATCCTCCACAGCTGGTAAGCCTGCCCACCACCCTACCTCGTGCCAGCATCATCAAAGATGGGCAGCAGATCTGAAAGGCTCAGTGCAGACACCTGGCCTTTCCTACAGGGAAAGCATAGGGTGTAAATATGCCTCCAGGAAGGTGTCGGTGGCAGGGACACTGGCTAGCACCTATACTGCCTTAAAGCATCCTCCAGCACTAGAGAAATGATGTAACAGCACCGTATTTTTTTGGAATCCATCAGCATTTTCCACCCGTCAGGCTGTGTAGGATGCCCAAGGCTGCAGGCTGGGGCTCCTTTTCTGTTTCTGCTGCCAGAGCAAGAAAATTGAGAAGGCAACCAACAGGAGATAAAAGATAAAGCACTGCTGAAAAATATCAGTAGTAGTAACTCTTAGAACTAACCTTAGGTGTCAGATGAGTCGATGCCTCTCTTTGAACATATGAACCATTTTGTGGGTATGACAGCAATGCACTCCATAATCCCTTCCATATTTGGCTTTATTGGCTTATTGTGCAGAGCCATTAGAATCAGGATCGTCTCTTATGAAGCTGTTAATGGGATGAAAATTGCATAAAAGATTTCTCTGCATCAATAGAAAACAACCTAGTAATATGTTCTTGCATAAAAATCTACATTAAAATCTGCTACAAAAGACATACTTTGAAAGAAGCAAAAATCCCATGTGACTAAAGAAGAAATACGCTCACCATGGCAAAATGAATATCAGGCTTGGAACTAGAGGTGACCTGTCTTAGAACTGCTTGGATTCCAATGAACAAATATGCCTTTAACTACTGAGGTACCCCGAAGATGTGATTCACACAGTATCATGGGTAAAGCCAGGTAAAAAAGTGCAATGAATATTTTATGCACTGAAAAATGCAGTTGCAGTCTGACCAAGCCTGGATCTGTGCTGAATTCAGCAAAGAGCCAGAGCCAAAATATATATGCTGTTTAAATTAAATTATAAGTCCAAGCAGCTTGCTCTGTGTAATGCACTTCTACATTTCATGCTAAAGTGAGGCTTCAAGACTGAAATTTGACTTTCAGTAAGGCAGAAACACCTAAAACTAACTAGCATGGAGCAGCAAGTCAAGAGCAATGTTGTGCTTTATCTGCCACATCGCTTCAGGATTTTTTTTTTTCCTTTTTCGTGTGGACATCAGTGTGACTGTGATTTCAGGTGACTGTTTCCACGAAGCAGACTGCTGGAATGAACCTGTTATTAGTATTCTTGCCAATGCTACCTAGCACAGCTGCCATGCTCACGTGGTGTAAGTGGCAGAGTCCCCACCACTGCCGTGCACCATCTATCTCTCACACTGTGCCATGGATGTGCCTGATGTGTCTCTGGTCCTGTGCAGCCATAAGCGTCCAGCACTGGAGCAGTGGGAAATACCAGACCAGGCAGAGCTGTAGGTGCTAAGTCCTTCTGACTTGTCTGGGTGGGCAGCCCTGGGGACAAATGTTATGAAGAGCCTGGAAGACAGAGAAGAAAAGCAGCATTGCTGAAATTCCTTGACCATTTTCTGTCCAAATCACCCATGCACTACAGGAGCCCAGAGTTCCCCTCCAGGGACACTACTCTGCCTCAAGCATGAAAGACCAGGCTTTTCCTGAAATAACATCCAGCTCTTGCTTTGTTGCCTGCTGGGCTCAGCTGATATACATGGAGAAGCCTAAATAAAGAAGTGCCGAACTCATTGCCCAAGCTTTTCCTCACCGCTATCTGCATTCTTTTGCATTCATTAAAAAACAAACAAACCTGTTTCCTGATAGCAGGGAGGAAAATCACAGGGCTGCGTTGTTTGGGGTTGTTTTTTGTGGTTTGGGTTTTTTTTCTTTTTTTTTTCCCTTGCAAAAAGCACTTGAATATTGTAGAGAGAATCAGCTCTGCAGGATGTAGACAGAGAGATTCGAGTGGCTGGTAATAGACAAATGTGATGGGAAAGCAGAACAAACAAGAAATCCACTATCTCCATCTCTCAAGGATAGAAGAAGGGAAAGAGGGATGAGAAGAGAAAAAAAGCATCTGCGCTGCTCTAGCAGCCAGATCTTAGAGAGGAACCAGCACACTCCCAGTCTGGCCCAGAGACCTGCCTTGGATGGGCTGAGTGGATGCCAGCCAGAAAGGCTGGGGAAAACAGTCCCCTTGTTTTGCAGTGACAGATAGATCTCTGAGAGAGAGCTGAAAGAAACAAGAGTACAGAAACCCACAGCAAACAGCAAAAGCCGCCTCCAGACGATGACAAGGGTACAAAGATAGCACTGGAGGCTGCGGCACTCCTTGGCGCGGCACTGGCCAGTGGCGGGAAGTGCCTCACATCCTCTTCTCCGCATTGTTCTCCTAACTCCTCCGGTGGCTGGGAAAGTTTCTTCCAGCAATTTACCCCATCCTCACCCTGCAGCTGGCCAGGCTGCCACTATTGATTCACTTCCCCAGGCATTTCTCTTACTGTCATGCTCTTATGGCGTAAAAGCAGCCACTGGGATCAGGCAGGGGGGCTGCCACAGTCCTCTCACTGTAGGAGGAAACTTTTCCTGCATACCAACATTTTTTAACCACAGCGAATAGAAGTGGTGAGAGTGGGGGTAAATGAACACGCAACCAAAGTACAGGTGGACTGAGGAGGCATTACTGCTTCTTTCTGTGAGAGGAGACACCTTTCAGTACCCAGCACCTCTCAGTTATGTGCAAGGCTGTTTTCCCTCTCTCCCAGCACAAAATAAAAATCATCAAACAAAGAGCCCTGGTTGTAGATGTATAATTGGATCAAATTGTTGTTAATGACCTTGTTTGGTCTATTCTGCCTTTGTTTTCCACTCCAGCTTGCACCAGAGCAGGTAGTGTGTTTATACTGCAGTCAGGGTGACCTGACTAAGAGCCATCCTGGTTTTATTCTTCTTTTCATGAAAAGAGCTGATCCTTGGGAGAGGGCTGACATCCTGCAGGGCAAGTCTGGGTCTCGCTGCCAGAGAGCTGTGGATGATTGCTAACGTGTCATGTCAAGATAAGTGCAGGCTATGGTGTGGTGGACTGGAGGCTTTGAGAGAACGGTGTGCAAGCACAAGAGCTTTAACACCAAGGTTACAATTAAACCTCACCTGGGGCTGGCTGTTTAAGCAAAGCAAATCTTGTTTAACTGCAGGAAAGAACACCATGTAATAGAAATCTAATTACGTTGAACAGTACCCGATGTAAAGGTTATAGTTTATGGATTAACAGCAAGAACTGACACTGTGAACTGTGAACTCATCTGGAACTGGCTGAAGGGGAAAAGGACATGCTGGTAGTTAATTATTTTGGGCACCAATGGGATGCTGTCATGGAAAGACAAGCACAATCCTAGGATGCACTGGGAAGTGTGCTCAGCAGAGGAGGCGAGAAACAGATATGCTGACATGCACAGATAGGTACTGAGAGGGCCATGGGGAGCCTCTCAAGGGAACCTCTCTCCTTTCATCACCATGTATGGGAGAGAGCTACCAAAAGAAAATAACGTTTCTCTGCATGGCACAAGAGAAACTGGTTTTGCTCATGGCAGTAAAGCAAAAGGTTTCTCTCTGTTAGAGCAGTGATGCTCTGGACCAGCCTAACAGTCAGAGCATGGGGTACAAGATCCACAGCAAGCTCTATGACAGGCAGATTTGCAGTGAGAGGCAGTGCCTGCTGTGGGAGAAGCCAGAATTCAGAGGCCATTCATCCTCATGCCCTGAACCAAGGAAAAAATAGAAGCTGAATGGAAATTTGTGTAGCCATTTGAACTGGTAGGGAGAAAAAAAAAAGTCCTACTAATGTGCCACTCAACTCTACTAATGCTGGAAGTAGTCAGCCTTTTATTCCAGGCCTTTAATGCACTCAATAAAAGGCATGATGGCTGCAAATCCTCTGTTGTGTTATTGCCTACTTGGCTTAAAGTTACATGGCACTGTCAAGGACATCACCTGATGGCAACAAAGAATGGAAATGAAGGATGAAAGAAAATTAAAGATTTCATGGCAAAGATCACCATGTGCTGTGAAGGACAGGCGGGCAGGAGACACCAGCGCCGGGTGCACGGATACTGTGGAGGTGACCTTGCATGGCATGTTTAAAAATAGCTGATGCCACCATACTTCTCACTCCTCAGGCTTTCTGCTCCCTTCTCTGTCACAACCTGACACATCCCCTACAGCACTAAATACGTTGTAAGTAATTTAAAAACACAACTAATTACTTCAGGGAGATGTTTAAGTACCTATGTCTTCAGCAACTACAGGACACTTACAGTGCTATGGGCATTGTAATGCAAGAGCAGAAGGTCTCCTGGTGGGTGCCTGTGCCAGAGGAGCCGGCAGCCCCAGCACCGGTGGCACAGGGAGGTCACCCGTCAGCAATCCCCACAATCGACCTCTTGTGTCAGATGTGTGAGAAAGCTCTCCCTTTCCTGTCACACGCTGCCGGAGAGCTCTGGCAGCTGCAGGCCCCCTCCAACACCCTGGCAGGCCTGAATAGACAGAGCTGCCCCAGAAACACCCAGATGTGTGCTGGGTTACTTGGGATTTACTGGCACACCATGTGCAAGATCAGCATCAGGCCAGGATGGTGCTGTTTAGTTAATTTGCTTTTTTGTGATTTAATTTCCTTACTTTAACTTTTTTTTTTTTTGTCATCCCAGTATCTTGAAAGGAAAGAAAGAAAAGATCCAAGATGCCAACATCTTCAGCTATTTTAAAGTGTCTCTGTTTGGTATGCGCTCCCTGACCTGTGTTCCTTGCTGTAAAACCTCCACGTTACTGTGATTTAATGCGCATGCCAAAACAAGCTGCCAATTACACTGATGTTAGTGCAAGGTGGCTCCAAAGACACTGCCCTGTGAGCAGAATCTGTCCCTCCATAGCAAAGAGGTTGCTGTGCAAACTCAGAGATGAGCAATAGCTACTCAACTTATGACATCTCAGCCATTTCATGCATCTTGCTCCCTCACACCAGAGCAGGAGCAGACCTCTGCAAGCCACACGTCTCTGCAGCATGGTCCACACACATGCCAGTTGTTGGGATTCTGCTCCTTTGGCTTTTATGACAGACCACAGACTGGAGGAATCTCTGGGCTGTGAGCAGTGTGGACCCCTTCGCTAATGAGAGCTCATGAAGGACCCAATTATTTCCTCTTCTATTGAGAGGCCCTGATTAAGCTATGGAAGGTGACTTCAGGCAAGCCATAGAGCATGGCTTTTTGACCCGAGATACATTGCATCCATCTAGTGCACCGGTCCTCTGATTTAGACCCAGCTTCAAGGGTTGAGGAATTTTCCCAAGACACGAAATTTTTATGGCTCCACCACATTTTGTGACAAGCCTCCAGCTTGTCTAAGATCTCCCTGTCAAGTTCCATTTTTCAGGCTCTTTGTGCAAAATGATGCTTAATGGAGGAGCCTCTCCAGTGTAAGGAGTAAAGAATACACACATACCATCCATAAATAGAGACACTTTAGAGGCTCTATAAGCATTCATGCTTTTTGCATAATTGATGACTTTCTATAATAGATATGGATGATAAACAGCTTTAAATAAAACGAAAATTTATCGTTGTCATATCATTTATCAGCATTACGTTAAACCATAAAATATGGGGAGAATATTGCCATGTTCTCAAAAAAAAACTGGTGGAAGTGAGAATAATTCAGGGCCTGCATCATTGCATTCATCAGCGGTTTTAATGAGGTTGCCAACAGCCAAGAAACTGCACTAAAACCTGTGAGTCAGAGAAAGAATTTTTCTGTCACTGCATAGCCACTGTAAGTCATCAAGCACCTCCTCTGTGGCTCCAAAGGACCAAAAGTAAGCCTATTCTCCAGGGCAGGTCATACCATTTAGTGCTCATCTTCCCTAAGGTAGACAGCTGTGGATAACCAAAACTCCCAAGTTTCCACTATGCTCCGTAGAAGAGATGGGCACTTCCAGCAAGAGATTTGTCCCATATATATATATATATATATATTTATATATATATGTATATGTATGTATGTATATGTAAATATATGTATGTTTGTATATATACACACACACACACACACACATATACACGTATATATGTGTGTGTGAGATGCCTGTTGCTTCTTATGCCCTGTGAGAAGAGGAAGGATGATTAGTTTGGATCACTGTGTGACTTTCACACTTCTACAGTCATCTGAGATGAATCCCACCTCTGAGAAAGACAGAGCTTTGCCAAGGGATTTTTAGTCACTCCAAATTCCTTCAAAGTGGGGAGGTCCCGTGTCAGGAAAAGTAAGCAAAATTTCTTAGTTGTGATGGCAATGGTTGTCCCGAGGCACTTCAACATCTCAGCCACAGACTGCTGAGGAACCTCCTGTGTCCCGAAGTTTCACATTCCATGTGATTTTTTAAAAATAATTGACAGAGGCTCAGCGGGTCAGCTAAGTCTCTGAGGGTCCACCCTACTACAGCCTGCTTGAGCAGATAGGTTTGATTTTTTCAAGTATTCCCATATCATCTCTTTGCTGATATTTTTGTTGACAAGGTCACTGAAAAGACAGACCGACCAACCAAACATAACAAACCTGCCTTCAAAAACAAGTTAGGAACCATTTAAAAAAAAAAAGTTTTTTCACTACTTGCCCACAGCTTTTTTAAACCCATGGATGTAAGGGTTTCGCAACACTTGAAATACGAGCTGTGCTTGAGAGAAGAAGGGTAGTAAGTGCTTTCTCTCACCAGAGGCCAGCCAGACTGCAAATGGCAACCCAGAGAGCCGTTTCTGCAGGGTGCCCCAGCCCTGTGCTGAGGGAGGTTAAGGCTCCCGGACACACCCGCAGCTGTGTACACCATTAGGACCCCTCCATCTCTTCTCCTTTGATTTTGGGGAAGCTATTTATGCTTGTCAGCCCCTTTCTCACCACCTAGAGCCTGGCTCCTTTACCACAGACAGCAGAACTTTTACTGCCCAGCCCCAGTGTGAGACTGGAATAAAAGCTATTTATACCTGGAGGTAGCTGGGGTTACCATCAATGCAAATGGCTTAAATGGAAAGCAAAGCATCCCACACAAACTTGTGCTTTTTTTTTTTTTTTAGACTGAATTTGCAAAGCCTGTCCCTGACCTCACAGGACTGCTTCTCTGGCTCCTCCCAGCCAGGCAGCCTGTGCGGCATCCTGCTGACTCCGCTTTGGCGGGAGTTCATGCCAGCAGGTCCTCCGGTAGGACCAGGGCCGAGAGAACAAAACAGCCAGCCCAGCAGGCCTGGCTCTGAGCACCAGCCCTGAACTCTTGTGCAATCTTCCTTGAAACCAATTCAAGTTGGCCAGGAGCAGAGCATTTGCGCATGGCCTGAGAGCTGGATTGAGTACCATAAACAAAAGGAAACAAAAAGAGAGGAAGAGCGCTGGGTCCCAGGGCGAGGAGGAACGCAGGCATCTGACCCAGGCCAAGCTGTGCTGAGCTGCCTGAAGGCAGAAGGGACACAATGTACGAGGGGACGAAACAAGCCAGCGGGGAACTAGGTGCTGGGACTGCTGTGGTTGGGAGCACAGGGTGGAGGGGCTCATGGCCCTATTGGCTCTATTTCAAGGAGCTGCAAGTACAGGGACAAAAAAGAAGGGAAATGAGGTGACGGCACAAAAAGGGACTTGGAATATGAACCACAGAAATATATTCCTCTGGGGTCAATTCATGGTGTTGGGTGAGGAACAGACACACTCCTGCACCTCCAAATATACAGCAGATGGTAACTTCCATGAAGGACAAGGGGTGCTCACACCATTTTTGGGAATGTGATGGAGGGGAGGAGACTGCTTTACATCAGGGACCCTCAGGGATGTAACTTGGGTCAACCCAGCTTTTTTGACCACACAGGAAGTTTTTGCTCCATCCAGTTCAGACACCCGGCTGGGTATGAGGCATCCTGCAGCTGCACTGGTGATGGTCCTTGGAAGGGCAAGATGCCCTGCTCAAACTGACCTGGCCCTTTTGCCCTTTTGGAGTTGCACTGAGAAGTTTCTCCACCCAAACCTCTTGCCTGCTCCTATGCAGGGAGCATGGCCAGGGGAAAGGCTCTGTGTAGCCAGGGTGTTTCTATGCCTCAGCAATCCTACTTGGCCAGAACAACCCCTTTGGGCCATTAGTAGTTGGTGTTAAATAGAGCATCCCTCCAGCGGCGCTTTCCTGTGCCAGCTGCTGAGCTCATGCTCACTGGCCCAGAGCTAGAGAAGCACATAGCTGTCAGGGAGCCACTGCTGTCATAGCCCACAGGGCCTCAGTCCCACACCGGGGAGGTTTTCTCCACCCAGTGATACTTTGCCCATGTATGGCAGAACCAGGCCAATAGGGGGGCAGATGGCAGTAGAGAGAAGGAAAGTAGTAAATTATTAAAGGATTAAGACTGACCTATGGAGAAAGTGAAAAGAGCTGAAGACATCTAGTTTGCCTGGAGGAGGCAGGAACCCCCAAGCAGCTGGCACATTGGGAAGCAAGCCTAGAGCCTAGAGACAAACTGCTGAAGCCAAATGCCGGGCAAGATGCACTTCCTAACAGCAAAGTGCATTAGGCAGTGACGGAGTTTCCCAAAGGAAGCCCCATCACTTGAATCAGTGGAAACAAGGCTGGACAAAATACTGGATCGTGTCCAGGAGGGGATAACTCTTCATCAGGAAGGAGAGAGCAGTGAATAAGATGAATACTTGAGCCTTTTTCATCTCCATGAATCTATGTATCTAATGCACTCACTGCTTTTTCAGTGTCTGAAAAAAATGTAAGTGCCTTTCCTGTGCCATCAGCACATCTCAGCATGGAGCCAGGGTGGGGAGAGGCCCAAGTGGAAGTGCACTACCGTGCCCTTTGGTGCTCGGGAGAAGAGGAGGTGCCTCCCTCTCACAGAGGAGCAGCCCTACAAAGCCTGTAGGGAATCCGAGCAGCACCTGGTTTCTCTGCCCTTCAGCACTGCAGCAAGCCCCTTGCCCACAGCCAGGCTTGGCCAAAGCCCCAGCTCTGCTCTGCAAAGCACTTGCAGAGCTTTGTCTTACACTGTGAAGTTCAGGGCATGGCCAATGCTTGCCTTGCTCCCTCAGAGGAGGGAGCCAGAGGAGCCCAGACATCAGCCCAGCCTTGTCAGCTGGAGTGAGCAGGCGAGGGTTGCCACTGCTGGGGGGTTCAGCTGTCAGAGTTGGGGTACACCAGTTTTTTTTCTTGGTGCCTTCTTCTTCCCGTGAAATCTCTACCTCTGGAAATCTGTGCTTCCCTGGGGTAGCACCCACTCCAGCCTTGCTCCCTCCCCAGCCATACTCATGCACCCACTTCCCAGGGAGAGCAGTTCCCATCTTGGGAAAGCTACTCACAGCATCATGGCCTCCCTCCTGACAATTGATTCTGTAATTATTTGATTGCTGTTAGTTTCTAATTAATTCCTGAGTTATGTTATTAACAGGTGGACCAGGGTGGCATGGCTGCCGCCAGGTACAGAGCCTGGTAAAATCACATATCTCATCATGGGGAAAGGCACTACTGAGTTTTTTAGGCCATTGACTAGTTAACCATTAACAACTGGTAAAATCCCAGGTCCCTGAACAACAAGGCGAGTCCTCTTGGCGCTGTTAGAAAATCCTATTTCTAGTGGGTTATGAAACAGAGGTTTTGATGTGCTGCCAGGTTTGATGTGGAGCTCTGGGAGCTGAACACTTGCTGCACTGTCAGCTGCCG
Organism: Platyrinchus mystaceus; assembly: GCA_035041135.1. Taxonomy (NCBI): domain Eukaryota; kingdom Metazoa; phylum Chordata; class Aves; order Passeriformes; family Tyrannidae; genus Platyrinchus; species Platyrinchus mystaceus. The sequence goes on from JAWWLV010000121.1 coordinate 43,895,132, forward strand.
GCCGAGAGCTGCTTACATAAAGCTTTCCTAGCAACCCTGCTTTGCCGTCTACATTTGTCTGTCCATCTGTCCACCTCTGTGGTGGAAAAACTGAGCGATCCAATGAGGAACTGGACTGGCCAGCTCTTCCCATGCTGACTAACATCCAGTGGTCTGCGGCCAGCCTCAAGCTGGGGAGCTTTTCCATCACTGAGCAACCCTTCATGCAAAGCCCACCATCCCCTTTGGGCCCCTTCCCTGGGTCTGCATCAACAGGAGGAAGTGAGCATCATATCCTGTGGCCTGCGCCAAGGAAAACAGGAGTGCTGCCGGGAGGGAAGAAGGCGCAGGGAGCGGGGAGGCAACCTTGTTGCCCCAGCTGGCCCTGACCTCCCTGCCAAGGGCTGCCCACCTTCTGGTGGGGGGCGATGCTGGCACCCCTCTGGGCTCCCTTGGGAACAGGACATGACTCTGTTATTTGTTGGCAAAGAAACCAGGTGGCAAGAGAAAAAGGCCCAGGGTAGAAGACGTTCAGAAGGCAAAAACAGGACTGGGCTTTGAGGGGAAAAGCAGAAAATTCAACAGTTTGTCCTGTACATCTTTCTCCCCACTCTCCATGGCTAGCAGCAACAAAAAATGCTCCTAAGCAAAGTCCTTCCTTTACAGAAAGGGCTTCCTGCCTGCACTACCCCACAGCAGCCTGGTGGGCCTCCACACACCCCTGCACCCCAGGCTGGGTGGTCCCAGCCCTGCCATTTTGGAGGGCCAACCGGGGCTGCATCCTGCTCCAGGGCCCTTTTAATTGGCACCCTCGCCAAGGCGATTTCTCTGTGGAGTTTCATAAGGAAGCACATGACGAGGGCAGTTGGAAACCACAGCTCTGTGAGCACTGATTACAGCCTACTGAGGAAAAGGAGATTTTTATCTTGCAGGAATTCAATTATGAGATGCAAAAAAAAAAAAAAAAAAAGCAGTGCATCTGGCTTGGTTAGCCTGAGCTTTCTGCACTTCGGGGGCTTTAATTTAACAAGAAAGGTGTGCAAACGTTACCTAAACCGTCGTGCTTGCTGGTGTGTGCGCAGTGGTGGTTTTTTTTGCAGGAAAAAAAAATCCACCCCCAAAGTCACCCTGCTGGCAGCTGAATGCAGCAGGGATGATGTCATTGGAACAGTTGGAGGAGAAAAGAGAAAAACAAGTCTGTGTGTGCTAATCCTGTTTGCTGCCCTAAAGGGAATGGAAAGCCGCCAAGGCGAGGAGTTCTGGGAAACCATATAAGGGTGCCAAACAAGCGCCGCCGCCAACACGGGGAACTGACATCTTTGTTCTCCCTAGCTCGGCAGCCGGCCAAAGGCCTCATTTCGGCGCTGCAGCATGATTACACTGGACATCTGCCAGCTGAGCGCTGAGCCCCTTTTCTTCTCCGTAAGCTTTTTGCCAAACATGTAACAGTTGCCATGGCAGTCACAAGTAAAGTAAAAAAAAAAAAAAAAAAAAAAAAAAAAAAGAAGAAAAACCGTGCATATATAGATAGAGAGGGAGATAAAAAACGAGCAAGAAAGCAGAGGGGCACGCCTTGCTCCAGATGCGCCACATGTGTGGATAAAAAAAGCAAGCAAACCTATTAATCAAAATTTCGGAGACAGAGGGAGGGTGAGCGGCACAGGCTGAAAGGTGACGTGAGGATAAAACAATAAGTGCACACAGGCACACACATACCGCAGCGGCTGGGCGGGTGGTGGTGGGCCGACCCAGTGGTCTCCTCCCCTGCCTGCATCTGAAAGTGCAGGCAAGCAGGGTTTAAAATAGAACAACATGGTGGCACTTTCACTATTGCTTGCCTGCCTTTTTTTTTTTCCTCCTTCTCATGTTTAAAAAAAAATAGAAGAAGTTGTTCTGAGGATGTGAAGGGGGTTATTTATAAGCTCTGCGTAGCAGAGGGAAGCAGACAAACCAGATCTGGTTGTGTCTTAAGGCAGAAAATCAGATTTCAGTCCATGGTCCAGGCCAAACGGCAATATTTCAAGTTGTGCCCTAAATAGTTAACAACCAACCACCCAGTAGTCCCATGTTTATAGTGAGCATTTCACATAATTGGGCAAGTGCTGCCAGACCTTGATGGGCAGATCTACGCACATAATAGAAGAGGTGTGGTCCCCGCTCGCTTTCTTTTTCCACCCAGGGAGGCACAGGCTAGTTTCGTTTTACAAAGCAGCTATATACAACAAAGTTCACTGCCCAGTGAGCTGGAGTTCATCTGACTATTTATAATCAGGTTTCTTCTCCACACGTCCACCCTACAGGCAATGGGACAGCAGCTGGGCAATGGTGGCCGTGTTCACAGCCAGCCCAGCAGCCGATACGGCCTCAGAGTGTTTGCAGGCAAGGTTGCAGTGAAAGGGCAGATAAGGCTGCCTGCCTGGGATGGGATGCAACACCCAACCTGTTCCTGGGGTGCTGTCCTCTTCAAACCCCCCAGGCAGGCTTCCCTGCCTACCCCGAGGACTGGCGAAATATATGGAGTGCCGGGCATCATCACACCCAGAGGCCATCCCCAAGATGTGGGAACTGCTGGAGCACACCTGGTCCAAGCAGTAGCGAGCAGCTGCAGTCACTCAAGGGCCAGCCCACCTTGAGCAAGTGAGCACTGGGAAGGCAAACAGCCCCCAAATAGCACAGTGAGGAAGTTGGGTGGTCTGGCTTCCCGGAGCCTGCAGCAGCTCCTCTGTTGGCACCACTGCAGCATTGTGGGCATGGAGAAGAGGCTGGTTGGAAAACAAAAGAAGGGAACCATGGTCACAGGCAGTAGTGAAGGAGACTGAACTCTCACCCTGTGTCACTGCTACCTTCCTGTATGGCCAAAAGATCCTTACCTGCAGCTTGCTTCAGCTTCCCATTTGTAAAAAAAATAAAAAAAAAGGATAGTTTTCCTCGCATATCTCAGAGATGTGCTAAGCATCCTAAATCATTAATGTCTGTAAAGTGCATTCATTTCCTCAGATGGAAGGTCTTACTGGTGTGTGAAGTATTACTAGAATTATTACTGCTAATAAACAAGGAAGGCATGGCAATTTTATTTCTTGCTAGGCCTTACACAGGGCACAAGAATGCAGGAGTGGGGAAGATGTTAATTTTTACCAAAGGTGACCCCCTTGCCAGTGCTAAGCTCAAAGGTAGCATCTGTGAAACACAGAGAGAAGCACTCTAGGGTCCTGGTGGGTTGCTATCCCACTGGAGACCTCCCCAGGTATGCTGGCTCCCTGGCAGCCCCCACGGGGCCAATGGCAGGAGCTCTTGGCCACTGACAAGTAGAGTCCTGCTCTCCATCATCATCCTGGACTCCACCATGTTTAATGTGTGGCCCAGAGGGGGAAACCTGTGTAGAAGGTGATTTTTGCCTTTCCTTACATGTCTAACTCCTTCCTGAGTGCACCTTGTGTAAAGCAAGGGTGGGCATCGAGGCATCATACCAAGCAGTCTGAGTAAGTGCAGCCCCAATTTTGCAGAGAAACATAGCATTTGCTAAGCCAAGAAAAACTGTTTTCTTACATAGGGGAGGTAGAGAGAGAGGGAGGCACCCCTGCAGAGCAATTAACCCCTGTGGGCTGGAGCCAGTGCCTACCCTTGCCCAGTGACCACCAAGGCCCCTTAGGTACCTGGCATTCCTTACCCAAAAAGTGATGAGCCACCGGGGATTTTCCCAAGGTAGCAGAGCAAGCAGCAGGGGAAGCCATCACTTGCATCCTTATTGCTCAGGTGGGCTGTGTGGGGCTTCCCGCTGCATCTCAGCCCCTAACTAAGGGATAGTGCCCCACTGTGTGGTTGTTACTAACTGGAGTGTTGTAACCTACCTAAAACTTTGGCAGCACATTTTCATATATTGGAGCACAGGCTGTAAAATAAGAAATTTCAGGGAGGTACATTAGCGTTACTTGGTTCTGGCCAAGTTAATAAAATACAGACTGAGTTACTGCCAGGCTGCTTAATTCATTTTTATTCAAAGTGGCTGGGCAATTTCCCTGATGTTGGCTCAGCGGGAAGCAGAGTCAGCTCTGGCTTTGTCCGCTCCTGCATGTCACCTTCCTGGCTGGCAACAGTGGCTGTGTCCCTGCACAGGGCTGGGAGAGCAGGGAGCTCTCCAGCAAGAAAATATGTGCTGGGGGCTGCAGGGTGACATCCATCTTGGCATGAACCAGGAGGGAGCTTGGACTGGGAGCATGTGCTTGCACAGTCTTCTAGATCCATGTGATGTTACGAATGGCACCGAACGTGGTGTTCTCATGGCTTCCCTTCCTTCAGGTCGGTCCAGGATGGCCAGGGTAGCCACCAGCCCCATCAGCATTGAAAAGAATCAAACTGTCACCTTCTCCCCAGGAGCCAAGTCTCAGATGGTGAAGCTGGTCAGAGGCATTCTGGCACTGGGTCATAGCAGCCTCCCTCTGCTCTTCTCTACCCAGTGGAGAGGAAGGGAAGGGCAGAGCATCTTTTCTCAAGGGATGAGCAACACCAGCACCCTGCATGCTCTAAAGGAAACCCTCTGCATCTCCCCACCTCGCACATCAGCTCCAGGGGAAATGACATTTGCAAAGGCATTGCTCCACCTTGTGCAAGGCCTACTCCTCCTTGGCATCCTCCAGCTGATTAGTTCCCCCCAAACTAAATTTAATTCCTTTACCCACCTGCATGGCAGTACTAATCATTGGCACGCATTACAGTGTCTGGCACTAAAAATCATAGAACTGCATTCCTGCATGCACTCTGAATCATCATGAGGTTCCCAAGATTTAATGGGAAGCAGAGTGCGCTGCTCTCTGGATGGACAAATGGAACTTTATGCAGTTCTCTTGCTTCAGAAACAAGCTTTGAATCATGCAGAGGGCGAGGTGCCAGGAGTGGCTCTGCTCTTAGCCTGGCTCCACCACCTACTTGTTGTGTGGCCTCCAGAAAAACTCTAAGGGGGTAAATCCAGGTCCTTCCTCCTCCCCACCAACAGTCCCAGGGCAGGGGAGATTTGTGGGAGGACCACAGGGCTTCATGCACAGGGGGACAGAGGAAGGACATGCTTCCCATAAGTGGTGATACCACACTCCCCAGCAAAAGATGACTTCTGCTTTCTCTGCCTTTCAACCTCCTGGGCTCCTGGCAGGGAAGGATGCTATGGATGCCAGAGGGTGCTACAGGGTGCTGAGCAGCAGGGCTGGGAGCCAAAAAGTGAACTCTGTGAGGCTGCACACAACATCTTCTGAGCTCAGAGATGGAAATCCTCCTGCTGCATTGATAAAAGCCCAGATTCCTCGGTAAATAGAACACATTAATATTTATTTTAAAAAGCTTGGAATCATGATTTAATATGGAAGAAAGGGCTATTCTTACATGGTGTTTGAAGAGCTTCTTCTAATATAATATTTTCTAACTTCAGACGTGGTAACCCAGTAAGCTCCATTACTACACTAATACTATATAAAAATGATCCTTTATTATAAATCATACTGCACACCAAAAGGATATAAATAGAGCCCCAGTGCGGCATTGGCATGCCTCATATTTCTCTTGGTTCACATTAAATGAGCCACTAAATTATAGTGTCCTTCTTTATAATATCATCCTCCAAAGCCAAGCATTTTTTGTGTTATGCAGGGCTGCTGTAACAAGAGAAATTAGCACAGCTGGTTTAATTCAGCCAGTCTGCCATGCAGGTTATAGGAAGAGTGTTAAAATGAGCAGAATGAGAAATTTCATTGTCATTTTAAAAAACTCACCACTTGGAACATGTAGCTTGTGTGGGTCTTTGCTAAGGCCTGACACACAACCTCTGGAGGAGTTTAGCAGCTCTGGAGGGGTTTAGCTGGCAGCAGAGAGGTGAGGGCAGAGAAGAGGAAATCCCACCCTGTCCTCTGCTGCTGCTCCAAGGGTGTATGGTCCTTGAACACCCTCTGGGGAGCCTGAACAGGCTTGATGGTTTCCCAGGGAGAGGCACTAGCAGGGTAGAGGGGGAGATGCTACAGGGGCTTCAGATTGAGGTCCTGGTTGTGGTCTGCTGCTGGTTCCTCTGCTAACAGCACTGGAGTTATTGCTGATTTAGGTGAATCCAGGTGCAGGCTCAGTGATGCTGGCAATTATTTAACTTTCCCAGTTCTCACCTGCAGAAATGGGGAGTTTTTTGCCCACAGAATTGATGCCTGCCTGTTTGTAATGCAGCCCAAGCTTCTCCCTGACAGCCGGTGCTACAGAAATCTGGGGGGTTATTGTTTGTGTTGCAAAATAGAAATATCGTGTTCAGACTGGGAGGGGATCCAGCTTGACTGTCATCTCTAATGATGGTATCTGACCGCACCAAAGAAGAAAACCCTCCTACAGTCCTAGGAGCTGCATATGCCTTCAGGGACACATAAAGTAATTCAGGTCAAAAATGTAGGTTGTTTTATTTAGCAGACAAAGAGGTGGGGAAAGGAAAGAAGGAGAGGAGGAAACAGGCTGTTGCAAAAATACAGTCTCCATAAACAGCTTTTCAGGATTTCCCCCCAAAATTTAAAGTGAAATGGAGATGTCTAAGTATTGACATTTCCTTGCTGGCCTTGCTAGGTCCCAGCTCACAGTGGCAGGGACCCAAGTCAGTTCCCTGCAGGGCAGAGATCAGGGTTAGCACATAGAAGTCATGGCTGGATGTAAGGAGGAAAGGTCCTAGTAAAAAGAGATTACCAAACCCTCTCGGGGCAGCAGCTGGGCCAGGGGAATCCAGGCAACCCAGAGTTGGCATAAGTGGTTGGTGAGGAGTGAACCCAAGTCAAAGTCACCCAAGTGTTTCATTACCTGCAGAGCTGGAATGCCTCAAGGAAATTTTCAAGCCAAATTATCTACGGCAACGAAATGTGTCCCCTCACACATTTTGGGAGGTTGCTGGCTCTGTGGCCTGTGAGGATGCCTAGCAAAGCAAACTGTGCCATAAATAATCAATGAAAACTAAAGGTTTCTATTACCTGCAGTGCTCCATGACTATGCGAGAATATAGAAATGGCAGGCAGCCTTCTGAAAGTGAAATAAAACCTCTACGTGCAGCCCTTGGCATCGTATCCCCTGAGCAAAAATCCCAAAGCAAATTAGGGTTATGCAAGCTGTGAAATACCCAGCCTCAGTGCTGAATTGAGGAAGCTGCCAGGACCACATCTTGCTGCTTCCAAAAGTATCTGTCTCCTCTTGGCAGGGCAGGTTATAAATCCCCCAAAGTTTAGTGTACAGACCCCATCAGGGGGGAGGTAAAAGGAGCACACCCCAGCTGTGAGGCTGAAGGCTGAGCACAGGGCAGTCCTAGGGCAGGTCCATCCATTGCTCCCACCTCTTCCAAGAAGAGAGAACTGCCTGGTGCAGAGCAGCACCAGCTGCTACCAGCAGCGATGCTCAAGCACCCCAACTTGTGCATCCCTGGCTGGTGGCTCCTTAGCAGATGCACAGGCATTTATATGCATGCACATTGGCCAAAATATCGCTGCTGTAAGCACAGTGCCATGTTAAGGAGTGCTTGCAGGGCAGGGAAAGAAAAGATGAGACTGATAGTGAAATTATCCCCTTTCATCTCTGTCCTCCTCAGCCCCTGGAGAAAGGCTCTCATAGAGAGACATTAATTTCAAGACCTTGGATTTAAAATTGGTCTTGCACAATAGAGATGAAGGCAGGCACATGTGAAGTAGCAGCGGGCTCATAAGAGAAAGGCTGAAATCTGATGTCTTTAGCTATTCCCATGGCAGAATAGGGTATGACCTGCACAGCCTAGATCATAGTCCCCACTCCCTTAAAGCCTTGAGAGTTTGGGTTGGCTCATGACAGTGACAAAGGAGCACACAGGAAAACCCAATGGTGTTTGGATCTTGTAATTCAATACAAGACGATTTCTGTAATTTAAGAAACATTTAATAATAAAAAAAAGAGATAATGACATATCATTTTTCACAAGGAGACAGTGATATGCTGCAATATCCCTGGGCAAAGGTTATATTAAAGGATGGTGCTGTCATTGTTAAAGTGGTGAGCTAGCATCTCTTACAAACCCAGTTTTTGTCTTTCTTCCTTAAAAATCTACATGCAAAAGCAGAGTTAGCTACAACATTGATAAAGGAGGTCCGGTCCCAGGGTGGAGTTTTTGGTCAGATTTAAAGTAAATCAAATACAACACCTTAAAAATAGCAGTCTTCTGCAAAGACCAGAAGCCTCAGTGATTTCTTTTCTACTTTGCAACCAGAAAGACGAGGGTAGAGAGGAGAAGCAGAGAGAGAGATTAAAACAGCTTTAATTTTAGGACTTGTCTCATCAAGAGATAGTATGTGACACCAAAAATGAGTCCAATTAAAAATGTTTATAACTTAAAGTTTCTTAATTAGCACCTTCAGAAGTTTCGCGATGTTTCTCTACAAGTTCCCCTCTCCTGACGTGTATACATGCAGTAGCAACTGGTCCTGGAGCAGGGAGGGTCAGGGCTGCTCCAACCATACCTCAACCCTGGATTTTAGTCCCTCGGGGGCATATCAACCTCCTAGCAAAGCCTTGGTGGTGAAGGGTCTTCAGAGGCTTCCGGAGGTGCCGGAGGATGCCCCTTCCACTGCTTCTGATGTCGCAAGGAAACAAAGTGAGATGCGAGATCCAAGTTACCCCATCACCCCGAGTTAAGGAACTTTCCCTGCAGGAGCATATCCTTCCCTCCTGGCACTCCATGATGGTGCTGGCTTTGAGTTGTGTTTTCCACCAGTGCGCTGGCATTGCTGGCAGGCACAAGCTGTCCTGCATGCAGCACCTGTGCCACACTGGCCCATGTACAAGGGAAGTGGAAGTGGAAGAAACTTTCCCCCTGTCTTCCCATCTATTGTACAGCCTGGAGAAGAGAGTTATTGAGAGATGTCTCATGAGGACTGCACATTCTGCTTCCTGTTAAGAAACTCAACCCCAAAAGGGTCCCCTCCCAGAACAACTACCTGTGCCAGAGATGCTCCCACAGACACAGACTCAGGATGGTCAGGGGAACAAACCCTGTCCAGCTTCTGTGTTTTGGTTGCCATGGGAATGTGCTCATCCCTGTCAGAGTCCTTTGGGAAGCCCAGAGGTTCAGGAAAACAACATGGAGAAATGCAGGAACATGGCACACTGCAACAGTCACAAGGTGGGGAGCCTGACTAAGCAAGCAGGTGAAGTAGATTTCTTTTGGCTCTGTCCCTCTAGGAGCTACAGCCAGCCACATCACAGGTTTTGGTGGCAGGTTATCCTGGCTTCTGAACAGTGGTGGCTGCTTAGCTGGTGTGGGGCATAAGCACCATCATGGGGACCTTGCATAGAAGAGTGACTGCAAAAAACAACCGATTTTTAAACTTTTGGGTTTTTTTTTCCCAAATCTTTTACAGATGGAGGAGGAATCAGGAATATAAGTAAGGGAATTTCACAGCACATATGAGATTTCCTCTGACCTGGAAGAATAATGTGAAGAGCTGAATTTCATAGAATTCTAGAATGGTTTTGGTTGGGAGGGACCTTAGAGATCATCTACTTCCATAGGCAGGGACACCTTTCATTAGACCAGGTTGCTCAATGCTCTGTCCAACCTGGCCTTGAACACTTCCAGGAATGGAGCATCCATGGCTTCTCTGGGTAGCCTGTTCCAGTGCCTCACCACAATCACCGTAAAGAATATCTTCCTAATATCCTTGCAGGTACTGGAAAGCTGCTATAAGGTCTCCCCAAAGCTTTCAAGGAGCCCTGACTCTTCCTCCCCCATAATCCCTAGCCCTTTTGTGGGGTTCACACAGAATATCTTTTTTGTTCATATGAATTTGCCGACAACATAAAATTTGAAGATGTACAGTCAGAACTAACATCTCACCTTGCTGACTGAACATCCACCTAAAATGGGATGGAGAGTATGTAAAAGATGTCCATGCTGGATCAAATAGAAGGCCTCACCTATTATTCTCTTTCTAACAGCTTTTGGCCCTGTATATGCATTGTGTCATGTATATAGGCTTGTGTTCTGAGGTGCTAAAAATAATAAGTAATACTTTACTAATTCATTATAAATTTATTTTTATAGGCTATACCTACACAAGATACAGTGTCAGGCTATTACACATCAAAGGCTCCATGGTGCAGGCAACCTCAAAGGAGAAGTCAACATGATGTTTCCAGGAGCTCATTTCACTATAACAACAATAATCCTGACTTTACATAGTGCCTTTGATCCAGACTGCCAAAGTACTCTGATTGAGAAATGACATACAAGATAGGATTCAGTTTGACCATCACTGGTGAGGATTGGGAGGGCCAGTCTCCCACGATATTCAGCAACTCAAATGACAGTGATCCACATAAAATCAAAGGGAAATTCCAAGTTTGGAGAAGGAAATGTATGATCGTCTTGAACAGGATTTTGCTGAAATAGGTGGAGTTAATGGTCCTAATAATGGGAAGTTCATGGCTTACCTTGGAAATTATATCTGTGGCAATATTGACTGGTGAAGGGTTATGCTGGTTGAGAGCGAAGGGTTATGCTGGCTTCTGACAACCAATCTCAGGACTGTTCTGTAACCTCACCGCTTTATATTTCTGCTACGTTATTACTCAGACATTAGTGAAAAATTAGCTCAGCCTTGGTTCAGGGCAAGGATATTAAGCAGGAAAACTTGAGAGATCAGAATGAGTTGGTTCTCAACAGAAAGCCAACCTCACATCCTCAGTAAATCACAGGACAGAGCATAGCACTCTGGCCTTCCTGATGATCACATTGCAACCAAGACAGTTCCTTTGATGGGTCCTTCTCAATATAATTTATCTCAATCACTTGGGAAACAAGAAACATTAGAGTATTTTGACTGACACAGTCACACAGGGTAAAAGCTATGTCTGTCTTAGCAAGTAGAGCAGCACAAGAACAGTGCTGGTGTGCTGTCAATCTGTTTTACTTGTGACTGATCAGCCAGGGATTGGATCACCTCAAGTGGATACCTGCATCTCCTCTGCTGGCACAGTATCACCGGAGAGGAGCCCAGCTTGCATGCTGCAATCCTTCATGATGTTTGTGAATCATCAAACCACAGTTATGTGGCACAATCAGGAGATCTGTTTCTTTCACCCCAACTAAAATGCTAGTGAGAGGCACCTTATGCATCCAGGTCCCGCCTCCCTGGCCCCAGCTTCACTTCTGCCCCAACTAGGGCCAGGTTCCTAGAAGGACTACCCTTCTCTGGCTGCAAGGTTGAAGTCTTTAAAGGCGACAAGGGAGCATAGTAACAGTATCTACAATTTAAAGAGAAGAACAAACGCTCCAAGGCAGACTCATTGTGGCAAAGTGAAACAAGTGAAGCAAAGTCTACCTCATCTGTGCACTACTGTGGATGGGGACCTTGGTTCTGCACCAGTGCAAACTCCTACAGCAGGCACAGCACCAAGAGCTGTCTGTTATGACAGTAGAGCTTTCCTGAAGCATTTGGCCTTAAGGCTATGTAAATTCCATATACTTTGGGTTTAAACCAGTCAAGAAGCATTGAAAAAACCTTTTGCTGCAAGATTCGTGAGATTACCAGTCTGCAGGCTGAACAATAGCTTCTGTTTTGCTGCAAACTGATGTTCTTTTCTCTAAGTGGTTAACTTCAAGATGATGCAAATACTATTGTCAGCCCCTTTGACTCTTCCTGCTGACAATCTTAGCATTCAGCTAAAATCTCTCTCCCACAAACCCACACTGCCTCTCAGAGCCAAGAGTGCTTGTTGTCCCCTTCCCAGCTGCCAAAACCCTCCAGCTGCCTTCTAATTACCCCCGTGCTTCTGCGTATCCAATACACAGTTCTGCAGCACACTAAAAATTTAAGGACAACATAAAATAAATATCAAATTAAGGAGCACAAGGGGTGCTGGAGCAACCATATTGTTAATTTTCCTGTTTAATTCACTGATAACAGCTATTTCTGATCCAAAACTGCCATACAATAAAGTGCCACACTTGAGCACAGCTGAATGTCAGGGATTCATTGCTTAAGGTCAGAAGAGACCCTTATGATCATCAAGTGTAACCTATTGCATAAGAGATCCAGGGTACTTCTCCCAGTAATTTCCGATGCTTGCCTGCAACTTCATTTTGAGTTGCAAATGCATCAGTTAGAAAGTCACCTACTCTTGGCTTAAAGACTGAAAGGTACAGAGAGTCTACCAGGATGTTTAAAAAGCCTTTTCTTTGGTTATTTACCTGCATATAACATGTAGACCCTTTTTTTCTCCCCTGCATCTGGTTTGCCTCTGCTTCTAGCCACTGCACATTTTTCTTAAATGGAAGCCCCCAGTCAGAAATCTCTTTCCTACTGCAGCACTATTATCATGTTGCCTTATAATTTCTAAGTTATGTGAAGCAGATTGGTGCCCTCACACTTTCCCATTACAGGGTGTGCTTTGTGGCCCTTGTACATTCTTGAATATCCCCTTTAAATGCTTTTATTTAGTCAAGCTCACCTTGAAGTGTAAGGGTCTTTGCATGGAGCCTAGTTCTTCCTCAGAAGTCATCAGAGTAGGCTGTCAATGTCCTTGGTACTTGACTGCCCTTGGCAATGGTGTGCTCTTGTACCTAATAGGAAAAGAAACGTCCATGCCACTCAAAGGTATGACCATCTTCTAATTATTTTGCCACAGCTCTTCTGGTGGGTTGAACAGGGTGACTGGATGAATGGGGACAGCCACCTTGCTGGCAGGAGATGCAAGAAGGCAGTTTGCATGAGTAGGTCACAGTTCCTGCTTGCCTTAGTTTTTAATAATAGGCAGTGTGAGCCTTGTGCTCCTTCCTGGCCTCCTCCCTGCCAGCGTGCATGGCCACCTGCCTGCCTGAAATGTGCTGGCTTTTGCCAGTTGCTCAAAATATTTCCCTTTCCACATGACTGTACAAAAGCAACCTGAATGCATGCAGCTCCCAGTATGTCTAGCAACACCACAGGAGCAGGCTCTGTGCACATATGATTTTTTTTTGGCATATCTGATCCTAGTGCCATGCACACAGGGGAGTGGGTGAAGAAATGTGCAAAGATGGTAATTAACTGCAGAACAAAAAGCCAAAGCAATGGCTGGAGGGATGGCTCTAGGGGCTGGATGTCACGTTGGTCAGGCATCTGAGAGATGTTTCCATTTGCCAGACCTGTTCACCCATCCCTTCTTGTAATGCCATCTGGTTTACAGGAGTATTTTATCAAACCTGAAAATGTAGAATGAGCCCCATGGATATAGCGGGAAATGAGTCTCCATCCTTAGAGTCCCATGGATAAACACCAAGCGGCCCGTACAGTACTGCTGATTCAGCGATCCTTTCTGGGTTATGCTCATTCTGCTACAGGACATCATTACAAGAGGTTGAGATATTTTGTTTTCATAGCTTTTTAACCTTTTCCTTCCCAAAACAGTGTTTGTATTTATTTTGGCACCATCAACGTTTTGAGCAGAGGATTGATTTGGATTTGCTTAAGCATTTTTTCCCCTTAATCCCATTAAGTCAGACTCTAATTCTTTCCAGGGCTCCCTTCTGTGTAGCTATTTCCTCTTGGAATCATTTACTTTCTGCGGATTGGGGGAATTAATGAGGCAGATGCTGCTTTCATTCTCATCACTGTAAGCCCCAAACAACTTCAGCAGTTTACTGGCACAGATCCAGATTTTACTGGTGTAAATGAGGTCAGAATTTGGCTCACTGTGCTTATTTTTGCTAAGAGATAAAGAGGTTGCTGAAAACAGGAAGTCTTATGCAGGTTGGGAAAGTCCAATTGGAAGTGGGTGAAGTCCACCATTTCATTGAAAGTCTGAGTTTCTGCATTTCTCCACCGAGAAGCTTTGCGGAGCACCACGTATATTCACAGACAACCCAGAGTGCCAGTGAGCAAGCACTCGGGGAAACAAGTCCAAGGACAAAGACTTTCAGGAGTGATGGAATTGTCTACGGGAACAATTGCAATGGCACAAACTAAGTCATGACAATGACAAAATGAAGATTAAGAAACATAGGGAAAGATCAGCTGGCTAAGTCAGTCTTTAGGGGCCTTACAGGGAAGCAGGAAGCAAACAGAAAACTGAGATACATGCGAATGGCTCAGGGTTGACATCAAATGTTGGCACATACTATGATGGATAAAATTGAGAAATACATGTAAAGGAAATGTAACTAGCACACAACAAGCAGCTGAGTAGGGGAGCATTCTGGCTATAGATTGGTGGTCAGAGGAAGGCTGAGGAAAACACTGGTCTGATAGCATCACAGCAGTACCCCATACAGGGGTCAGCCCAGATTGGGATCCTCCATGAACCCTCAGGGGCAGCATAGGGAAGCAGTGCTCTGTGCAGAGCAGCACTCTGCCTGGCTGTAGAAATGGAAAACAAGAAGAGGAGGCAGCTATGGCCAGTCAGCTCTATTTCAGTTCCTGGAAATGCACTGGAACAAATAATTAAACAAACTAATCATCAGCACCTAGGAAACAACCAGGAGAAGAGGAACAACCAGCGCTGATTTGCCAGGAGCAAATCATATCAAATAAGCCTAATTTAATCCTGCAACAGGTCTTGTTGATCGAGACAAAGCAGGAGACTTCTGTATCTTGACTTTGGTACAGCCTTTGGTACCATCTCACTTCATATTACAAGCTGTAAACTAAGGAAAAATGCCCTGGAGAAGTTATCTTAAGGAAGGGGTGCAAAACAGGTTGGAAAACCATACTCAGAAAGAAAGTGTCTTTGTAAAAATACAAGAAAGGGTTAGGTAAGGTTCAACAGAGGTCCAACCACTGGGTCCTGGGATACTGGGCATCCTTATCAGATATGCAGATGACATCAAGCTGACACAAGCTGCAAAGACCTGAAAGAGGATAAGAATCAAAAATAAACCTGGCATGTTAGAGAAAAGGTCTGAAAAAAAGGATGTAATTCAGTAAGGAGAGAAGCAAAGTTGTGCACAGAGGTAGGTATAGTCAGCTGCACAGGGACAAAATGAGAGACATATGATTAGGCAGGTGTGGAGCAGTGCAGAAACGCAGGAACCTGAAGTGAATAAAAAGTGCCATTTGTCATACACAAGGCAGTCACCGTATCAGGGCACTCTAAGAGGAGCTCTACCTGTAAAATACGTGACTGTTTTACCCTGCTACGATCTCTGTTCACCTTAGGAGAGTCTGGAAAGGTCTAGAAAAGAGAAGTTCAGAAGAAACAATTAATAGGGATTGTTTACTCCAGAAAGGAGGAGACCAGGGGAGACACAGTACTATCTCTAGAGAAGGAGGGAATAAACTGTTCTCCAAATGGCTTTCTATATCCATTGTGAGTGCGGTAAGAAATAACGCACCTGAATTGCAGCAAGAGGGTTGAAGTTAGATGCTTGGCAAAGGGGAAGGCTGACAAACACTAAACCCACCTGCCTGGCAAGGATGCTAAACCCCTGTTCTCACCAGTGTTTAAAAGCAAGCTGGAAACGTCAGGATTATTTCTGAAATCAGCCTCTTGAGGTCCTTTCTAGCCATGTTTTTCTCTGATTTTGTGATGAATGGCGTTAAATGAATATAAATTACCTCTCATGGGGACACTGACATTCAGGCTTGGTGATGAATAGTGATCAACGACAAAACTGTCAGCTTGCGGGGAGGCATCCAGTAGGGTTATTACTAGAAACTGGTGTTAGCTCCAGTTTTATTTACCATCTTCATTAATGATCTAGAAAAAGCATTAGACAGTGTGTTTATTAAAACTGCAATTGATACTACGTTGGGGAGGAGATGCAATCACCAGCCAGGAGTGGAAAATAACACAAAGGGACAAAAAGAAGATATGGAACATGGGGAGAAAATGACCTAGCTTAAAGGCCACACAGAATAATATGTCTGGGGAAGAAACAGTCCAAAATGAAGACACCGTATGAGAGAAGACCGAAAGGCAATGAAACACTTTGCAGGGTTAGCATATAGGAAATTGGACAGTTTACAATTTGTCACATCAACAGAAAAAGTCTTAGTGTGGCTTTGGGTTGCATGACATATCCCAGGGCAGAGAGATAAGCACTTGTCTGACTGCTGTTGTGCAAGATTTTTTTCTGGATGTCTCCCTACCAGCGTGGCTGCCAGGCTGGAGGAGGAGCCGAGAGAACCGGCAAAAACAATTGAAAGTTAAGAAGACTGGCTTATGGAGAAAGAATTATGTAAGTACTCTATGGCAAAGGAACTCCAGGTTCACGCTTCTAAGGTGTAGATAAGCATGTCAGAAAAGGTGCCCTTTTTACCAGGCATAGTTATGTCAGGAAAACTGGGCATTGCGTTGATGTGAGATATTTTATACTAGCATTGTGTGTTTCGATTGGCCACAAAGCACTTCAAATTGATACACGAGCCTCCTGGGCCTCGTCCATCGCTGGATGCCAGGGTCTGCACTAGGACTGAGCTGTGCAAGAGCTGAGGCATCACCCCAGCACCTGCCTCAGGAGGCGGGACCTGCGGAGGAGACTCCTGGGAAGTGCTGTTGCTGCCACGCAATTACGAAGAAATGGACAGCATGTTCACTTTGTGTGATCAGAGCCACACTGACATTCATTGATAACGGAGTTGCATAAGCACATAGACACGATGAGCTGTGCTGACTGGAGGGGGAGAAATCAGTGCTGCTCAGGGGGATAAATCAATAGAGAGAGAGACGCTATTTTCAGGTTTCTGAAGAGGTATTACTAACAAAAAAAAAGCACAGATATAAAACTGTACTTGACGGAGTCTTTTAGAGAGAAGACAAAGACTTTTTCTAACGTGTGATTTTGCGCCTTTTCACTCTTTGTCCAGCTGGCTTTTGAGATTGAGGTCTACGAGTGCAATGGTGTGTTTGCCCCAGCTGATACTGGAGCACACAGGCTTTAAACAATAAGGCTTTGTTCTTTTGCCAAATGCAGCAATGCCTGTGCTGTTGCTTGGAGCTAAAAAGGAACAAACACATTAGGAAGTCACCGAAAATGAAATGATGGCTCACTTCAAGGCGTGCAGTAGCACACTGCAGAGATGAATGAGTTCTGCATGGCGTGTGAGACCATGAGGAGGAGAGGTCTTCAGAAAGACACTCCTTAGTTCCCACCACACTTTCAGTATGGCCGAGGAGATGACCTTCAGATATGTCCTCAGGATCAACAGACACCTGAAATGCTTTGCAGGAGATCCCTGTTGCCCACAGCTTTTGCAGGGAGTGTGGATGTTGCTGGCAGAGCATTGTGTGAGGCTGCACCTTGCCTTTGAGAAGCAGTCACCACAAAGTGAATTAAGTAGCTCTTTCCAGCGGAGGACTTGAAACAAGACTCAGCAGCACCACTGACAGGCCAACACTGCCAGCTGTGGGACCACAGCGAGGTGCGGGACCACCCGAGCTTGCCAAGGGGAAGGTGGCTCAGCTCCTGTCTTAGTTACAGCCTGGTGCCACCAGCAACAGGGAGGGAGAAGAGGGAGAATGAATTCAATAAGAAACTCAAGGGGAAAATAGACAGGCAGCATAACCACAGCGGTCCAGAAGAATAAATTTACTGAGCCTACCTCCTTGATTTTAATGGGTCCTCTAATAGTAGCGTGAGCCCAGCAGAGTCGGTTATCTCCCACAAAATGCTCCCAGAAAATGTGGGACTCTGGCAAAGCCATTCCTCCCACTTTCTTGACAATGGGAATCAAGGGACCCCCAGTACAAACACAACCAACATAAAGCCGAGCAGATGTTACCTTAAACTCATCCTCAGCTCATGAGGGAGGATTAAGTGGTGTGAAACCACTGGAGCAGCCCAGGTGGGAAAGATTACTTCACTGGGGTACGAGCTATTATTGGAGTTAGGGGAAAGAGCTGATTGTTGTGTCTTATATGGTGGGACCAATTACACTGAAAAATGTAATTACACTGAAAAATACAGCGAGGGGAAGGTTTGGAGGCTGAAAAGAGATCAAAACTACATGGCTGTGTTAAAGCCCAGCAAAGAAGACAGAGAGGCAGAAAGAGGAAAACAGTTGTGCAGTGTGTCGCATACAGGGTCTGGATGAGTTTCACGTGAGCTCATCCAAACGCATCTTAGGCCAGTAACTGCACAGCAGTCGCCCCGTGCCTGTGCTTGCAAGTGCTGGGAACAGCAAGAACAAAGGGTGGGCTCTTCAGCTCTCTAATTCTGCTTCCTTATTTTGCAGAATTGCCACATGCTGAAATAGCAAATGATGTATGAAATGAAAAATCACTCCCCAACCAATGCATATAGATGATGCAGAGAGTATTTGGCCATTACTTCCTTGCAGTAATATTTATCTACATTAATACCTCATTCAGAGGTAGCTGGAAATACCCAGAATGTGAGCAGCAAGGGGATCGGAAGAGAGATCAGGGAGAGAGGCAAAGCAGCAAGGCAGGCACTTAAGGAGGAAGATATGAAACCTGTCCCCAATAAATCACCAGCTCATTTCTGACCCAGGTTATTAGCAACCACAAGGCACTATTCTGGGTCCAGTTGCCTGTAAAGAGCACATTCATTTAGTCGGGACTTCAGAAGAGTCATTGCCATTTGGAGAAGTCTTTGAGACCAGTGTGGAACACGCTGGTGGCCCCAGGCCAGTGTCTGGGGAGGTGTTTTCATGGTGGGAGAAGCCCTTCCCAGCTGGCATGCCACAGGGTGATGGGAGCCAGCCCAGCCATGAATGGGGACAGAAGCCGGGGAGTGCTTCCCCGTAACAGCCCCAGGCAGAGGCACATTGCCAGAGCTTGCACCAATGGGAACCATGGGCAGCCCCGGCCCCAGGCACATCCGCTTGGTAGCTGTGCTGCCTGTGGAATGACTTCAACCTCTGCCCTTGTGGGAAAGCCTTCTAAAGTTCAACAGAGAATGATAACCTCACATATAGGGATGTTACATCATTCCATCCAATTTAATAGGAAATGATTGCTAGCCCAAAAATCCTACCAGAAAAAAAAAATCTCATTTTTATTAAACTTGTAGGCTTTCTATTCTAGTTGGAAGATCTTGGACAAAAACAGGGTGGGAGAAGTCTGCTGCTCATTCAGGTGTGCTTGGCTATTTCTCCCAGAAAATGCCTGGGAATTCCCTCATCTTGCTGAATGCAACAAGCACAACACTGGAGTAACACTGTCACATTACTGCACATACCCAAACCTGAAAAACTTCAATGCTTTCTGACAGCCCAGTCCTCTACCTGTCCTTGATAGTATGCCTGAAGGCTCAGCATGCACAAGATTGGGTTCCATAAGATCTTGGCCAAGCACAGCATTGGTGTTTACCAGACAACACTTAAGTACTGCTGACTCACTGATGTTTGCACATAGGACTACATTTGAACAGGTCTTCCTGAAATCAGGAGACAGGAGGTGGACCCAGCTGAATGCCTCTTCCAAGTACCCCTATCTTTGCACAGAAGTGTTACCTTGCAAGATAGACCCAACAGAAAAAGTCAGTAGAAGAACGAAAAAATGTGCACTCAGTTAAAGACACAGTTGGGCTTAGTGTTAGCAAAAAATACTATGAAAGACTCAGCATGACGTATAAGGTAAGAGGAAAATACCTTACACTTAAACAGCTAGAAACCAAGGGATCATGGAATCCTACAACGTGCATTTAGGATGTTCCTTTTGGCTCCTCTTACTCACATTTTACCACCCCATCACCAGAACAAAGCAACTGGAAACTGCTGATAGCTACTTCTGTCCTCCTAAAACTTCTTTGGCACATTTAATGTTTCAGTCTGGGTCCAACTTGACCTTCAGATAACAGGTAATCAAGAGTAACTGCAAATATTCATCCAAGGACAGTTTTTGGCTCTCTGCCCAGCTTTTGAAGGCACTTGGTGTTGCCTCTGAGTGATAACACACTTACATGACACCAAAATATATTTCCAGATAACACTAAAGATGTGATCCACAGAAATTTAGCTATCAAAAGTATTGACTGGAAGGTCTGGAAAATTAATTTATTTGGCAGTATTGGCTAGCTTGATGTGACCCACCAGAATGTAAGTCTGGGATGCTGCTACTGAATTTGGAGTTACCGCTCCCATACTGTTGCTGACCTGAGAGACCACACTCACCTTCTGGCTACCTCATGGTAAATCCCACAGCCCTTTAGGAATTCCCTTGGCTGATGATTTGGTATATCCTATTGGTGGACAGGAATACCTGCCATTCCATGAAGGACTTTAAGGGAACCTCAGGTATGTATTCTGCCTTTGTGTGTGTTTTCCAGGTCACACACTTGGACAACACAACTGTGTGGGATACACATCCAAAACTCACTTGCACACTTATTCTGATAGTTCTGCAGAAGTACTGTGGACCAGCGTGACTGTCTGTAAGGGTCAACAGAAACCTCTAGGACCAAATATAAACTTTTCACAAAATCAATGCTGAAAAGAATTCACATCTAATTGGCCAACAACCCCTAGCAAGAATACTTGACTCTACATAGGGTCCAAAAAATCTATAGACTAGATTAATTAGCATCTGCATGAACAGCATGGTACATCAAAAATGTGTTTAATTAGCTTGAAACTTGAGCTTTAAGTCACTTGTGTAATGTGGAGATTCCTAATCAAGCATTTTTTGGAAAAAAATACCCTTGTAAAACATGTGAATTTTTTTCTACCAAGATGATGAAAACCCTTGAGCCTACTTAGACTGTATCTCCACAACTTTCCTTAGAAAATCCCCAGATGTTGTCTCTGGGAATGTTTTCACACAAACCTAAACAGAAAATAATTTTCACAGATTCCATAAGTACTAGAAATTATGAGGTCTCTTCCACACACAAAATATGATTTCAATATTTCACTGGCACTCCGTGAATGGACAGCTTGTAAAGGAAAGCTGAATAATAAAACATTAGCATTTGATTCAGCCCTCGCCCTTCTAAAATATTCTTAGCCCAATATTCTCCTCACAAGTTAACAGGTGGTGATTTGGACATAGTTCATTTGAAACGAACCACCACACATCGCCAACCCTTTAACTCCAGGGGATCTGAACCCTGGAAGGGGGCTGAGCACTGGGGAAGTCCAGAAGTGGGTGCTCACCCTTCCTGCAAAGCTAAGGAGGGCTCTTGCTTGGCACCCTCCTGGCTGTCTCTGCCCGCTGGCAATGGCCAGCTTGGGAGAGACGCTTTGGGGATGCACAGAGCCCACGCAGCAGCCACACATCGGCAGCGTCTGGAGGCAGTACACACATACCATCTTGCTTGCTGTTTATGTTTGAAATGTCTGAGTTGCTAATAATATACTTAAATGAGGCTGCTGGGTGACTAAAAAGTATGAGCGGGAACTTATTTATTTATTCTGCCTCCTGCAGCTTTTCCTCCTAAAAGATACAAGCACTCCAGCAGTGATGAGAAACCAGGAATTTTGGCAGTGGGGAGGGGCCTCTTTATCTAGGAAAACAGAACAACTTTTAATCAGATGAAAAACTCAATGCACTGAGCTGAGGCAGAGTGTGGGTGCTGTGTGTCACTTGCTCCTTGGTGTGGGGCACCCACGGCTGTGCAGAGTTCTGCCTCTCTCATGCTCTACCCCCAAGTTACCCCTGCCTTTCTGGAAACCACTTCAGCTGCTGGGGTGTGGGGGCAGGCAGGCTCCCATAGCCACCACCATAGCTCAGGACCAACTGGACAGACCTTCTGTCTGCAATGGCACTGCAGCCATTTGTATTGCAACCTTGCAAAATGCCTTTCTCCACAAATACCTAACAAAAAACATTGGGTGGCTTGGGATGTTTACAGGCTGTTTCTTGTTTTGCAATTTGTTCCTCCAAGGTATGAAGTGTGGTGGGGGAGTGGGGGCCTGGGGCAGCTTCACACCCTGTTGTCCACCTCAGCACAGAGCCTGAGAGCTGTGGTAGAGAAACTGGATATACATCATGAAAAGGACTTACAGTGCCTGATTTATGCTGCACAATTGCTTTCATTTTGCATTTCAGTCAGCTTGGACACTGAGGAGAGATGAGTGAACAATTAAGAATCACAGGTTGTCATCACCCTTCCCCTCCCACTGCCATTGTTCCAGTGCAGTGCTCCTAAAAAAAGGCATCCAGACTACCTTTGGGAGCAGAAGCCTTTCTGCTGCTGCTATCAGACCTGTTTCTATGCTACCTCCTACTACCATGCTTGCATAAAAATCTTTACTGAACACAGGTGGTGGAAAGGAACATTTGCTCTCAACCAGTGCAGCTGTCAGGGTGTGGACTATATATTGCTTGACTCCCTTCCCCGTGCATTTCTTGTTTTCTTCTCCTTTGCATCCAAAATGTCCTGCAAGGGGCTGTGAGTGGAAAAGCCCTGCACAAGACCAATTCCCAGGCAGCTGAAGAAAACTAGAGTCATCATCCTGAGAGACTTTTTAATATGCACAGCAATGTTGGGCAGCACACTGGATATGGAGTGCCAGCCAGCTCTGCCAACCCTTGTAGCAGCACACACCGTGGCCCAGGGAGGGTGGGAAGGCAGGGTGGGCTTTAGCCTGGAAGCCCATCTCTTGTGAACCTCTGTCTTCTGGCTCCTTGACTCTGAGTGATCACTGAACAACACAGCCCCCTCTTTGTTTTGATGGTCTAAATCCCTATAAACAGAGGGCTTGTTCTTTTTTCTTTAACGTCCTTTGTGGTTTCATGAAAACGCCGGATGCTGCAGAAGGCTGAAGCGTGAAAGGTTCCTCTCTCTATCCTATCCTCCCTGTCCAGCAACCACACTAAAAAGAAACCACCAAAGAAAGTGCTTGCAAATACCTGAACTGACAGCCCTGGTGATGGAAAGCTCTCCAGTTATTCATATCCCAAACTGAGCCCAGGCAGCAGCTGTGCAAGTTTCTGAGCTGGCCCTTGCCAGTGCTGATGGAAGCTGACCTGAAAGGCCCCAGCTCACCACACATTTTCTTGCTCATTTCAGCCCTTGGCAGCATGGTAGGGCAGTGAGGAAATGCAGGGGGTCATGGCTGGAGCTACCCCAGTCATGAGACTGGGGGAGGAAGCAAATCATCATCTTCTGAAAAACGTTTCCAAGCCAATGCTGCAAGCAGCTCTGTGGGTGAGAGTTAAAGCTTTTCATCACTGAAACCTTAGGTTTCTGTTTACCAAACATTTGTTCAGTCTTTACAGGTTTGAGTGAATGAGGAAATGAACCGCAAGGCTGGGTACAAATGCCAAAACCCTGCTTAAGTACATAAATCACCCTCCTGCCACTTTCTGTGCCTACTTCAGTTTTAAAAAACGAATCCCTCTCTTCAGATTTGTTGTTTCTCATGAGCTCCTGCCACTTCCTGGTTTACCACCCAGCTACCATGAGCACAGCCTCTGCTTTCCTGAAAGCTCCATCACTGCCTTCACAAAGGCAGAACCATGTTCTCTCCTCCCTGCCCAGTGCTCCCACTGCCAGTCCTACCCTATGCGTGGCACACACCCCGTGGAGCAGCAAAGGGAGAAAGACCTAAATCCTCTCCAGTCTAAGGTCTAGGCTTGCTGCCATCCTGTCCCAGTCCTGCACCCTCTAAATAAGCTCCCAAACCTCAAATTCTGCTTTTACTGAGCAGGTAATCCTTCCACCATCCTAGACCTGTTTTTTACACCTAATTCAATCTCCTTGCTTGTCCATTCCTCCAGCACCTCATGTTCTCTTTTTTTCTCATCAGGAGGAGCCTTTTCAACCATCTATTTCTGGTACCTGTGCGGCCAGAGTTGAGCAAACCCCCTGAAGCCCAGAAAGAGCTCACAGAGACAGATAAACCCAGATAGGGAAGGGTGAACAGATTTTGCACACTGGGTGTAACAGAGAGGAAAGGCCACCCCACTCATGCTGCAGCCACCCCAGGCTCAGCTTCTGGATGCCATGTGGTGCTGCAAAGCCACAAGGGCACTGGCCCCACTGCAGGCAGAGGGAGTTATCTGGGGGCAGTGCCTCCATTTCACCTGATACAGCTTCCCTTGCATGTCCAGACAAGGGACACTCATAAGAGAAACAATCCTGGCTATTTTCTCAGGCTGATAGCACACGAGGTGGGAGAAAGGATACAGCTGTTCAGCTTCCAGCAGCTATCAGCCCCAGGAGGTCAGAGCTCCCCTCTCAGGGGATCAGCAGCCTTTCAGCTGTCTCTGACCACTGTTCCCTCACCCCCTGTTGCCTCCTTTTTGTCTCTGCATATCCTCCTCACCTCCTGAGAGCATCGCTGATCTATCTCCCAGACAAGCTCAAGCACCAAGGAAACTAAATATACCCACCAAGTGAGGAGAGAGGGCAGAGGATCATATCCGAGGCAGTAGCAGGTAGGGTAGAAGGATCTTCCAAAGGCTATGACACCCAGCATCCATTTCACCTTCCCATCTGCCTCCATGGTGGGGGGGGGCATTGAAACTCCCCCTGCCTGCAGCACACCTGAGGTTTTCATCTCTCTCTGATGTAAGCAATTTAGTCTTCTGTTGAAATTCAGTTTGGGGGATCTGACATGCTTTAAAAATTCAGGATGGTTTTTGATGCTCTTTGAATTTATTAGCAGACAGTTATGTTTTGAGTAGATGGTTTCATTCTTTATTTTCTGCTTTCTTACCCACAGAATCCTTTGCATGCCACACCTTCATCTTGCTTAGGAAATGAAGATACCCAGGACAGCTCTGCACCATGCTGTGTACCTAAAAATATCTGGAGGTTAATTGCCTATCTCTCCTTATCATATTTATGTTGCTGTGCTTGGCCCAGGTAGGACTTGTTATCGGGCTCAGCAGAATAACACTGTGGTTGCTCATACAGGACCTCCAGGCCACTGTCCCTGGAAGCACTTATCCACTCAGGATGAAGTCTTTTGGGCTGGTGGTGTGGCTGTGCCCACCCCAGTCTCCTGTAAGAGTCACTGGAAGGTATCTGATCTGTGTGATCCTATGTCCACCACTTCTATCACAGGCTGCATGACAGAAATCCAAAAGGCTTTGGTCCAAAGCATTAAGTGAGCCTCTTGCCTCATGCAGAAATAAATACAGTAAAGAGGATGAAAAGGTTTGCTGATCAGCAGAGTTTGCAAGGTCTGTCACAGTCTGAATTTAAGGGTAAGGTGGAAAGTGGCAGAACAAAACAACTGAACAGAAACTCACTGCATACCAGACAATGGTTTCAACTTGCTGCCTGCCTGTTTATAATACTGAAGGACTCGGTGTCATGTCTCAAAGATATTAATGCAGCTTTCTGAGCTTTGGCTTTCTTCTTCTTGTGTGTCCCAGAGACATTCATGTCTAGCTCAAATCCAGAGTAACTGTCTCTTCCAAACAGCTCTCTTGAGACAGCAAAAAGGGCAGAAACAAACACAGAGACAAGTACTTGTAATGCAAACGCTAGGCACCTGTGTGTGACACAAATCAGCTAGCCCAGCTACATGCACATCAAACCCTGCCTTGCCTCTGCCCTGCCTCAGAGCGGGATTCTTGCCTTGCGAGTATGTGCCGTGTCCTGCTGGTCACCAGAGAGCACGAATGCTTTGGAGCCATAACTAGAAAGTAACAATGATACTTTTTAATGGGCAGCATATTTAAATGTAGTAACCACCCAGAGACAAACACAGTTAGTGCTACATCCCTTTCCAGCACTGGGAGAGCAAACCAATTGCAACAATCACTGCACAGAAGTGACAACCCACTCATTGCTCACTGAGTCTGGCTTTGTGGGAAGGATCCCCCACGAGACAGCTGACTTGGCTCCACTCTTGATTGCTAGAGCTGGAGTATGACCAAGGCCCAGCACTAACAGCCCAAACCATCTTTCCTAGGATTATCACAGCCATACTCTAATATTAAAAATAACCAGGGTTGTCCGCATCCACCTCACTGTGAGCCTGCCACTGCCACTGCCAGTGCCCTCACCTCTGGATGAGCAGCGCTTGGTGGGAGCAAGTGCTACACCAGGGGCTCCGTAGCTGTAATTTCTCCAGCTCTGCCCACAGATATAAATGTAAAAAACAAAAGCTGCACGGCTGACACAGCTAGAATGCATCTCAGTTCACACTGAATATTCATTCCCCAGCTTTTGCTGAAGGCCTTTAAAAACATGAGTGCTTGCCAGAACAGTCTCTGCATCCCGTGTTATTTTAGAAGAGGCTGCCCTGTAGAAGATTAAGTAACTTCATGAAGTATATAACTAACAGGTCACTTCGCTAAGTAGACCAAACCTGCTGTCATATAGTCTCCTTCACATTTTCATTAAATCTAAAATCAGTTAATATTATGTAATATAAATGCAGTGGCTTCAGAGACTCTAAGCTGAATAAGAATTTTGTATTAAGAGTACAGAATAACCTGAAACCATCTCTAAAAAAAAAAAAAAAAAAATTGGAGCACCCAAGGGCTCCATTTGGCCTCACAGAGGCATGACATTTCCATGAAATGGCTGTGAGCTGAATAAGTGCTCTGGGTATTAATATTCAAAGCAGGGCACCACATATGGCTTATGAAACACTTCTTTATGTGGATTAAAGACCTGTTCTCAAGGCAGTGAGCTTCCCACTACAACTGGATCCACTAGGCTCCAAATTCATTACCATAGCACACTTATTGGATAAAAAAAATTGGAAGGCTTCCCTTTCTATTAGCCTCTCTCTCTATTAAGATTCAGCCTCATACCTGACTTGACTAATGATGAGTCCCAAGAGAATGAACCCAGACTTCAGAGCAGTACAATGACTCTGAGTAACCTCTGGCTCAAGGTGAGAAGCTCACGTGGGATTAGTCCAAGTTGCAACCAGGTGGAAATATTAATGAACATCATTAAGGGAGCCACAGAGGGGTTTTCCTTGACCAGTGAGGACAGCAGCTTCTTTCCAAGAACAATGTCAGCTGACCTGGTTTGTAGTCTTTGCTCCCGTTTGCGCACACAGGCTGCTGCACAGTCCCCAGGATCAGGACATCATGCTACTGCCCCACTGGCATCATTAGCACTCAAATGGGATTGTAGACATTATGGACCTAATTGCACTTAGAGAAGGACCTTAATGCAGGATAATAACCCTCTGTGGATGCTTTCTATGTACTTGAATGAAAGTCAGGTTTTTGTTTCTGGTCAAACAGATGTCATATATATGTGTGTACAACACACACACATACACAAGTTTGATTCAGTAACATTTCTCTTGCAGCAAAGCATCACCTCACACTGCAGTGCAAGACCTTCTGCCCACGTTCTGCTACTGAAAAGTGAACACCTCCTGGACAAGAAGGGCATATTTGTCACTGTGCTATTGCTCAATATGCAAGAAATGATGCAGAGCACCTGTTAGGTTTATTTGCCCAGCATGTGGATCCTCCAGTTGCTAGCTCTGCTCAGTGTTCCAGAAGGAAAGCAGAGGTTTGGGTCTGTTCCAGTGTATGTGTCCCTATTTTCAGAAAATATTTCCCTAAGTAGGCCAAAAATGTCTCTTAAATCTTGAACTTTAAAGGATACATTTGTAAGGCAACAAACACACGAATGGGGTGACCAGCTGTTCTACTTTTGGAGGTACTGTCCTAGTTCTCAGAAGCCAATCTGCACTGCACCTCCCATAGAGGAGAGAGGCCAAATGTCCTACTTTCTGGTTTTGGTGGCCTATTTGCCCTACCATGAGAAAGTAAGGTGTGTAACTGCACACATGAGAACAGAAGAAATCCTTCCCTCTATGTGCCCACACAGAAAGCCAACAGAGATCCAAAACGTCCAGACCACTTCCAAGTTACACCTCAAAGTCCTACTGTTTCAGCTCAGACTCTTGTCTTGCAGCGATGTCAAGGTGCAGCAACTGCTATTAAAAACTGGTTTCCCTGTCCTCTAATGTCACCTCCACTCTGAAGTCTCACTTTGTTAACACATGCAGTTCACTGCTCTGTCTCAGCTGGTGAGAGCATATTATCACTTAGCTCTGATTCAGCAAGACAACTACATTTACACACTGCCTATGCCTGTTCAATAGGGCAACAAGGGACACTCTTGAAGCTGCTTTTAACTCTATTAGGCATGCATTTACACTTAAGCATGGATGTAAGTGCTTAAATAGACTGATGCCATGATGAAAAAACATCAGAGGGCTAAGCTTTGAACTGAAAATATTTTTTATCATAAACTCTAGGAAAAAAAATCTTAAAATACAAAGAATTTATTCTGGAAATGCTTGACATAAAGGCATAAAACTAATACACTGAGTAAATATCCTGCTCCTCGGCAGTGTTGGCAGCAGGCTGCTGTGAAAATGCAGGCTTCAGCAAGGTAGTGGATGAATACAGCAGCTTTCTGCATAGTCTGTATTGAGCTTTAGCCAAACAATGTGCACTGAACCCCTAAATTAGAAAGAAAATAGGTAAAATTAGAGAGCATTGGTAAAATAAGAGAGCATCCCTAAATTATATCCACCACCCACTTTTTCTCCTGCAGTATTTCCTGTCCGTCTCAATCATCTTCTGCTCCTCAGTAGGGCAACCAGGGTAAGAGGCATGAAGGAGCTTCATGTTTCCTTAAAAAACTTCAACACCACATCCACTTTGTCAGTTTAATAGACTGCACAAGGTAGAAAGGGAGTGAGACCATGTATGCGCTTCATCCTTCAAATATCTACAGCCATCAACAAAAGCTGTATTCATAAGTAAGCACAGAACTTGGACTTCTAAGACCATATTCAGCTTCCCAGAACTAGTTATCTCTGCTAGCAGGGTTTCACATGCACGCAAATCCCTCTTTCTCTGGTTATCCATCTCATACAGGTCTTTATAAAATCTTCTCAAGTTCAAGCCCTGTATGGCAGAGTTGCCTCATCTTTTGTGGGTTACATCTCAGTAGAGAAAGAAAGCTAACCTGACAGATCAGATCTGCTGTTTCACACCCTCGGTTTCACACCTCTCAATTCACAAGCTGCTTTGCATTTCTCTTTACTCTGCATTTTCAAACTTTGTAAACTTTGATCAGAAGCTTGATCATAGGGTGGCTGGGATTTGGGGGCAGAAACAAGAACCTCCCCTCTCTCTTCAAAACCAGCAAAACCTATCCCTTAATATCAATAACTAATTAAAAAAAAATGGATAACAGCCTTTCAGAGAAGATAAAGTGCCTTCTATGTTTTGACATTTGATTTTTGTTAAAGCATAATTAAGCTTCTCAAAAATAAAGGGTATGAAAACACTATCTTACTGCTTACAATTTGGGGGAAAAAATCCAATAACATTCCCACATTTTCTTCTGAAAGTAGACATCCCTTGTCCTTCACTTTCCATACAGACAATAATAGTGGGTTTATCCATCTTGTTACTGTAGTCATGAATAGCTGAGAATGGAAAAATCAACATATGAAACTGGGTGAGCTTCTGACGCTCCCTCCATAAAACAGCTTTAACAAGACTCCCACCCCTAGTGAGTCACTAACTCTCCCTACAAACCCCCATTCAGAATGGGAAGTGTGAGCATGCGTTGTGCACAGAGCTCTCCAGCAGGTAGAAGTTTTCAGCTGGGTTTGTGTGACACTGCCTCTGACTCTGCCACATCCCATCTGTGGTCTGCAGCACATCTGCAGGTTCCTCAAAACATCTGCTGAGACTCCTCCTAAAACGCCTTCACATTTCCTGGTAACTTGGGTTTTCCTTGAACATTAAGGACATTTGAAATGGAGCAATCGAGCACCATTTAGCGCTATCAGAGGGGCAGGCAGACTGTGACAAGGGTCAGTTAATCCCATTCTTGGCAGAGTCCCCTGGCTTTGTGGGAATGGTGTGGTAAATGCACTTTTCTGATTACAGCAGCAGTTATTAACCAAAAGACACATTCAGTTGCCAAGGGTGGGAGACTTTCAGCTCTCTGGATCATATGGGAAGAAAAAAGTACCTTCAGAAATTCAGGCTTTGCCACAAAAGGTTGTCATTTATGAAAAAGACACTTGATATCGGGGAAAGAACCTTACACCCCCCCACACCGTGTTTGGTTATCAGCTGGAGCAGGAATGCTGTGTGTTTCCAAAGGTGAGGTGCCGCCAAAGTGTGGGTGACAGGTAGGAGGGGAGGGATGTGGTGGAGCCAACCAAGAGCTAGCGGCAGGGCCCCTCTGGGCAGCCGGGAGATAAGGGCCCTCACCCAGCGCAGCCTCCGCGGGTGTCTGGCACCAAGAATGGTGGAGGCTGGCTCTGCCTGCCCTCACACTGTCAGGATGAGCCCCACAGAGCATGACTATTATTTGCTTTAAAGAATGCGTTTTTGGCACCCAGTGTACAATATGTTGCTGTCATCCTCGTGACAACTCCATAATCTCTTCTTTCCTTTCCAGTGTTATTGTCCCAGTTTACAAGGAGCAGACAAGAAGGATTTACTCTTCTGGAGTGGGATAATTCCTCATGAGGAAAGAAATGAGCAGAGACAGACTCGGGAAATTCTTCACTTGTCTATTTTTATTTACAGTGGAGTTCCTGTTATTACCTTGAACAAAAATAGCACAACAGTAAGGCTGCAGCCCAATTTCCCTTGCCTTTCTGCAGGAGCTCATCAATGCCAGCCCTCGCCCACAGCCCCTGCTGGACTGCCCACAGCCCCTTCCTACCACCTCCCTGCATGGTCACCACCAGCCCCAAGGAGAGGCACCACAACTCTCATGCTTGCACATCACTCTGGCCAGGCTTGGCCAAAACAACACTTACAGCTCCTGGCAAGTCCAATCTGCACCTCAGGGTCCCCAGACATCCTGGTAGCAGCCATCTAGCATTGGCTCTGGCAGCAGTGAGGAGATCTCAACAGTACATGCTGCTCCTGCAGTTCCCCCTCCAGGGTGCTATGAGGTTAACCACCTGGGTTTAATATTCACCAGCAGAAGCAAAGGGGTAGTTATACTCCTCTCAAAAAGTAACACAGACTGTACTGTACTGAAAGATGTCTCCAAGAGAGGCAGAGAAGTAGTACTACCTGTACATGTTGAGAGGCTTTCAGGTTTCCAGCAAGGTTACAAAATGCCTGCAGGGATGCCAAATAGAGAGCAAGTAACAGCACCACAGTTATCATCAGATGAATTACTATCTTATGTATCAGGCAAAATCATGGGCTGTTTTTAAATCCTTCCCCTTTAAAAAGTGGTTGGTGGTTTTCACAGCAAACTTGAGTTTTGGACATAATTTTAAAACCCATCATGTTTTATCTTCAGAAAAAAGGCAAGATCTGCCTTTTAAAAAGCCAAGGAGCTGCCAGCTGCTTTTCACTTTCTCCCCAGCAAGGATGTACATGTAGGACAAGATTTTCAAAGCACCTCCAGGGATTAAGCACCCATCTTGTGTTGACCATCAATAAGCTTAGTGCACCCAACTCCCTGAAGCTCCTCTGGGAATCTCATCCTTTGATGTCATTTCAAAGGCTTCAAAGCTAGGGTTTGCCTCTTTGTGGCAGGAGGAGGAGTGTGGAAGCGTTAAAGCAACCCATCTTAAAGCCCTTTGCCTAGCCCTGCTGGAGTGCACAGCATCAGCAGGGATATCACATGGAGTAGCTCAAGGCAGAAACCTTCCCTGGCTGGCCCTGCAGCTGGGATGCCTGTGACTATCCTCTCCTAGGTAACAGAGTGAGCACCTTTGCCTGGGGTTTGAAGGGTCTGCAGCAAGCAAGTGACAATCTCATACCCAAGGAGACCAAAGTGTTCGACAGCCTAAGTGACCACATCAGTCATGCTCATCCCTGCCTTATGGCCAGGCAGAAGAGGCATGAGCAGCACGTGTGCCTTGGTCATGGTAGGAGGCAGGACCTGCTTCACCTGGCTTTGCTTCAAGCATAAGCCCTTTCTTCCCTGCACATCTTCCTACCTTTCCCACATCTGTTTTCCTTGACACCAACCGGAAAATCCTCTTTGAAATGTTTTGGCCCCTGAGATAGGAAGTTGCTGCTACAAGTTTCATGACAATATGCAGCTGAACAGGGTCTCTACAAATCTTCCTTCAAAGGGAAAGAATTATTATACCTTATTGGTCATCAGAGAGTTCAGTCTTTAGCTCATGGCCTGCTCTTTCATTGGAGCTGCTGGGTTTGAATACATGCAAACTATAACGTTTTTTCCTATGATTATGGTATTCATAGCACTGCTAGTCTGAGTAAATTCTCCAAGTGCTCATTTTCTTCAGTATTATGAGAAGTCAGTCATCCCTCAACACTCTGAGAATCATATAAATCCATAGGAAAAAAAAAAAAAGCAATCTTAAATAGTTCCACTATTCACTGTATGCTTTTTTTTCCTGTGGTTTGCACAGGGAGGGGAGAGGCAGAGGACTGGGGAGTTCCCTTGTCAATTTGTGATAGGCTGGACCACACTCTCTCCTTTTCTCTCATTAGAAATACTTCCCAGTTGTTATTTGCTTAAATTTGGACAGCAGATCAGTTTCCCCATCATGTCCAGTGCTTCATCCATGCTACTGCCAAGCTGGGATGTTGGCCCCGAACACGAAAGCCCTGCTCAGGAGTGGCGGCAGCTGCAGCTGCCTGGAGTTCATCCCCCAACCTCCCATCCCACTCCTCACAGTGATGTCATTTTTGCAAAGTGCAAGGTAAGCGCCCGTTTCTCTTTCCTCTGCAGTGTTGCCACCAGTGATGATAAGGATGATTTATTTTGATTACAATATGCAGGCACTCCAGTCAAACAGGCAGGCCCCCCGCATGCCAGATACAGGGCAAAACAAGAAACGCTGAAGGTCACCTCCTCCCCTGTGAACTTGCCGTCTGGGAGAGAGCTTGTGTGAATACCTTAGCAATGTAAATACCATCCTACAGTTCATTAATGACCTCAATGAATCAAGAGGAGGCCCTTGTTTACCTTATGAAAACTTCCCGAAATAGCATAGCAAGCAGAAACATTGCTCATGCCTCCGGAGTCCACAGGCACTTCACTGTCCCTACGGTCCCACCTCTGGAGAGGGACAGCAAGGGTGAGCTCCCAGAGGCAGCTCTGCCCTGCTGCCACCCCTGCAAAGGGTGCTGTATGGAGCTCCAACTACTCCATCCTTCCTCAACCCACTCTCTGGGGCCCTGTTTCATCTGCAACGCATCCCCAGGGTCAAGAGAAGGAGGAAAAAAGCCTGTTTAAGGAAACAGGGATTAGCCAGCACCACTGCATGCTCCACTGTGTTTTACTGGCCTCCACACAGCACATCCACTGGAAGTGTCAGAGCTCCCACCTCCCTGTGGCAGAGGTGCCGTCATCCGCCACGTGCAGGGATGTGTGCTTCTCCTAGCTGCTGTGGGCTTGCTGCCCTGCAGCTGTGGCTCACAAAATGTCTTCCTAGCCTAGAAATCACACTGTAGCCCATGGAAGGGCTCACACCACCTGATAGGATTTGCGCCTTCAGGAGCGAGCAAGGCAGCAGGGAAAGGGAGCGAGGGGCTAAAGCAGATGAATGGGTATATTGTTTCTGCCTCTCTGCCTGCAGTTTTATTAAATGAAACATCTTTCATAAGATACTAGAGCTGGCTGACAGTTCTCAAGCAACACTTTTTTAAAAAAAATTTACCCAAAAGTTGTTTTCAGAAAATCTTCTGGTTTGAATAAAAATCTTATATAAATCTTATATAATTTTTTTTTACTGTTTCTTATTCTCCTTCATTCCTTCAGCTCAAAAAAGAAAAAAAAAAAGTAAACCTATCACAGAGCAGTAGGTATTGGATTAATGTTGCCAACCATTAATACTTTACTCAGCAGGACTTTTTGTGAAAATCCGAAGCTACTTTCAGACTCTTCAAGCAACACTGAAAAGAACAGGTGTCAATTCTTAGAGAGCTCTACAATCAAACCATGTATCTGGACCCAAACATTGCCAAAGTCTAGGTGGGGTTGAGTTGGGTTCTTCTCTAGCACTAGTTGTACACAACACTGACACGGCTAGAGCTCAGCCAGGCAGGAAGGGAACATGCCGCAAGCCACAGCCCAATGGGAGAAGAGCAGGGCAGCAGCTCCAGGCTGGGGTGATACAGGGACCCTTGAGAGGAGGTGGTGCAGAGAAAAGGTGTTTCTGGCAGCAGAGGCAGTGAGAAGATGGCAAGGAAGGAGTGGGTACAAGTGTGTGGAGGAAGTGCCCACTGCCCTAGGTCTGCACTCCTGCATCCCAGCACCGTGCGGGTCAGTCCATGGCACTGTGGGACCCTGGTTCCTGGCTAACCGTGAGGACTGACAGCACCAGCACATGTCGGTGGGACTTGCAGGCAATGCAAAGGCCAGAGAGAGCATGAAACACATGACTGAAAATCTCAGCATGGTAGCACTGAGTCAGGACCACTCCCTCCCCAAAATCCTTGCTTAGGCAGCTGTTCCCAGGGCTGCAAAAACAAAAGGCGTGTGAAGAGAAGGAGGCCCAGGAAAAAAAATAAGTTACAGCTATAGAGTGTGACTATCATAAACAGCTAATTTAAGGAGCTTAACACAAGTCTTGTTGTGGGCATCGTAATGGCACATTGGCTGCATCCATTATGTATGGAAACAGAAATATGCTGATTCAGCTGTGAGGGCTTTTGAAGTGATGGCAGCTGAATTTGCACTGAGCCTTCCTCTGTCAATTCATCCTTTTAACTGAACAAGCATGTTTTTAGCAAGCTGATGCTTTTACAGCCTGACAAATGGTTTCTAAGACATCCTTTCTCTTTCAGCTGTTTGTCACTCACTCATGCTCCTTCAGGTACAGACCCTTTTTTTTTCTTTCACAGCTGAGCACTTCCCCTTCCTCTCCACCCCATCTGGCTGTGCAGCATCACACTGCAGAAACTCTTATGCAGCACCAGAAAAAAAGAAAACAGCTGGGGAAAGGTTACCATGTCATAAGCCCTCCTCCACAGATGCTATAAACTGATATGCTCAGCTCTCAGTATCCAGGGTAATGAGGGCAGAGAAAGAGAAGCAAAACTAATAATATAAAATACATATAAATAAGGCCTCGGGAATGTAGTGCTTTAATACCTTTACCTTTGAAAAAAACAAGTTTAAGATGCAGCATGAGGCTAAAAATAAAAAAGAAAAAATTGTGCATTATACTTTATAATAGCTCTGAAAGAGTTCTGGGTTTTTTAAACACGGCACATCTAATCTGCAGCTCAGAGAATGCACCCACAGATAATTGAGAGTTGACTGTAAAAAATCTTTTTTTGAATGACAGCTTGAAAAGTTCATGCACATTTTTCATGACAAATCCCCTAATTATCATTTCCATCAATAGACTGTTAACATATATTCCCGGCACTACAGGCAGGAGAAAAAAAAACTAAGTGGGAAGTACCAGAGACTTATCATTCAGATGATAAAAAGCCCAAATTTTAAGCAGTATTGCAAAAGGCCACCAATCAGTTCAGATGAGGATGGAATTTCTACCTACACACCAAGACTGCCTACTGGTGTCATTGTTATATGTCATGATAACAGAGAGTTTGTAAAAGTGGCCCTCAAGCTCAAGCTTCACGGCTTAAGCCAAGCTCTAATTAGCAACAGGCAGGGAAGGGGAGGGCCTGTAGGGGAGAGCCTGTCTGGGATGCTCACGCTCTCTCCACAGCTCACCAACTGGCACAGATGACAAAACCTGCTCTAAGTTCTCCCTGTCAATGCTCATCATATAAGATGTGTGAACATAGGCCTAAAATAAAACTAAACTTCATTTTTCACCACCACTCCCACAATGAGAAGCCCACCTGATGTGCTTGCTGTGTATAGGTAATGTAGGCAACTTCTCTTCAGAGGGGGAGCTTTACAAGGTGAACAGTTTGGATTTCAGGAGTGCATGGTCCAGCCAGTCATTAAGACAGAAACAGTCACAAAATTCAGATCCAGGCCTGACAAAGACTTCAAGTACATCCCTGTTTAAGCTTGTGTTGCAATGTGGGGGTTGGCTCTGCCTATCATGAAAATCACTACCTCCAGCGCAGTATTTTCCTCAGGAGTAGATTTCCACCTCTTCCATAAGCAAAGTTCAAGAATTTGGATGTGGATGTGGACTAGTCAGAGTGGCCACTTTGTGAAAGGATGGAGAGACCAGTTCAGACCTCTGGATGAGATAGAGGAAAGCATCACCTGTAGCCCTCACCACATCTTTGTGTGTGGTGCTTCTCCCTGTTTGGCTGCAACCAGCAGTGGTAAAGCCCACCAGGACCTCCCAAGTCATCTTCCCAGTGGTAGAAAATCATAGTCTGAATGCCCCTTCCCAGACAAACCAAACCACATCTCCAAGCACCTGTGAGTGGTCAGAGGGAGAGGCTTGGGAATGTCTACCCAAACGCTGCAGCCTGAGCTCATCAGCAGCCAAACACTGTTGACTCACTGGAGCTGAAGCCCTGAGTGCAGGGATCTGCCTCTCATTCTGGCTGGTGTACCCTTCACTGCACAGGGGACTGCTCACTGAAACAGGTTGACCAGAGATGTTGTGGAATCTCCCTCACTGGAGATATTCAAGAACCAGCAGGACGCAATCCTGTGCAATGTGCTGTAAGATGACCCTGCTGGAGCTGGGAGGCTGTACCAGACAACCCCACCAGTGGTGCCTTTCAACATTACTCATTCTGTGATTCTGTGATACCCTGGCAGCCAAATGCCAGCCAAGGGCACTCAAGAGGAGAGACCTGTGGGTTCACAGAGCACAAGCAGAACTACAGGCACTAGCTGACAAACCATAAGGAGGACACGGGCGAGGTGGATTATGGAGACAATGCCAAAAAGTGCTATTTTTGTCCCTTCATTTCATAACAGGGGCTCAAACCTGAGCGTGGTGTTTTCCCTCCACTCTGAGTCACTGGGACTACTTTCAATGGCCTGTGTGTTACTGCACAGACAGGGTGGTTTCTCAGCTCCTGCTGGCTGAACATTCAGCCAGAAAACAGTAACACAGCAAAGGAGGGGATAGGAAAGGCTCTGAGGGGATCCCAGAAGTTTCTTCCCCCCAGGATGAAGGATAGCTCCCCAGTTCAGTCTAAGAAGTGCAGACTTCTGGGTCCACTCTGAGACTCTCGTAAGTCCAGACCTCTCACTGGAGAGCTCCAAAACAAGTGCCCTCACTAGTGCCTATCTTGGAGGAAGGCCTCAGCCCTTCCTCTGAGCTTCAGACCACTACAATCCTACAGACTTCACAGGGGGAATGCAGCACACTCTGGTATGTCTCCCTCTGTTCACCAGCACCCCTGCTCCCCAGTCCACTCTGTAAGGTATTCACCCCCACAACAGGCATGAGCTTACCAGCCTCACAGGTCACATGACCCAGAAAGGCAAATGATTTGGAAGCAAAATATTTACCCAGCAGAGCAGGGTAAAGTGCAGCAAACTTTATGAAATCCAATACTACACTCCATATGCAGAGCTCATGTATCTGGAAAGCCCTTTGGTATTCCTGTGACAGAGCAAATCCTAAAACGGAGGGATCTTCCAACCAAGTACCAGTGAGATTTTGTCACTGGCAGCCACCGAGTCAGAAGGAACAGGCTGGTTCTCGCAGTGACCCGTTTACTTTTCCTATTTGTGGATGTGCCTTTCTCATTTAGGAGATCAGTTTGCTTTTGCCAGATGGAGTCAAAGTCACCACTGTGAATCCTGCTTTTTTTTCCCTGTTTCTTGGAAAGCACCAGTCAGTACCATGTCAAGAAAAACAAACAGAAAGGTTTGCTTAAGATCTATTTAAAGCAGAGCACCAGTGGTAGCTCTGATACAACCTCAGGACCAGCGCTGACATTTGTGACAAAACTGGGCCTACTGTGCTTGAGGAGGGCAGGATCATCAGAAAGCTCCAGGCAACATCCCATCTTTCAATCGAAGAGGTCATAGCCACGCACAGTGCAAGCAAGAAAGCTCCTGTCCAGCATACCCCATATCCCACACTGGTCTGTGGGAAAAGTCCTGGAGCTCATCCACTGTAAGATGACATAAGGCCCTGAAATGCAGCAGATACTCTGAGCAACCTGAGAGGAGGATGTGAGTTTTCTATCTCTGCTCAGATCTTTAGCAGTAGAAGATTGGTCTGACCCAGGAGAAAGTCTGTGCTTAGCCGGGGGGTGACACAGCATCATGCTGTGCCACCACTTCCTCCCACACCCACCCTTGGGACCAGGCATCAGAAACTATCTGGAGAGGAAGTGGAGGAGCACACTGAGGGCTGCAGAAGGTCCCATCACACTGAGGTGTTTCCTGCTGGAAAGCACAGGCGTGAGCACCCCACACTGCTGGGAATCCTACACCTCACACACACTCAGCCCAGGGGAAGGGCTAATAACACATCTCCACCTCACCAGAGCATCATGAGGCTAATTTCATTAGTGTCTAAAAAACACTCCGACGCTCTCCAAACGGAGCACAAAGTGTTATTAAACAGCCATGCAGAGCAAAGCCAATACTGCTCTGCTTTTGTTTATATAAGGTATTCTGCTGACACTATACCCTTGGGAAACGGTAACGGCTGTGGTTACAATAGGGGATTTACTACCACCTCATCTCGCTGCAGCAATACTGACAGTACCTCTAAAAGCAATCTCAAAAATGTCTGGTCCATAGGGAATCTTGCTCTGTCTCATTCGCAAGCATGCCAGTGCTTGCCTTTTCCTTCTGCAGCTCATTTCTGTAAAAGAGACATTCATAACTCTGAGCTCCTTACCAGCGAACCTAATCCAGCAAGTATCCAAGACATTCAGGAAAAGAGACTTTCATAGCATTGGAATTTTTCCATGCCAGCACTTTTTCATCCTAAGATAAATGGCTTTTACTTACAGGGCTAAAGGCTCTATTCTTTTCAAAATACTTCTCAGCTTCAAAGCAGCAATGGAAATTGGCCATGCACCTGGCCAGCTGATCCAGCCTGGAGTCGGCCAAACAGAAAAAGGTGTCTTTCTTTCCTGCAGCACCAAAAAGTGCTGTGCAGTGGACAAGCAGGGTGGAGGGCTGATATAAACAGGATAACACTTAATTAATCCGATAGTATGAAAGCAGGGTTCAGTCAGCGCAGTGTGTTGAATTTCCAAATTGGGGGCTGTACCCAGGACACACCTGCCGTGTTGGATGCCAGGTCTTGGAAAAGCCTTCTCTGTAAAGATTGCATTAGACACCCAACTGCTGCACTGGAGCAAAGCCTCCCTGAGCCTTGTCATCTATCCAGTTCACCTGAGCAGGCACTGAAGGACAGACCTCTGCAGCAGCTTGGGAACAGGCCAGAACTGGAAATAGCCACACCAAACCCCCTCCACTCATAGATTCCCTACAGCACGAGTGAGTGCTCCTGCAGATACTGGATGGAAGTTGATTTTATTTTTATCACAGGGGTGGATTAAGGCTCCAGCTGATGAGACATGTCTTTCTCATGAGACAAGTTTAGCAAACACCTTTCTGAAAGCAGTCTTGACAAAATTGCTCCTGGCCTTGGATGGCAGAGAGAAGCACAAAGCAGAGGAGGAGGAAGAGAGAGGAAGCACACTACGTGGGGGAGCTGGCCACCGGACATGGACACCTGCAAGGGACTTCATGTTTGCGTGAAAGGCAATTTGCTTGAACTCCAAGCAAGAGCCAAGAGCAGCTCCCAGCTCTCTGATGGGCTTTGGGTGGGGGAGGGCGAGGGGCAGCCAGAGATGCCTAGAAAGTCCTAGGAGATCTTGGAGCTATCTGTGCCTTCCTCCAAAACCTTTCCCTCTGCAGCTCCCTGCTGCCTGGGACCACCCATTTCTCCCCACCTTGCTTACCACCCTCCACCCCCAGCAAGTCTCTCCTGGCAGGGCTCCTGCCTCAGCCACCCCACGACTCCTGGCTGTTCAGCACTGAGGCTGTCTGCAGGAGGTTGCACAATGCTTGGCCACATTCAACTTGACCCGAGCAGGGGTTGTTGCTCTCACTTTCGAGAGCCACAGCCATAAAAAGAGACAGAATTTGCTGGCCAAGGAGAAGCCAGGGCAAGCTGATGCAGTACAGGCTCCCGAGGTCAGTGGCTGCAGCTCTGTGCTGGGGGAGGACATGCAATGCCTAATGTGGAAATGTTTGTGTTTGGAGAAATATATAGTTACATTTAGCCCCTAGCAGCTGCAGAGGCTGTTTTCTGTAGCACACAGTCCTCGGCCTATTAGCTGAAGGCCTGACAGTGACCAGATGTGAAGAGTCTGCAAAGCCTGCAGCCGTATTTCTCTCTTTGCCAAGATCCCAACAATATCTTGCCTAATAAGTCTGGCAGAGAAATAATCATTTAAAGAGCTAAAAAACACAACATTCACAGCCCATCTTTACAGCCAGAAGGGGAGTTTTGTGAGGCTTACAGTCTAATCTTTCACCGTCCCATGTGCTTCCCTCCTACTTCACAAACAGTGGGTGATTTATTTCCCAAATGGTTGGACACAAGCCTTCTCCATGTAATCGCTCAAAAGGGAGGCTGCACCTCTGCAGCCAAAGTTGGCCACTGGCAGCAGCTGCACAGGGAAGCAGAAAGCAGCAGAAGCCACCACCCTGCATCTGAAGTGCCAGCAGGCTCTCCTGGTTGGGGGGTATGCCTAAGTCACCAGGGGCTTACCCCCCTCCCCACACCTCTGATGCCCAAACGAGAGCTGGTTCCTGGGGCAGGCAGCCCTAACCCTGCCACTGAACTGCAATGTGCACACACGCGCCCGTCTGCACACGTCTTGCGCAGCGGGAAGGACAGGCTGTACTGTCACAGTGTGTGTCCCAGCAACGCCCCGTGCTCCACAGATTAGCCTTAACTTGCTAAATTAAAAAACAAAGCAAAACAAAACAAAGCAACTTATTAGGTGCTTTCTGAAGACCCAGAGAGCTCTATCTTTGCTGGCAGAAGAACTGGATGTTGGATCAACATCAACACCAAGAAACATAAGTTGCGCTCCACTGATTACGCAGTTTATGACCTTGGCTGGCTGATAAGCCCATGTAGTATGATTTTCTGTGTTTTGCAGACCGCAGGTACCAGGTGTTGTTGAAGGTCAGTGTTGAGGAAAAGGCTCTCCCACAGTCAGGAGAAAGTTACAGAGAATGATTTTTATGCAACATAAGCTTGTAGATGATTAACAATTTTCTTTCAGTTAACCGCGAAGTTAATAGTTATTCAAAGCACTCCATTGTAATGGGAGTGGAGATGGGGAGACGTACTACATTAACCTTTAATCTTGGACTGTGTAATAAAAATTAAAATGGAATATGGCACATGAGTATGATTAATTTGGCTTGCAAAGGGAGAGGGTGTCAATGTATGCTTTGAGCAGGAGTGTTTCCTTCTAACAGCAGAGTGCGCTGATGCAGGTGAGGATGTGCCACAGAATGTGGATGTGCACTCATGTTCAGTCCTGTGTTTTCAGCTTTTTTTCAAGCTCAAAATACATCTTATTTCAAAATCCACCTTGTTAACTCAGCATGTCCCAAAAATATCTAAACTTTAAGGAGTAGATGTGATTTTTTTCTTAGTTGTGAAGGGGAGAAGGGAGAAAGAAGGGCAGAACTGGGCAATTTGAAAGCGAGAAAGAAGGCTATCATCAGTGAAACATCTGCTAGCCTGCCCCCATGAAGTGCACAGCTCCAGGGAGAAGGATAGAGGATTTCCCAAAAAGCTCTTCCTTCCTGAAGTGCCCCTCGCCCTGCCCTGCCTACCTCTCAAGTGAGCAGCCACGGTTTGATCTTGGCACTAAAGACAGCCAGTGGGGTTTCCCAGCCCGGAGCTCACTAGTGCCTCCCAGCCTCAGGCTATGTCACAGCAACATTTCCCGAGCAGTGCAGTCCTGCTGATACTCATGGAACCATTGCCCCATTGCCATATGCACAGAGACTTGCTGAAGTCAGTGATATTGAGCTTATTTTCTTTTTGCAAGTTCAGTGACAAAACTTCAGAAAGAAGAGTATGGGAGACAGGCCCAAGAGGCAAACTTTGCACGCACGGTATTCCCCAGCTCAGCCATGTTTGGCTCTGGGGTTTGGTGGGGCTTTTCAAAAGTGTTGCAAAGTCTGGGTCTGGATTTGTCTTCCCACTTTTGTCATTCCCACTCCCCCAAGCCTGCCAAAAGTCCCTTGCCTGATGTCACCGATGGGTTTGACCTGGGCCACTCACAGCCAGAACGAGGGCTGAGGGACTGGGTTTATCAGGATGAATCAGAAATGTTTTCAAGGCAAATTCCTCCTACAGTTCAGACACACCTGAGTAAGTCTGACCACTTGTTTTCCTGAGAAGCCAGCACTTCCTTGTCCCAGCCAGAAGTGGAAGTGTTAAGCTAGTGTAAGTGGCTGGTTACTTTTATGAGTATTTTCTCAGCTATGGGTGTTTCCATGAATCACGCTAAATCTCCAGCTGTCTATAAGTCAACATGCATTTCCCAATGCTTTCTGCATTCATTTGACAGCCATACCAGTATAATGTGTGCATTAAGAGGGAAAGCAGCCAGCTAATGAGAAGGCACTGGAAGCAGCTCTTCAGGCTGATATACACTGGTTTCCCTGACAGCCAAGCAAAGTGACCCTACACACCAGCACACCCCCGGCCACCCTGTGAGGCTGGGGTCTGCCCCTGTTCTGGACAGCCCGCAGCAAGCCAGGCCTCACAACAGCAGGCATGCTGGCCAGAGAGCAGGGAGAAGAGGTGGCTATTCCCCTTGTCAGTTCAAGATGCAGCTTGCAGACAATGGGAAATCTAAATACCTCCACGGTGTGCCTGCTGATCCCTGCAGTCTGCCTGCCTTTTGTGCAGGAAGCCTCTGTGGGGAGGATGAAAGGATCCAGCAAGGATCCTGCTCTTCCTCTGCCCAGGGGTTGTTTACTCCCTTCTTTCTCCACAGTCACTGCTCAGCAGCTTCAAGACAGTGTTTGCTCTTGTGCCTTCCTTTCTGACACCAAGCTGTGTTTTTGGTTTTGACAAACCCCAGTGGAGCTGAGCTCCATTGACCACAGAAGGGCAGACAGCTCTCAGCTGAGCTTGGAGGGAGCAAGGAAGCATGCAGAGCTTGCAGGCACCATGAACAAGGCCCTCTCTTACTTCAGCCCATGCCCAGCAGCTCTGAGGGCATATCCTCGAGGTCTCTCAGTCCCAGTCGTCCTGCTGAGATCCAGGGTGGATTGGCAGATAGGTGGCAGGGCAGGCAGGAGGGCATGTCCTGTTCAGGATTAAGGCAGGTCACACAAAGTGTGTGTCAGCCCAGGCTGAAAAAACACCACATGTTCAGTGTATTTGCCTTTGAGAAATGGGGTTAAGAAAGAATGAAGTCATAAACTTAAGGATATACATAATCACATATCTATAATGGCTCTGTAATTGCTGGGCTTTTGTGCACAGTTAATCTACAACCTGGCTAACCTGACTCAAGGTAATGGAGAAGTGGCGACAAATGTATGCCGTCCTCCCACCTCCATACAAGCCACTGCCTCCAAACATTATAAAGAAAATTATAATGAAAGAGTTACCTGCAAAGGTCTGCAGGATGAGGCCTTTTATATTTTCCAAGGCCAAGGTGCACCCTGATACCTGGAGCTGGATCACTGCTGGGTGTTGCTGAACCAGCAATGTCTCACAGAATCACATAGCACAGGGCACAGCACTCAGGGAGAGGGGAGCCTTGTGCTATCACTTAGCCCAAGTGTGCGACCAAACTTTGGCAGGACCCTTTTAAAAAATGCTCCTATATGAAATTTGTTTCCAGCAAGAACCCAAACATCTGGAAGAATATGTGCTCCAGAGCAGACTGGGAATAGGAGCAGGCCTAGAGTGACTGTCTTGCATCTGATTGATGACAGAACCAAAGGTTCAAGATGTTTTCCTGGAGTAAAAACAGGCTTCTCATTTCCTCTGCATATGTGTAGAAAGCACCTGGACATGGCACTTGAAGAGAGGATATTTCAGAGCATGCCACAATCATAGGAAAATACAACAGAGTGTTGCACCTCCAAAAGCTACAGTGCTGTGAATTACTGCAAAGTCACACTTCAATTCAGGCATTAACCCCAAGCTAGACCAGTAACTAGCTAGTAACTGTATCTAATAAAGCACAGTCGTGCTGCATTTACATCTCTCCTCAATTTCCCACCCCTTCCACTTCCATTTACTGGCAAAAGTCTTATAAGAAGCTGTAAAATTTGATGGAAAGGAAGGTACAGCACCAATAACAACACATTGTGCACAAAGGGGGTTATATGTAAAGCCCACTCAGGCTTCCATTCAGACCCTGGCATGCCGAGGGACAGAGCTCAGTGTGTACTCAGACATATGCTGCTCACCGTCATGATGTATCTGTGGGCACCTGGAATTCATTTTCCCATGTCATGGCCTGCAGCTGCTTCTGTGCAGGTCTCTCCTCAAGACTCCCCGCATCGGCTTTCTCTTCCCTGCTCCCTCTAAATGTGCAATTTTGCATCAAGAGACATGCAGCCATCCTCTCTGGTCTCCCCCTGTGTCCCTATAGATGGTTGTGCATCCTAAAGCCCTGGGAGCCCCTTCAGCAAGCACAACAGTGGGGTTGAA
The DNA here is from genome assembly GCA_035041135.1 of Platyrinchus mystaceus. Classification (NCBI taxonomy): domain Eukaryota; kingdom Metazoa; phylum Chordata; class Aves; order Passeriformes; family Tyrannidae; genus Platyrinchus; species Platyrinchus mystaceus. Next base: position 43,939,507 of record JAWWLV010000121.1, read on the forward strand.
AGTCAAGGGCATCCACACAACCGTATTTCCCTGTGGCAACACTGACACAACTCCCCTGCACACACAGCAAGGCCTCCACAGAGCGCTTGCTACACCTGCTCTGTGAACAGACTTATCAGCCTCCAAGGCTGTGAAACTGGTAATCTATAAAAGCCATGAGTCACTCCAAAAAAATCTCACAGCCTTCTCTACTTCAAAGCATTTCCTAGAACTGCACCGACTATGAGGCCTTGAAGACACAATTGTTTTCTGAAATTAAAAATTCCCCCTTCTGGTCTTTTGTAGCACCTTCTGAAATGCCAGTATTTTGCTGGGTATTTCATGTCTAAAAAGTTTCTCAGCAGAAAAGAGATACTAACAACAGAGGAAATGGGAAAAGGGGAGCTATGTCAGCTGAAAAGTTCATCTATTGTAACACAGAGTGCACTCTTTGCTCTTGGAAAGACAACTTATACTCTGTGGGGATAAGCAGACAACTGAGAAAAGGGCAGGAGAAGCCTGATGCTTCTCATGCTTTCAGTCCACTGAGGACAAGAGACCAATGCTGGCATCATCTGACCTTGAAACAGGGACTGAAGAGAAATATGACACTTGAAGCATATTCAGAAAGAAGCCATTTTTTTCTCCATAGCCCAAGGGGACCTCCATCTTCCTGGCAGAGGGAGCATACAGCCAGTTTGTCAGCCCAAGATGCAAGAGTTTCCAGTAACAAGCTCAGAAAATAGGCCACTGGCTATGGGGAACAAAAGTTGGCCACAACCAACCCCTCAACGGGCAGCTGCCTGGAGCTGGATGCCAATAAAAGGACCCTGAGAGCCCTGCAGGCACCTGGGCTGGTTAGAAGAGAGAGGGGAGAGCTGCAGACAGACTGCGGGCCTACTAGAGGCTCCTGCTGCCTGGGAACTGAATGCTGCCAGTGGCCTTGGAGGTGTAACGTCGGTCCTAGGAGAAATTATTGCCTGGTCAGAGCTTTGCATGGTTGTCACATGTGTAACAAGCAAACTGTATCTGTAGTAACCTGTTTCATTGATTTCTGCTCTACTGGAAAGTCAATAAAATTGACAATACCTCCATGAGATTGTTGTTCCTTGGCCACATATACCAAAAATATTGATTTCTCTGGGAAAAAAAAAAAGATATAGGAAGGGACAAGACAAGAACTTTTTTCTTTACATGTAAGTGAAAACATTATTAAGGAAAGCTTTTGTCAGGCAGGACACCCACTCAACTAGCACTGTGCTTGACGAGATCCTTGGGGACCCTGTTCTGCCGGGTGTACCAAAGGGAGAGGAGAATGCTTAATGCATGCATCTTCATTGTTGCCTCTCTTGGGAGAGGCACTGAATTCTCCTTCTCTTTCTCCCTGGGCTTATCTGTTGACGGATTACACCAAAAAAGCCCTTTCATAAAGCTCCATTAGAATGCCAGTGCATGCAGCGAGGGCCACTGAAATATTCCCAAAGCCACAGACAAAGCTGACAATTTGCAATATTTTAGCATAAGCTCTGACCCTGTATACAGCGAAACAGACGAATGGCACTTCCCCCAGGGCAGGAATCTCATCTGTAGTTGCTGACAACTCACTGTTTATCTCATTGCTGTCCCACTCTTAATCACTGTTTGAGATGAAACTTTTTCTAACCCATACTCCAGCCTGAAGATGTCCAGAAGAAAGACCCTTGACCTCTCTCCTGGTAGCCTTCTCAGATCCTGGCAGTGCTGCCTGTCAAGATGTTGCAGTATTGCTTTGGGCTTGCAGGGCAAGAGGAGCAGAGCGGGTGGTCTGAGCCAGACTCTGTTCCCCACTGTCCTGAGAGGAGCCTGCCTCGAGGCAGGCAGCAAGGCCTCCAGCTGGGAAAAGAGCTCATGACAGGAGTGGCATGCCCAGATCTTGGCCAGCCAGACTCTTCAACTTCTTGAAAGTTCATCTCTGTTTGCTCCTGTTGTTAGCTCTGAGGCAGGAACAAAGCAGCAGACGCATCACTTTGTCAGTTTTGGTATTGCACAACTGAAGGAGAATAGGAAAGCACTCCCAGGAACTGAGCCAAGACCATAATGGAGACTGATTAAGCAATACATGCACCTGGCTGTCAGAAGTGTAAGACACTCTCTCCTTAGTAATTACAGAGCAATTATGAAGTTAACAGCAATTCTAATAAGGACATGTATTTCACAATACAATTTTGTTCACAATCCATCAGGAACTGTCACACCAAGGAGATACAGCTCTGAAACCAAACTGTCCTTACCCCTGCAGGCATAATCCTATAAATGCCAATCCTTGGTGGGGTGGTATCTTGCACTAAGTTGCAATTAAATTATTAGTTATTAACAGGATGTAATTGAAATTGTACTTCAATGGGACTGTAAAAAAATCTCAATTTTAAGATAGGTAATAGAAACCAAGATGAGGTGAAGGGTTTGTGTATTGGGGTTTTTACAAGCTTAGTTAATCTATATTGTAATTCTGTAAAACCATAAACAGATTAAAGCTGGATTTCAATATCTCTAAAGTCATCAAATTCTGTTCTGCATTGTCTGGATAAAAAGCTTCAGAATTTGTGACTCTTTATAGCAGTAAAATTACAATGAGCTTGGTTTCCCTAATCCATCCAAGGAGTAAACAGGGAACAGAAACTGTTCTAAGGTCCAGAACAGATCCACCCCTGAATTTCAGATTCTAATTCAAACTCAGTTCTGTTGAAGTTTGCTAAGTCTGACTTGCACTGAAATACAGCTTTGTTTCAAAGAGAATGAGTTCTGCCATTTTGTGCCTGTTCTAAGAGAAAAACACCAGTTTACCCTGCCCCAAGTACTGCATGGCAGCACAAAGTGGAGGTCACCTATGGTGGCATTGTACTGCCACGGCTCACAGCCAGGAGGAACACTGCACCATCACCATTTGCTAACAAGGCCTAGAAATTACTGAGCAAGTGACCCAGGTTGGCTGCCTGAGCGCCCGGCCTGACCTGAGCCTGGAACAGGTTGCCCGAGTGCATGTGGCAGCAGTGCCCACAGGGATATTCTCTGGTGCCACTGAACTGGATTTCCAAACTGGATCTCACCAAACAAGATTTCCAAGAACCAAACAATTCCAAATCACTCTGAATTCCATGCAGATTCACATGCAGGGTATAAGCCTTCCCACAGCCATGCACCCATCCAGACAGGCAGTGACATTTTAGTATTGTCCACTTCCCCCACCTTGCTCTACCTCTGTGTTGCAGACAAGCCCATTCCCATAGACACAAAAGAAAGGGTGACCCAGGCTACAAAACTATGAACACAAAGCATTCAAACCTATGAGAGAGGAAGAGAGCACACAGAACACGGATGGCATCAGATGAAGAAATGCTGCTAATGTGTGCATAAACACTAATGGCATTCTCTGAGGGGCTTTCTGGGCAAGAGCAGCCAGCCAGGAAGTCTTCCATCAAGACTAGCATTAATCTCCTCGCTGTCTCTTTCTCATATCTTCTTTCAGGCTTTATTTCATTCAAGTAGTGAAACCTGTTGTGGTTTACTTTGATAAAGGTAGAGCCAGTCACTCAGTGTGTTCAGGCAGTGGGGATGTTTTACTATCTCGCTGCATTGCCAGTAGGGCTGAAAAGGTGCTATTGTGGTTTTACAGCTAAGGGGATATGTGATTCTATCAAGAGGTATCCAAACATCTAAGTGCTCTATAAAGATTAAATAATTAATTATCAGAACTCCTGGCAGAAACATAGCCAACCATTATCCCCATTCTCCACACAACAAGGATATTTTTGTAATGAGTCATGGTTATAAGAGCTACCCAAGGTTTTTTGTGAGCTAATGAACTAAAGCGCAGACACTGTGAAACTTAAAGTATGTGAATGCCCTCTAACGAACAGGTAGACAAGGGTTTGAGCTCATTCATGGAAGACATATAATAGTATGTATGAGTTGCAATTTTAGTACACAGAGCTCAACAGCATTTGGACGGTTCAGAGGAGAAACAAGGTGGACGTGGAAAACTCTTACGCTTCTATCCTCTTTTTGTCTTCATCCCCTTTGACCACCAAACATCACTAAGGAGTTTTTTAGTTCAAATCATTTATGGGATGAATTTTTAGCAACTACAGCTAAAGTAATGGTTGTAAATGCACATATGCATGTGTGTGTATACACAGAGAATTGCACCACTAGCCTTCATAAACTTAGCAAAGGCTGCAATACTCCAGATACAATATCTCAATGCCTTTCCCTCTAGTGTCCTGTTACATCATCTTTTTAGTTGCTTTATCTATGTTTAGATCACATCTCTGGGGCAAAGACTGCATCCTTTATATATTTCTCTGATGTGCTTTTGAGATTAGAGAAACCGAGTTGAAATAACTCGTCTCTCCATGAAGAGCATGCTACATTTTTGTGTTTTATGGTGGTTCCCTGGCAGTGAGAAGCTTTAACAGCAAAGAACTAGAAGGACAAACCACAGATCACCTTTAAATGACAACATTTCAGTGTATTGCACTTGCTGTGCTGTTGCCTCAGAAGGAGACACAGAAGAAAGACACAAGCAGGGTAAGGTGGTGGAGAGCTCAGCCGTCAGCCCACCCCTAAACCACATCTCCAGGGTCAAGAGTCCCCTGATGATGATGTGTGGGTACATCATCTGCACCAAATTCCTGCAGGCCAAGTAGCTGGACAGAGAGCACCTGCACAGCCCTTGGGAGGCTCAAAGGCCTCCAGACTGACAGCTCTGCACATCATGTTTTCTTCTGATACTGCATTTATTTCCCCATTGGCCTTCTTCCTCTCACCAGTTTTGTTTAGCAAACTTAGAGTTAGCCTCTTCCTCTTGCCTCAGTCCAGATCCACTAACATTACCTTTTTCTTAAAAAAAAAAAATTAGCTTGCCTTGAGCACTGCCCTTTTTATAGACAACGAAACAAGGTACAGCTGCCCTGATGCTGTCTCTGTGGAAGAGCTGTGCCAGTGCTATCTGCCCAGGCAAACAGGAGTTCATCCAAACCCCCCCATGGTTTGATGAGGATAGCCAAGACAGGGCCCTAGGTGAGACCGATGGACCCTTTGGGTCATGAGGACCACATGCTGTGCCAGGGAGGAGATTTCCCATCCCTCTCCTGCTCACTGCCATGCTCGCACCCCATCCTGCTACCATCAGGTCAGCTCTGTGGGGCCCCAGTGCTGCTTCTTTCAAGTGGGTGTCATTCGTTTCCTCTCTGTATCACATTTAAAGGCAGTATTCATCTTGTCATATCTTGCAGCAGTTTCCCTATGGCAAGTTGCCGAGGATTATGCTGGGATGTTTATTTCACCCTTTTGTTAAAAAGGATGACAGGTTTTTGGATGAGCCTGATGCAGTTTGTGAAAGCAGAAAGGAAAAAACAAGTTGGTTCGAGGTGAAGGAAAAGAGGTATAGGCTGAGAATATTTCTGAGGCACCTGGACTTGCACTAGGAAGGATTTGTTCCCTTTTGTGAGCGCAGCTCCTGTCATCAATAGTTTTGACACCGTTGCCTCCCACTTTGACAGAACTGGCATGCTCGCCAAATCACTCTGCAATCCCTGTGCACACAACTTTCTGGAAATTTGTCTTCATATCTTGATGCAAACTGCCAGAACTGGGGTTTTCTTCCCCCTGGTTTGTTTTCTTTTAATATGATACCATTACTTAATGGAAGTTCTGGGGTGTTGGGTTAACTTTCTGTTGAAAGAGAAAAGAGTCATCCAGTGGCATTGATGAAATCTGCTATGGAACAAAGAGAGTATTAACAATGAAGGGCTGATGTCTCCTGGCACTGCATGGGTCTGAAAGGATGCAGTAGCTTATTTACAGTGTGGTGCTCTGAGGAGGGAGTTTATGCTGCCTGAACATCACCTCTGCACTGGCCCCAAAAGTAATGGGATCTCCCCTTCTCTTCCTCCTCCTCCTCCTCCCCCCAGGCATGTTAGCCTACTACACCCAGCACTTGTCATTCCTACATCTGCAGACATGAAGGTTGTGTTGGGACACAGTGTCATGGTCAGCCCAACACTGACCTAATACAGCATCCCTGCTGAAAGCTTATAGTCTTATCCCGCCTCTCATCGCTGCCTTTACCTTCCTGCCACCTGCTTGGCATCAGATGGTGGGCTCATGAAGCTGTGGGGTCAATTGCTGCTGCTCATCCACACTCTGGAGACTGAGGACTGCCTCACTAAGTCATTCATGTCCACCTGGACCAATGAACTGCTCCAGCTCATGGTGTGGCTGCAGGATAGCTCATGCAGCACTCCATGGCACATGAACCAGGGAAAATGCAGAAAGACCCTCTGGTGATGGCAGCATGACTTTAGGTGAGCTTGATGGTAGCCCAACGCTCCAGTCTGAGGGTCTGGACATGGCAAAAAATGCCCTGCCCCTGCTGCAGTGGTGCAGCACCAGATCTGGGTGGTGCTTGGCCTTGCAATGACTTATGAAGCGTGCTTAGTTTGCAGTAAAATCCACTCTGCCACATTTGCAGAAAATGTAAAATTTCAAGTTTGATCCAGTTAAAGTGCTTAGCCTTGATCTGCTTTTCAGTCAGATTTCCCAAGGGAACAGGTCATGACAGGTGCAAGAGGATGTTGGGATCAAGGAGATGGGAGCATGGAAAAGCGCTGAGGTTACAGCAGTAATAAGGTGGAAGACAGCTGAAAGTTAGAGGGAGATGGGGTCTTGGAAAGGAGCTGTTCTGCACAAAATGGTGCAGGAAGCTATAGGGGACATGGTGGAGCAAACATTTCAGTGGGGTTGCAGAACACAAAGGACATACATTTGTAATAAAAAGGGCTTTTTGAATTCCATAGCTCATGGAATAAATGACTTTTGAAGTCCAGGCATTCTGTACACAAATGCACTGGATGAATCCAGCTACAGCCCAAAATTGCAGGAAGCAGATTTATCATGTGAAGTCAGCTCTCCACTTAAAACAACTGGTCACTGCCTCTGAACAAGAGTCTAAACCAAAGCCACAGATCCAAAATACCCTGAATCTTGGGAAAGTGTAGTCTACAGCTGGGGCCTCCTGTAAACACTGCAAACATCAGCATTTCAGACCAGCCAGCCAGCTGCAGATGTCAAATGAAGACTATTTCCCAAGACATCAGGCTATTTGTCTGGCAGTGGGCTACATGTACAGTCTCACACTCACAAAGCTCATGTCAAACAGAGAATGATGCAGCGTTCACCCCAGATCAGCCCGCCAACACCTCAGCATAAGGAGAAGCAGGAATAAATTATTTGTTCCCACCATCCCTGGAGAAGATGGGAACCAGCCACCAGCTGGCCACCAGCAGCCTCAGCAGGGAAATGGACCCAGTGAGCAGTGTTCAGAACCAAGTATTCACTGCTCCCACAGAGGTTAGTTTTGGGATTTCCCAGCTGGACAGTTTACAAGATCAGGACTGCACACATTGTGGAAACAGCAACAGCTTTGGAGAGCCCAGGTAAGCAGCAGGACCCAGAAGGGAGGAAATCCCATATCTTGATGGGGATACATGTGATTAGCAGTTACCACTGACACAGCTCTCCTTGCTGCTGAACTCATTGGCATCACAGGGTAGGCATCGCTGATGTGTACTGGTCTCCTGCTGATCCCAGTGAAGCCAAGAAAAAATTCAGCTTCTTTGAACTCCCAGGGAAGCAGTGGAGAGCTGTGTGGTTTTGCAATACTCCATCAATGGGAAGAACACTCCAGCATGCCTGCCAACAGCCACAAAGAGCCAATTTCCTGGTTTCTGCAGTGCAAGGAGGGTGTGAGCAGGTATGAACCACTACAGGCATTAGGGTGTATCACACACACTGTGGTAAACAGCTACCAGCAATCAGAGCCAGTGAAATCTCTGTCTCAACCACTTTAACACAAAGGGCTTCTTTGGCCAGTGCTGCCATGCTCTCCCTGTGCCCCCAGGCAGGCAGGGATGGATTACCCATGGCCAAGGGTGAGGCACCCAGGACAGAAAGGATTAGGAGTCTGGGTCATCCTGAATGTTGTCAGCTAGGCATATAGCCTGGCTGTTGGCACACACTACACTCAGGCCCTTCACCCTGGAAAGGCAACCCCAGCATCTGGGTGCCTTTGTTGCCGCTTCCCAAGGGGTGACCTACCTCTTCCAAGGGTAGGGTGCAGGGAGAAGGGGTGGAGCAGTGGGCTCAAAGCAAATGTGAGGCTAGGACCTTCCATCCTGCATGAGTGAGTTGTATTGTAATATTACAGTCTTGGAGCTCTTTCTAAGAGATCTTCCTAAGGTATCTGAGAGCTCTTCCTGTTTCTGAGCAGCCCTTCCCATGCCCTTTTCATCCTGTCTGAGAAGTGTAGCCCTTTTCAGATTTGTAGTTCCTCTCAACAAGCACACTATGAATTCCTGTCCTGACTGACATAAGGGTCGTTTGCTGTCGTTTTCACAAGGTGCTGACTTAGCTACAGATCCTTTGGGCAGATTACAGTAAATTTACTGCACTTCTCAAAGACTATTTCCTTAAGTGCAGTGAGCTGTCTGCAGGGAGGTACTGACAGTTCCTGTGCCTTTTCTTCTCTCTACCATCCAATTTGCAGTGTGAGAAAGATGAGATCTTAAAAATGGACAATTACCAGCCTTACTAATTACCGGTACTAAGCATCTCAATTAGAAGAGTGCCCGAGGGGGCCTTAACCAAAGCTGGTGCTCTGCTGCGCCAAGTTTCATGTGGTGCTGCTCCTGCCCTCATGTGCTGCGAGGGGTTACCCGAGACCCACAGTGCTAACCTGACCTGGGTTGGTTTTCAAAAGGGAAAATTGAAGAACCGTGACCTCCAGCTATCACACAGCAACCAGAGCCAGTGTCATTGCAACTCTTCTAGGAATTTACCCTCCACATGCTCATCAGATTCATTTTGGGTTTGTCCTCCATGAGGCTTTGCTACTAAATGCCTTGGCAAATTACTCTGCACTGTGAAGTACACATCCCCAAGGTTTGGTCCCACTTTGCCCCTCTCTGCCGTGTTTTCCCTTCACCTCAATGAGCAAAACTGAGACTTCTGGGTCTGATATGAAGATGATGAACATGAAAAGGAGATTCTCTGAGTTTGAATACATGAGCAGAGGGAAACTCTGCAAATTGTCCCACCATTTATGAACAAAAGCTAAGCTGGGATGGTGTGATTGCACATATCAGTGGAGGATCTACAGTTAAAGTGAATGAGATTACAGAAAACTTGAACATAGCAGCTGAGAGAAGGACGAGGAACCATGCAAAGGACCAGGCGTTGGTGCAAAGAGTAGATTGGGAAGATGCTAAGTGTGTTTGAAACTCAAGAAGGTAAGAAAATATTAATGAAACAGCACCAACCAGCAACAAAGAAATCCATTATTTATAGGGAAGGCAAATAATTATACATGCAAGGTCAAAGAAGACATTCGCACTGAAGTTTCTAAAGAGACATGAGAGCAGAGAGTAATTGACTGTCTAGACAAGCCGCTGCTCAAACACTGAAATCCTGTGATTTGGATGAGTAGGAACAACTGGGTCATGGTGGTCAAACACAGATAGTCCCTGGAGGGAACTCCAAAAACATATACACAGAGGAGATGGGTCTTGGTGGCACCAGGGACCATACTGTGGACACCAGGCTGAACATCCAAGTCCAAAATCTTTTCTGAAGCTGGAATTCAGACAACTTAGGGCAAGCTACATTTGATGTCTGGATTCAAGTTGATTCTTCAATAAGCTCTGCTTTATTAGATAAATTCTTGTGTTTGCCACAGCATATTATGGTCCAACCAGCAGAGGCAGGCAGCCTTGAGCATCCAAGGAGGCCAGCAGGAGCTAGTCCTAGCCAGGGCACAGATTCTTTCCTCACCAGCCCCAGGACCACAGGAAGAACAAGATACTCTGGATTTGGGTATCAGGGGAGCTGGAGAAATGCCACAGCCTGAGGGTGAACCTACAGCTTGCAGGAGGCAAGAGGCAGCAGGTTCATCTGACAGAGCCTGATAGAAGATGAAGCTGCCTTCTGAATTGGGAATATTTAGATGCCACCAGTGCAAATATACTTAATAAGCACTCAGAAGCACAACAAAGAGGCACAAGAATGGACCACAGACCTTACATAGCAAGAGATGCCTTTCCTCTGCCAGACTTCTTGGCTCAGCTCATTTAAAGCCAGCTTGATTACCACTGCTGCCACTGGCAATATCGGTGTGGCCATCCTGCTCTTCTCCCACCACAAGCATACCATCCACCTCCAAGAGCACAGGTCGAGTTCATGCTCCTAGTGGCTCTTCCTTCCTCTTCCCACAGCCTCCCAGGGGCACACTGAGCAAACAGCAAAAATCCCTTGCATTGGCCACTTCCCTCTCTACTAAACCTCATCAGTCTTTACAAAGAAAGACACACACACACACACACACACACACACGAATGAGAACCCAAGTTCCCAAATTTCTGCAGGAAGATCTGATGAGTATTTGTTTTGCTTTTCAATGTGGTATGCATGCTCTTTGTGGAAGCAGAGGGCATTTTCCCACTAGGAAAAGCATTTACTTTAAAGCCAGAAGGCCCCACAGTTACAACCATTCTCACAGTTATGAAATACTACCACTTTGGAGAGGAGAGAGAAAAAATTACTACCAACAATGAAAATCAAGTACACATTGGCAGTTTAGGTAAAAAGTCTGTTATTAGTGATGCTGTGTCAGTATATTAGCCTCATAAGGACTGCCTGAATTTCCTTCACTTACACTGGCCTGAAATACTGGAGGTGATTTGTTTGACATCTAGAAGTGGGTCAAATACTTATCTCTAACCTATATTAGATGCACAAGGACAGGCTTTGAAGTGTTACCTTCCTGGGAACTGGGAGCTCGTGGACAACCCAAAACTCCAGCTCCTTGGGCAGTGCAGAATGAACTGCTGCATGCACAGAAGTCTCATGATGGCACATGCACCTCCATGTGAAATGCAGGGTGGGCAAAGGAAACCAGATGGGATAAACTACACACTGAAAGAAAATGGGTCTGAGTATACCATGTGCACTTGGATATCACATAAAGCGATTTGTAGCTGCAAGATGGGTATAGATGAAGGATTGAGCAGAGTGGATGCTATGCTGGAAATGCATGGAGAAATCAGGACTAGTGAGCTCTTGCTGTGACTCCCGCTGTGAAACAGCATATGAGATGCTGTTATGACATGTGCAGTCTATTGGCCATTACTACCAACCTTTCACACAGCTCATTAGGGAAAGGTCACGAGTTATTTTTATTTTAATTCCCAAGGACATACTTGGTTTGCTTCACACACTTCCACACAGGATTTCAATCTACACACCCAGATCTCTCCACCCTTATAAATACAGCCATACATAGCATGTATTCCTTTCTGCTCTTTACTTATAAAACAAAACACAAAGCCATAAAAAGCCTTCTCAAACTCCAGCTGTGCCACTTTATGGAAACATTTGAAAACTATTATTTTTAGTGAATTCACTAAAAGTCTCTGACATATTATCCCAGTTTTGAAGATTGATTTAGGAGGAGACTCTCACCACCCATCACATCTGGAATGGAGCTTTGCTCCAGCAGCAGTAGCAGTGTCCATGAAACTACTTGTGGAGTTGCACTGGGAGACTCAAACTGTGATTGGGAAGCCCATCAGGATGCTGAACCAGCGGACTTTATCCTCAAACCAGCCCCATCTGACAGCTGTCCATGCAAATTCACTGACAGTGTCCTTGGTAAAGCTTTGGTCTCCCTCTTTTTATAATTTCATTACACGGACCATCACTGTAGTGCTTCTATCCTCGATGAGGTCACCCTCTTGTAATAACATTGTACTTTCCTTCCTGTAGCCAATCCTGGATCCTGCTTTTAACATGGTGTCAAACATCTGCTTCAGGATAGTTTATCCCTTCTGTAGAGGAGATAAAAGGACAGTATTGGTAGGTGACTTGTCCAAGGTCATTCAGTAAAGCAGTGGTAGACCTGTGGTGAGGCACTGGGACATTCTGGATTCTGCTACATGGCTCGTCAGGACTTTGCAGAGGAAGAACGTTTCCATTTTTGTTGTTTCTGAATTACTCTCACATGAGGAGAAGAAAGGACTTTTTTAATTTAAAAAATGAGTATGTCTTATTGCGTACCCCTCCCATAATGTAAGAATTTGTCCTTTTATGACTAAACAAGCCTGTAGCTTGCCAAAGCAGGGTTCCCAACAATTGTCCTAGCGTTACAGTAAGTGGCAGGCACTTTGGACTGTTGCTGGAGATAAATGCACATTGTTCAGAAAGATAATGGTACTTTGCATCTGGTTACAGTTAATTCCAGCACTGGTTTCCTCCCAGGCAACTTTCTTTCCTATTTAATGTTTGTTTAAACCTTCTTTCTGCGGATGAAGTGGGTTTTTATTAATATGATACTAATTTATTGATTTCATCACTTTTGTCATGTCTGTATTTTTCCTTCTTCAAAACACTTCACTTATATTGTTATAAGGAAGCAAATACATTGGCCAGGAAGTTTCTGTCTGTACATTTTCTTAATGTGCTCTGAGATGTGACCTTAGAAGGTCAAAGACAGACTTGCTTTCACCTCAAATAATATCCATCTCACTCTTCCTAGCCTCCACAGATAACTCGGACAATGCTAAATACCATTTGACACCATTAAACCCAGAAGTTGCCACAAACAGGAATACTTACTAATGAAAAAAGCACTATTCCTCCAAGTATCTCAGCACCTTCTCCAAAGGCAAAGAGATGTCTCATTTCACAGACAGGAAGATGAGGAGCAGAGAGATTAAGTGTGGGGGGCCACAAATCATATGGGGCAGGAATTGCAGGGTAGCACATTCTGCTGCTGCTCAACACACTGATGAGATCTCACACTCATCCTTCTCTATACCCAAGAAGGTCCCAGTGATATCAGGGTGTATCAAGGCCTTTTAATCAGCACACAATGGATGAAAGAGATCCATGTATATTTTGTTCCCTCCTCAACTGCCTAAAGAAGGTTCCAAGTACGTGTTCTGCCACTCCTACATCTAAGATGAAGCAGGAGGGAATGATTTTTTTGCATTAAAATGTATGAAATAGTGGAGACTGCTCCAATATTTCAAGGAGCAAAGAAATATGGACTAGTGTCCCTCTGAAGTGCAATCAGTTGCAGCACACAGACACTTCCTGTGCATGAGTGTCAAAAATCCCTAGGATAATACTGATCTGGAGGCCAGCTAGCAAGGCAGTGAGGACAGGCCACATTCTCGGAGAGTGTGAATCAGCATAACCACATGGACTTTCACAAGATCCACAGCTTTGCCTCAGCTGATGCTGTGGCTACTTGCAAAGAGAGAGGGGAGAAGGTGAAGGATGGCACCCTGGGTGGGCACTGCATGTGGGTCCCCTGTCCATGGTGCTCCACTGCAGCACCAGGGTGTGGGATCTCAGTAATGCTGGGTGTCTCTTAGGTGTAAGCTCCTTAAAGGGACCTTCAAACCCAAAGTTCTGCTTTCGTCTTTTCTCTGCTATTTGTTTGGATGGGCATGTTACAATAACATTTATGGTAGGAAACCTGTTGTGAAGCATGCCTTGGATGAAAGGAAGCCCGAGCTTATGCCTTGCTGACTTTGATGTGCACAGTTCACACAGCCCTTGGTTTCCTTTTCTGTGCATCTTAACTGATTTCCCCAGTCAGCTGGTTACACCTTCCCCTCGCCTTCAGCCTGCCTCACTGAGAGAAGTCAGAGAGAGATTTCCCCTTCATGGTGAGCCTGGATGTTTCAGATCCCTGAGCAAAGACCTCAGCCAGTGCCTGCTCAATCTCTGTTTCCAGGGGAAAGAAGTTGCATTTTCCACCCCAACAGCTTGCATTAGGGATGCTGTAAGATGAGCAAAGCAATTTTGAACAGCCAGTTGGTTGCCCTAAGTTTTAGCCATTGCTGCAGAACCATGACACCTTACACAGCTTGGAAAGGAATGGGGCCATATGAGGGACTGAGGCCATAAATTTATATAATGCCTGTTCCTTTAATTTGTAGCAGAGATATGTAAGTAGACAAGTAAGGCGTGACGGCTGAGAGCTTTCACCAACTGTTCAGACATTTAAGGCTTTTTTAAATCTATCATCTCCATCCCTTGAACAGAGATACAAGCCTTTCTTTTCCTACTGCTTTCTATTCCACTCCTTCCCCAGGCACTCCCTTGAGGGTCCATGTCTCAGATTTACTTCATCTATTTTTCAAGAAGAACAAGGGGCAGGTGGTGCCTGCAGAAGCTGAAAGAGAAAAGATGGACATATCTAGCACATGCCAAGAAAACAAACATGAAATCTCTGGAGCCACCCAATCCTCTGGAACGCTGAGCAACTTGCCACTTTCTTCTTCTTGATGCACTTATTTTTATGAGCTCAAAGAATAAAGTATTGGATGTTACACAGCAGCTGCCCCAGGAAATAATTCACTCATTCCATTGCTGCAGACTTCAAGGAAAAAAAAAAAAGCAGTGAAGAGGGAAAAAAGCCTGTTCCTTTGCAAAATATCCAGTTTCCCAGCAGCTCTAACAGTGTAAATGAGAAGAATGTTTGGGTTTGGTGTCCCTCCAATTCTCGTGGTTTCGTTGAGGATTTTGGAGAATGCATTTACTCCTTTGCTAACTGCAAGAACAGATTTATCCTGCAGCCATGTGCTGAATGAGTATACAGGCCTAAAGGGAGTCTGAAAGCATAAACATTTACTTCATAAAAGAGATTCTGCAGACAGGAAGCCAGAGACAGTTGACTCTGGGTAAGTATTTGTGCTCCATTGTAAAAAAAAAAGGCCTTGTTTGCCAGCAGCCAGAAGGAGACACGCACACACTTCATGCACCAGCCTTTGCCACAGTGGACAGTGACCCAAAGGGGCCTAGGAAGAGGCTGTCTGACTGAGCCATAAGTGAGGCAGTTCCAGCACTGCCATCTTTACTGCAGATGGGAAACTGGCCCCAGCTCCGCCTCTTGCTGTGCAGTGCTTCGCCTGGATTTGGAATGGGGAAATGAAAACATAGCTCCATAAACAGGGAAACCCCTGGAGCTTTGTGTCTCCCATCCAGATGCTGTAATGAGATACAAGCTCGTAATTTAGCCTTTCCCACAGTAGGAATATCAATGAGGACTTCTTTCTTCTTTACCTGGCTGTTTATTTTCACTGAACTTGTTAAGAACATAAAGTTGCTGAGATCTCCATCCTACGACAAATTCGATTGAAATCTGCCAAATGTTGAAAGATGTTTGTCAGGGACTTTCTGTCACACATACATGAGCAAAGACCCCATGAGCCTTGCTCTCTTGAGAAGCCAGGCTGCAAATGCGGCAGAAGGGAAGCACTATTCTAAGGGGAATGATGCTACACTGGCAGTCTGAAGGAGCCTCACCAGCCACTCTGCATCCTGTAGTCATGTGTGGAATTTTAGGAGTGGCCTGTACCCCATTAGCTTTGGGTGACCTGCATCATTTTCCAAAAAAGTGGCAGCATCTCATAATTTTTTATTACAACTTCAAATCCCAACATGGAGCAAAGAAACAGAGCAAGAGTTTCACACAAAATGAAACATCCTCTGGAAGTATCTTTCCATTGCATGCTACTTATATTTTTCCTGAAAAATGAATAATTAGGAGGTTCAGCCCCATCTGCCAGGAAAACTAAGCACAGATGAAGCTGAAAGAGGATGTAGCAAACACTTCTGCAACATCCTCCCAGCCAGGAGCTTGCCCAGGATGGAGGGGCCTGAACCTGTGCTGGGCAGCACACACACCGAGATCACTGTACCTCATGGCTCCTCAGCTGATGACAATCCCTAAGCAGAGCATCATGCATGCATATGAAAGCAAAATGCTGAGGAAGCCCTTGGTATTTTATTTTTTTTCATGGTGTGGTGTAGAAGTGATGGAGATGTACTTGGTCTGGACAATTCCTAATGTTTTTGGTTTTCCCCTTCTAATGTCATTGCTGCTTGACTGTTCAGACTACAGCTCCTGGCACTGAGGAAGAAGTTTTAGGAGCCTACCCACCAAGAACACTTTTCCTCTGCTACCCACTAAGGTCTCACTATGTGGGAATTGGGGACACAGTGTAGCAAGTCTTTTAACTGATCACCAGTCTGCTTTTCCTTGGATATATGTGAACGTATCTGATGGGCTGTTTTGAGATCTTAACTACAAATTTGTATTTGTAGAGGAAAGCCACTAGGTTTAGAGGCAGGAGATTTCGTTTGGGATTTTGGCCACAAGAACCCTTATAAGACCAAGACTTTCCAGCTCTCAGGTGATGAAAAACCATGGTTGATTGCAAATACTGCTCTATCTCAATAAACGCCGAAGTTTGTTGAAGGACAATCACAACCTATGCACAGAATAAGGAGCTGAAGGGCCGGTGAATCATCAGCATTATCATTACTGCATACAAATCCAAGCTGTTGAATCACTGCCTTTCAGCAGCACCTTTCTCCCCATCGCCTTTCCAGGCTTCTTTAGTTTTCTGCCCAGATGAAGAAAGGACTGTGCAAATTTCAGGCTTGACAGTAGAAAGGCTCATGCACAGAGGATGCACATAGGAAGCAAAGGGGAAACTAATCTTCCTACGTGCCTGCCCTTATCAGTGAAGATAGACCAGCATTTCTTGAGGGCATTTCAAAAGAGAAGCTTCACAGAGGTGCTCTGAACTATTCCCTGCAGGAGCCTCTTTCTCTCTGCCAGGTAGCCTAAGGCTTGCCTTTGTGGAAATCTCTTTAGATCAGTTTCTTGCAGCTGATGCTGAGGTTTTTGGTCAAGCCAAGAAAATCTTCCTTCATCTGCTTTTACTCAAGCAGCCCAAATCCACCCCAAAGGCAATGAATAGCAGCATCCTCTGTTGTAAAGGCCTAAAACTTGGATCAGCACCAATCACTTAAAGTTATAAAGAGGGATCATCCTACTTGATGAAGCAGGCCTACAGCCCAGGGAAATTGTGAAATCTCCATCCTTGGAGATATGCAGAATGTGCCTGAGCAAGGCCCTGAAAAACCTGATCTCCCTGTGAAGTTCTGAGCAGCAGTTTGAACAAGAGACCTTCAGAGTTTCCGTGTGTTCCACAGTGTAGACTTAAGCAAGAAACTCTACTGAAACAGGGCACTATATGGTACACATTCCTCCCCATGTGGAGAGGAATAGAACAAAACAGTCCAGGACAGATAGTGGTGGTATGTAACACAACTAAGGAAGGCATCAACCAGGTACTGCAGAGATGAGTGCAATGTAAAACCTGCCCAAAGCAGACCCTTTACCAAACATCCTGTTGCCACCAGCACTTTCTGCAGCCTCCATAGCTGCTGTTGAAATGAAGGCTGTTATCTTGGCTAACTACTGGTTCATAAGTTGTTATGCAGCCAGCAATGAGTTTTAGGACTTAAAATAGGCAAAGATATGCAAGACCTCAAAAGCAAATGGTCCTCGTGGGGCTGTCACTCTCCAACAGTTAACTCTCAAAATTATTAATTTCAGGATTCCCAGGTTTACAAGCTCCAGGCATCATGGTTATTTTCAGTCACTGCCAAAATAAAACTCAGTTTCCACATGCATACACTTTCCTCAGACTCTCCCCCCTACTGGCCTCATCAACATTTTCTATCAGGAAACCCATTATTTATACTCTTCTGGCAAAGACATTATATTTCATCAGTGTTGCCAGCAATGCCAATTTCTCTTCCTTACAGTTCTATCCTAAATTGTTTTCATTTCTCTCATCTTGTATTTCTCAGTAAACCAATAAAACACAAATTCTAAGCCTTCCAGTTTCCCTCTTTCCCCTCCCACAATAGTCATTGATGTCTAACCACAGATGTCTGTGCTTCTTTTCAATAACTGTGCATGCAGTTGCCTATAAAGTATGCACATGATAGTGTAGGGAAATTCCACACACGTTTTCCCCATCTGAAGATATACTGGTTAATACGTTACATTTATATTGGGTCTGGATCATGTCCTGCCATCATTCTGCGAGGAGAAATCCCAAGGCAGTCAACAGAGGCTTTTCAAGCAGATAAATGACAGAACTTGGCCCTACAGGCGGAATATTGTATGATATATTTCCTTTTCTGTTTGCCAAATTGATGTTAAGAAGAGGTTATGCACTTAGACAGTCATCATAAGTTTCAGAAATAATCAGCAGACATTTTTACTGAAACCCCAGAAAACAGAGCAATTAATCAGAGTATCACAGCTTTTTCTGTGAAGTTACAGTTGCTTCTATTTTACTGGCATTGCATCACATAGCAGTTTTTCCACCATGGGAGCTTTGAGGTCACTATTAATTTATGGGGAAAAGCCTTTTTTACTCCGGGTTTTCTGCAAATACACAAACAAGCACCACTCAGACATGACATAACTGAACCACAGATCCAAGCCCCTCTCAGGTTCCAGTGTCCCCTGTGGTCTCCACCAGATGTGCTGCACCCATGGAGAATGACTGGGGAGGACACAAGTACATTGAACAAGCTGTTCCAGGGGGGAAGGTGCGCTGAAACAAAAGGCAGATAAGATTGACATTTTGATGTATTTGTGCTCTGTGAAGGAGCAAAGTCAAATTAACAGTCTGAGCTCCCCAACAGCAATAGCGTTGAAGGGGAATATTAATGTAGTTACCACATCTGCATCTCATTTTCCTTCAGTGTTTCCTGGTCATATTGAGTTCACCCACTGGAGAGTGACATAACAGCATGAGCTGATGGGAAAGTGTCTTGAGATGGAATATGAGGAAAAAATATGCAGAATGCACAAATACAGCAATGACAGAGGGAGGTGAGTTGACCAAACCCTGCATTTTCCATTTATGAAAAATGTTAGGAGGCATTTTTAGGACACCTCCTTTCTCCCATGCACCTGAAACAGCAGCGCTGCCAGGCTCAGTCCTTAGCCACGGTCCTCTGTCACAGTCTGGCATTGCCTCTGAAGGCTTGCTATGACACAGAGGTACACACACACCTCCTGCAATGCTGTTAAAGTGCTGAAGCACACCATTTGCCCCTGTGGAGGGTCCCAAAGTGGGCACTGCACACGTCTGCACAGGATCCCACTGAGTGTCCCTGCATGGTACCACAGCAGCTGCTGTGGGCATCTTCTACAAGATGCTCATGTAGACAAGTTCTGTGCCTTCAGGTAAGAATAATATGGAGGGGGCTGAAGCCACCTTATTCTAAATGACTGTAGTTCAGTGCTCGTTAGATTCACGGTGATAGGTGAATTGCCTTTGCTTGCTTGAGGGCATCCGTGCTATCAGGCCATAAGTCTGTGTGTACCAAAAGTTCACAAGTGGTGACCTAATTACCTGTCTGTAGCAGCAAGGCTGTGGTATCTGGCAGGCAGATCATGCAATACCTTAGCACTTAGGTCAAGGCTCTAAGCCTTCTTGAATTGCATGTTTTAGTTGTATCTGGTTTCCTAGAGAAGTCATGGACAAAAAATTAACTGCAGCAATGGAGGTAATCTGGGGAGTTTTAAAGATTTCTATGGGATTTTATCACACTCAACAACGTGTCTGCTTGAGTTACAATTAACGGCAAAGTTCCCACTGGTTTGACAGGGCACCTCCATGGAAATATGAGAAAAGTATCAAGTCTTTTTTCCTAGCCTACCTCCCCTCCCACTTAGAGGCACATTAAAAGAAACACTGCTGCCTCTGAGAAAATGACAAGCTCATGGTCCCAGTGAGAGAGGGGTATTGGGCCTTCTGCCCCCAGGGGAGCATCATAACAGCCCAGCAGAAGTATCTGTCTGTGTTGGCCATGAGCCCCAACAGGAACCCCAAATCCTACTCCGCATCAGCATTTCCCCTGCACTGTGTGAAATCTCAGTCACATATAATTGGTGCTTGAGCATGCTGGCATGGGTCCACCTACATTGGGAAGCAATGTCTTTGGGAAATTGTCTTCTGCCTTCAGAAAGAGGCACATCACACCATCCTCTGCTACCAGCATCCTTCATCTGGCAGCTCTGGCTCCCTTAAAAACGTAGACCATCAAGGACTTCTCCACGAGCAGACACACCCAGTGCTGATTCGCAGCCCGCCTGTGTCACCAGTGGAAGACACCACTAATGAAATGGGATGTCCCAAGGAAACATGCAGGATGAAGCATTTCTTTGCTTCTCAGCCTGCAAGTGCCACTGGTACCTTTGTTCAAATTGTGGCTGCAGACCTGCCTCCCCCCAGCACTTTGCCCTCCAGAAAAAGAATGCATCTTGTTAGCTGCTGCCCGGGCCAGGATGCAGCTCTCACGAGTGTGTGGGGACCATACTCAGAAGTGGTCCTGGTGCTGCAGCTGAATGTGAGGTGAGATACAGTCTCCACTCCAGCAGGAGTCAATGGTGATGCCATTGCAGGATTAAAAACACTCAGGTAAAGAGCTCAGTCTAAAGCTTCTTTGGTTCTATTAGATTTGTCAGTGATTAAATAAAATTGGAAGCCTTGCAGCATGCTTTTTGTTCTCTTCATACTTTCCTAGCTCAGTGTAGGGAGTGAAGAGGTGCAACACAAAGATTATGAGTGACAGGTTGATACAATGATTAGGCATCGTGGTTTATTTTCATTGTTAGACCAACTAAGCATAGCTAGCAGGTAATAAATCTGAGCTGCAATTAAAGGTCTGCGGCACTTTTACTAGATGGAAGTTCAAATTCACAGACCTAATTCCTGTTCCTAGACCTTGGTATCATGTTAGAGGTGTGAGGTTTTATTCTTTCCTTTTTCATCAAAGATGACAAAAACTGCACTGGAGGCAGTGATCAGATGGCTCTCCTGCCACACTGCAGCATGAACCTCAACAGCAGCAGCAGTAGCAGCAATGTCCTTTAAGGGGTGTGTATGTTTCAATCCTGGTGGCTCCAAACACAGACTTTATCCTAATTCAGAAGACTGGTCTAAGCTCTGTCTGAAGCATAGAAACTTTGTCTGTCAAACGACAAAGTACCCCTTAGTTCTGTTTCTGTTCATTTATTCAAAAGTGCTAGAGTAGCTTTTTGTAAGTTTTAAATCCTGATGTAAGGGAAATTAGCCATTGTTCTCCTTCAGGATCCCAGATTCACTACTATTAGCATTCAAAAATGAAATGAAGTTATGGCCAGCTGTGAAAACACTAGCTAAAGAAGTTGCAGATGTTCCTAGGGGAGCTACTGAAATATTTTGGCACCTTTGCTCTGTCATTAAAAACAAAACATGATAGTCAGTTAGGGCTGCAGTGTGAGTTCAACAGGACAGAGAAAAACAGGAAAGCATTGAACAGTGCTAATAGAGAATGTGGGTTCAGCCCTACAAAAAGTTTGCAAAAGCACCAGCATGACTCCAGATCCCAAACCCCATGCTCTACCCTGACTGTGGCATTTAGGTCCTGGAGTCTCAGTGGGTGGCTGCAGAGAAGTCAGGATTGCAGCAAAACCATTTGCTGCACAGTCACCAGTGTGAGCTAGAGACAGCTTTGAACAGGGCTTGGCGCAGGATAAAGGATAGTAGCAGGCAGGTATAATGGTCTAACAAATACACTGCCATGGGTAAACTACTTCTAGGAGCCAAACTTGTTCAACCTAGCTCAAGTATCTCCACAAGACATTACTCCACTTCAAGCTAGCTCCAATATTGGCAATGCGGATTTAGCCTGAGACTCAAAGGAGACCAAGAAGCTTATAAAAATATAAATAGAGGGCCCCTAAGGCACCCTTAAAATGTTTACTCTGAAGAGCAGGGCCTAAGTCATTGTGCATGTTACAGAAAAGAGTAAATTGCTCTGCCTTAGGCCAGACAGGAGGAAGTTTCATTCCAAGAGCAAATAGTTCCCACCTCCAAATTCTTTCATCTTCCTCTGCCTGCCTCTTTCTGGCTCATCTCTGGGTTTACTCTTCTTTTCAGATGCTGTGGGGAAACTCTAAGGATTGAAAGATTCTGCCCCAATTCTTCCCGAGGGAAAGAAATGAGATACATAGCCAAGTTGGTGAGGAAGATGCAATCAAAGCAAGTGTATGGCCCAGAGATAGGAGTGAGTGTGACAAGTAGTGCTGGGAAAAAAAAAAGGGGCTTACCCATTCACAAAGCCTGCCTTGGAAAAGGAGGCAGAGCCGAGAAGCAGCAACTGGTCCAGTGCACATTAATGACTTACCTGAGAAAGGGGAACCTGTGTAATGCACTACGCAGAAGGCTCGAGGTCCGGGTAGCAATGTCCACATGAACTGTAGTCACAGAACTATCTGTAGGAGCCATCTTGTGCTACCACTCACTGATATTCCCCAAGTTAACAGCTGGGCTGACATTAATTAGAAACACTTTTTGCCTTTTCTAATCCCTAATAGGTCATCTAATCCATGCCAAATGAATTGCAGGATTTTCCAGAAAAACAGATTGTCAAAAGCTCTTTCATCTACTGGAAAGGTTTGAATAATTGGACGTTTCTAGTGGAAAATTAATCTCTGATCTAATAGACATCACATAGCTGAGATTTTCCTCAGTGTTCACTTCTGCCCAGACAACTGAGCACCATGCTGTATTCTCCACAAACAAAATGTCCATCCAAGAAAAAGAGGTTACTGCACTCAGTACAGTACTCAGAATCTTGATATGCCACCAACTATGCATGACAAATGCTGGAGAGGAGCAAAGCCTACAAGAAGAAAAGAGCGTGCGTGCTCTGGAGAGGCAGAAGGGTCCCAGCCCACAATGTTTAAGCCCCGCTCCAAGTTTTCTCAGCATTTCTGCTTTTTTGGATGGGAGTTTGGGTCTGTGTGCATTTCTGTGAAGGAGGCAAAGAGGAAGGGAGGGAGCCTTTTCTTGGTTCCCAAACAACATCTCAGCCCATCTCAGGCTCACCCGCCAACATCTAACAAGCAAAGACAACATCACAGATCCACAATGCTTAAGCTTGATTGAATGACGACAATTCCATGTTAAAACAAAAAAGAACATCAGAGCCTTACACAGCTGCATCAACATTATCTATTAAAAAAAGCATGACACTACATGAAGCTTTGGCTGTGCAAGCCAAGAACCTAAATTAGCCACAGTTTGGAACGAGGCCATTGCTGAATTCTCGTGTAAAGCGATGCTGCCATATTGCTTACTTTCCACTGAGGTTTTCCACAAATTAACAGCTGTAGCAGACTCCCAGAAAACAGCATCTCTTTCCAAGTCTTTCTTCTCTGAAAATGTTGTTTCTTCACTTTATTCTTCCACATATGGAAGGGGAGAGGAGACTAAAAAAAACTCCATGGCCCTATGAAACAAACCTCCAAAAAACCCAGACAGACTGTGAGAAAAATTAATCACAAAGATTGCCTGGAAAGAGAGCGGTTATCTGTAAAATTAAATCAGTGGTGGGCCCAATTTTTCTTTTCATTATACCAGCATGGTGGGATGGAGAATCAAACCCAGGGAAAATATTTCTGGAGCAGCCCTTCTGATTTATGACCATCTCAGCCACTCTGACAAGATCAGAAAACTGCTGGATTCTTTCCAGCTGAGCACCACCAAAGGCCAAATCATTCCTATTTAGGGAAAAACAAAACTTCCCTCTGCTTCAGTGAGAATAGTGTTTGGCACCAAGCACACAGAAAACTGCCTCATTTCAGCTGGATCGCTGAAGTTCAGCTGAGACAGAAAGGTAATATCAGGCTGGTGTGGGTGGCTTCAGATCATACTCTATCCTCCTGATTGCATCTTGGACATCACTAGGTACCACATAGGGTGATGCAGAGGGATTCATTATAAGTGACAAAAAAAAAAAATCTTAAAGAAAAAGTTATTTGATTTTTAGCATGCACAGATGGCTGTTGACTCACTTGAGAAAGAAGCGATGGAACTAGCAGACTGGCAGAGGCAATGGGACTCTCAGCATTAGAAAACACGGGTTCATGAAGTGGGTTGGCTTCTGAAGATCTGTGAGCTGTGGTGTAGTAATAAGCATTGCTTGTGCACAGAGATGGGGCTTTCCAGCTGGTGGAGTCCTGGGTATTGCCTCCTTGTGACTACCAGCATGATGCAAAGATGAGGGTTGCTGCGGGTATTTGGGTGTGCCCGCTGACAGTAACACGGGGTGCTAAAGAGAACAGCAATATAAGGTCATAGAAGGTACCTGGCGCTGTGCCCTTCAGCGGCTGCTGACCCCAGGGTCACATCCGTGCAGCTACAAACAGACACAAGGCCTCTGCCAAATGCAAGTCTGCTTTGGGGAGGGCTGGGAGGGTGACAGCAGTGTGAACTATCATTAAGAGAAGCCTAGCACCTTGGGAAGTCAACTGCGATGAGCCTGCACCACTTTGGTTGATGCTGTTACAACCTAGCTCGCTTACCCTGGGTGTCAGAGGCGGGAGCAGCCCCGAGCCCAAGGGCCATCACAGGGCTGTGCTGGCTCCTCTTCCCCATCTGCTGCTGGCATGCCCTGCAATCTCAGGAGCCACACACTGCAGTCAGAAAACAGGTACCACAAAGACAAACTTCTAATTCCAGGCAGTGTAGGATGTGACAACATCCCGTTTGGGTCAAACAGCAAACTGCACCACATGGTGACTCACCCAAACGTACTGCTGAGGAGGGAACTTATCTTACTGCAAGTCCCTTTCACCAAGAAGTCCTCCTCTCTTTTGTTCAAGTTGGCATCTGGAGGCTTGCACGTTGTACTTCTGATTTAGGCCATGTACAAAAGGAGCTATCAACAGCCAATTCTCTAGTCAGAGAAGTCTGTCTACAGATAATTCTCTTCCAAAAGTATCAGCCTGCTGGCAGACCACTGGAGCACAGGACTGCTGCTTCAGCTTCAAGCACAGAAGCCTCTGCGGTCCAGGTGGCTACTGACCAGAGTTCCTCAAATTTTGATGGCCATCTCATAGCTCTGTGACCCCACTGTATTAGTCAGGTCTCATGTGATCAGTGCTCACTTCACACAGCAAGCTGGAAAAATAAATACACTTATCTCATCTTTCAAGTATAGCCACTTCCTATGAGTTACAAAAGAAACCCAAAACACCAAACATATAAGTAACGCTGGAGAACAAAGGTCCTGACCATTTCTTCTGACCCAAATTTTAAAAAAAAGATTGAAATATCAGTTTACTACTGAGGGGCTCTGTCCTCAGTACACTCCCCAGCCTCAGAGATGTTCTGTCATACTGTTCGCTAATTGTTTTCAATGTTTGAACTGAATATTTTTGGCAGTCAATTTGTCTTGAATTGATACTTATTTTGTCAACCTATCTTCAGCAAAACTGCACGCCCTCCCTCCTCGTAGACCTGTCAGAAACATAAAGATTACTCATTGCATGTTTCTAAGAAGCTCCTGAAGCCAGCACTCAGAGTTTGCATAACAACCACTGTCGACAATCCACCTACAGCAGCTTAAAAATACAGATTTGAATGGGTGAAGAGAGGCCGGGAGTTCTCAGAAGGACGAGTCAGATTCAGGATTTTATTAATAGAACCGGAGGTGTTCTCGTGAAGGCAAAAAAAAAAACAAAAACCCACTCTCTTGTTATCTTAGTTGTCATCAGCAGTCACCTTTTCAAAAACAGGCAGGCGAGATGCAGAGTATTCCTGTAGATGAGCAAACAGAAAGCTGCTGCAGAAAAACATGAGAGCAAAATGGAGAGCAGCAAGCACCACGGATCATCGCTCAGGTCCTCCTTGGGAAGCGCTGGGCGTGCAGCTGCCTGCTTCATGCCCACTGGCCTGAAGGGACTTAATTTATTTTTTTCCTAACCTAGTGCCACACATGTCACCCCCGGAGAGTTAATTGCCAAACAAAGAGAACCCACCAGAAAAACACTAAGCTGTTTGTGGCATGGGCTCCAGCGCTCTCTCCAGCAAAATAAAGCAATTATACTAATTAGAGTGCACAATAGGCACTCCCCAAAATAGCAGATTAATAGATGCAGATCAGCAATGGCTGCTGGTGAGGGCAGGGAGTACCAGGGCACAAGATAGAGAGAGCAATGGGTGGCTGGTGTATATTCCTGCCATGCTGCCTCAGCAGCACATTGTCCATCCCTGCCTCCACAGGTAGGGAAGGGGCAGTGCGGCAACATGGCCACCTAGTCCTAACCCAGGGCTTGCACCTCGGGGGATGACAAGCTGCGGCACAGCAGAGAAGGGGCGGCCCTGCCTGAAGGGTTTACCATGCGCTTGTGCCACCTTCTCCCAGGTCTTCGGAGGAAGGAGGGACATTGGGGGTAGTCACGAAAGCGAGTGGTGTAGGCAGGGGAGCTTAGAGAACAACAGAGACATCAGAGGCGTCATCCAGCCGTGCAAGAAACCTCCGCTCTGAATAAACATCAACACTGGCAGTCCTTTCCAAGCCAAATCCCCAGCCTGTTAGGTTCACCATTAACAACAATCCCTGCAACTTTCTCAGCCTTGCTGTTTACACAAGCTAGAGCTTTCATACATAAAACTCTTAAATGAAAACATTAAAGAGCAGCTGGCGCCTCTTGGAAAACTCATAAAAAATCTGTTTCCAAACAGCGTCACTTCTATACCATAAATTTCTGTATTTCTCACTCCCCTCATTCCTTATTTCTAAAGACATTTGCATGAAAACAGGAACTTTGTTTATTAAAGAGTTCATCTGCTCCTGCTGTTAATTTCCCACCTGAAGCCAGAATCCCCTGGGTATGACATCATTAGCACAGGCTCTGGAAATGATCATGAAGTCACAAACAGCGGGTTAAGGCTCCACTTGGAGAATAAACAGCAAAAAGACAGAACCTTTCCTACTGCCAAACCCCAGATTCTTATCCAGTTTTTCCTGGAGCAACATCCCATTTACTTCAGTGAGACATTGACCAAAATAAGGCTGTCAGCAATTTCTGTTTCAGCCATTCCTCCATCCTGTTCCTGCCTCCAGGGCATCAGGGACTTGCCCCATGCATCAGTTCTGGGACATGAGAAGCCCCGCCCTGGCATGATGCTGGTCCTCCCAGTGCCACATCCTCACACTGATCTCTGAAGCAGGGGCAATCTGAGGGAGATACCACCTCACTCACCCCTTTATCAGTTCCCTGTGAGTTTCCCCCTTTCCAACTAAGCACCATGATATGACTTGCTTGCATGAAGGCAAGATCCCCATCACGTGGGGATCTCACGCAGTCCAGAAGAGAAGCTGCTGGGTTACATGAGACCAGAAGGAAGCCCTGCTGCAGCTGCTCCACACTGCACATGGGGCTGACTGTGGGGGAGTGGGGCTGCCCCATGCACAGCCATAGAAAGGAACAGCAGTGCTGGAGACTGGGGATGACTGAGGGTACCTGAAGATCATGGATAAGTACCTTTAGAGAGAGACCCATAGGAAGGAAAGATCTGTTTCGTGTGCAGAGGTAGAAAAAAAGAAACACGGGAACTAAAATGTCTCCATGTGTGCAGATGGGAAGACCCAGTAAAGATGTCTTTTATCAGAATGGATCCAACAACACTAATCAAATCTAGATTTTTCACCTCATGCTACACGAAAAGCACAAGAAAATGACTGTGAGTTTAGAGGGCTTCATTATGTCTCTTCTCACATATAAAATCTCTGACACAGTTGAAACCCTCCCCTCCCATCACCAGGCATGCACAGCTACTATATAATTACACAGGCCAAATACTAGTCTTCTTTAAACTGATACCTATGCATGGAAGTGGTGTATTTTTCATGTGATAGCTCTCTGTATGAAGCATGATGTTTTTGTGACGGATCTCTGCGTGAGTGTCATGATGCTGTGTTGCTGCAGCAGCAAGTATAATCTGGCCCTACACAATCAGCATTCTTCATCCAGCAGCCTGTGGTAAGCAGGCTGCTTGCCTCACTGCCTTCCCACCCGTGGCCACATGGGTATCTAGTCTGGGCTGCTCAATACTACTGCTGTTGAGCAGACACCTGAGGATAGATCTTTGAAGATCTACATACCTGGGAGAGTGGGATGTGGCCAAGTGGGACAGAGACAGTCTGGTTTGAAACAAGGTTATTAATACTGCATGGGGAAGGTGGAGGCAGAATATGGCACTGATCAGACACAGTCCTCAAAGGATTTCTACAGTTCATCCTTGTACTCCAAGCTTTAAAATCTTTACATACATAGTGCTACATTCCTTATTCAGTGCTTGTGCTGCAATCCTGAACAGTGTTTCAGAAAGACTGACTATTTGTCAAATACAAGCAGGTAATATTTGATATAGCAGACGGGAAAGAAAAAAAGAAAAAGATATGTATTTACTCTTGCAAATAAAACCTAAATTCTTCCCTTAGTGAAATCACTGTGATTTGATTGATCATCACAAACCTGCTGCATGATGACAGTGCTTTGCTTTCATGACCTGATTTGGGCTTGGCTGCTGGGAGACACTGTCTGGGAGAGAGCGAGCCAAGCAGCTCTCTGGATGCATGGCATGACATGGCACAACCACCATGTGCCTGTCCTCCCTCGGGTCCACCACCAGGTCCCGCTCCTCCCCAGCTCTCACCAGAACAGCCCGTAGGCACCACAGCCTTCCGTTTCCTTCAGTTTGGTCCATTGTTATAGCAAGTCCAAGTGTTTTCCTTGGCATACGCCAGTAGTCCCATAGTACTGTACTTCCTCCACACAGAATAAGTGTTATTTAACAGCTCTGATTATTTTGGAGAGATGTTCAGGCTTTTTTTTTGAGAAGAGAATATACTGAAACTGATTGTATTGGCTGCTTGTGCCTGTTTTTTCTGGATGGCCCTCACTCTCTTTGTATAAAATGTGAGATACAGGCCTGGGCAACTTTTCAAGAGGGGCACAGTGCCACTGTCACATGTGCCTTGTTTAAAGGAGTTGTCACCTCTGTCAAGATAAGCGTGCAAAAAAAGGAAATGCAGGCACACTGGGAAGAGGTGTTCAGGCTCTGCGCTCAGTCACCCCAGCACGCACCCAACCGAGTCAATAAGAATTTGGTCCAAAGCAAGTAACAACAGGAAGAGCTGATAAAGCTCCTCTGGATGCTGTTATTTATCCTCTTAGCACACCTCCTGATAGCATAACTCTAACCTGTCAAGGGAGGGTTGCCCTTGTTTCTTGATGTGGATACAGGCAGACAAAGAGTAAATATTTCAGTGCAACTGAAAGTGTCTCTGACTCATCATATCATCATCATTTTTCTGGAAGCCCCTGGCTTCATCCGCTTTCCTTAGCCCTTCCCTTAGGACAGTTCATTCCAGGAGCTCTGCATTTTCTCAGAAAATCCTTTATGTTCTCTTCAAGAGTCAGTATTGTTAATTTTAAAGAGCAAGCAGGAGATGAGCCCTCCCTTGCTCTGCCTTCCAACCCTTGTTTTTCCATTTCCTTACTTTCAAGTCTCAGTGTAACAAATGTTCAAGGTCTTCCTCCCACCTGCTTCTCCAAAGCAGTTTTAAATTAGCCATGATTTCCTTGTCTTCTCAGCTTCTCATTTTTTCCGAAGTCTGTACTATCAAATTCTAACGCCCTCCTTCCCTCTTTGTTATTCGAGGCAGCTCCACTTTGCTCGCTCTGTGCTGCTCATTCATGAGGACACTTCCGCCCACTCTGCTGAGCCAATATTCCCCACCTCTGTTCTGCATAAATGCTTTCATCCTTACATTAGTCTAGCTCTAACTTTCAGCAGCTGCTTTTTATTTTGGGGTGGGGTTTTTTCCTTTTCTTTTTTTTTTTGGTTTTGTTTTAATTTTTTTCTTTTTTTTTTCTCTTTTTTTTATTTGTGTGTCTGTTTTGTTATCAGTCCTTCACATTCTGCAGGGCTACAGAGTCTTTCCGAAGTGAGTTCTTTCCTGGGAGTAGGGCAGATCACGGCAACAGAAGTGAAGGCTGCTTGCTGGGAAAGATCATTTGTTCTCTTCAGTATGAAAAAAAAAAATAAATTGCTGCTAATTCCAAGGGGGCCCACCCTCTGCTCCAGGCATCTTTACAGCCATGAAAATTACAATGTCACTGGTATTAACGGCGAGAAACAGCAACGGCTCATCCCACTGATCCTGCAGTGCTCCCGACAACAGCTGAAACTTCCAATTAAATTGAGAAGCTGCCTCCACAACCAGTGCCTTCCAGCAACCTTCCACAGAGAGAAGTGGGGCCATAGGGCATGACTGGAGAGGTAGTGAACCTCCAGGTTGCTGGAGGTCACAGGGGAGTGAGTCCCAGACCAGCATTTTTTTTTACATTGAGGGTGGTGAAACACCGGAATAGGTTGTCCAGGGGTGCCCTGTCCTAGGAAACATTCAAGGTCAGGTTGGACAGGGCTCTGGGCAATCTGATTAAGTTCAAGATAGCCCTGCTCGTTGCAGAGAGGCTGAACTAGATGACCTTTAAAAGTTCCTTCCAACCCAAACTATTCCATGCTTCTATGAAATCTGGCAAGCATTCCCACAAGCAGAGCATGCCCCAGCATACAAGGATAGTGACCCATGGAGAGCTGACGTAGGCCAAACAAATTCCCATAAGATAGAAGTGGGGGGCCTGGTCAGCCAAGCTGTCCCATCTTTAAAAAGCCAGAAACGCTGCAAGCAGCGAGAGCTAGCCAGTCCAGCCACAAAACTGACCATCCAGACCTGAGGTATAAGGGTTAAACCTGCCTAGCTTTTAAAATCTCATAATACTTCTGTACACAGAGCTGTTACACTGCAATTTACTACAAATTGATGCTCTGTTTATGTATCCATAGCCTTGGCATCTTGCTGCCCCTACACTCCTAAATCACCCTTTCTTAGACTCTCCTTATTTAATTTTCCAGCTCTTCAGCAAACTCTTCCACTAACAGTCTCTGCGTACCTCTGAGCCCTCATCTTTGAAAATGCTGGCCCTTGTTTCACTTTCCAAGCTAACATGTAAAGGCATGAAGCTGAAATGCCATGCCAGAAAAAGCAACCCAGGTTGTTTTGGTACATGCAGTGGTCAGCTTGCCCTGCTGGAGAACCTACCAGCGTAGGCTGCCATGTAACTAATATCCCGAGTTTCTGAGCCAGATGAGTCCTATTCCCTCTCTTGTCCAAACCACAGAGACAAGAACATCCAGCCTCTCTGACATCTCACAAATCCTGGGATCAATGTGGAGATACAGAGAGGGAAAAGACGAAAAGCCACCATGCTGCCCAGCAATGCTGGCATTAGGATCTGGGACATTCTCATGCTTGTGGAAGTGGTGATGCCCCTTACTGGACTGGGCAGGCTGTGGCATTTGACCAAGGACATCTTATCTAGATGCAGTAGTTGAGGCCTCCCTCTTGAACATACCAATGAGCCTCACCCATTGCGGCTGAGATGAAATCAGAGGAAAGCCTGGGGAAAATGGAATCTGAACACAGTAAAAAGAGATATTTACATACAAGGAATAGCTGTAGTACCAAAAACCCATTCCTTTTTTTCTGCTAGCCTGCCACGCCACTTTGAAAAATCCTTCTCACTCTGCTAGCCTTAGTCCTCCGGGTGAGGGGAGCAAAGGCATGCAGCACTGCATGTTAATTCTCCTCCGATGCGCCAGTGGTGACAGTACATTTCAAACCTACAGTACGAAAGCGCCTCTCAGAAACCAAGGCAACCCCTGCTCTGCTGTGCTTCTTCACGGGCACCAAACTCAGCACCAGAATCAGCACAGAAACATCTGTCTAGGGCTGGCATCTTTGATTTATTGATTTGTTTTGAATACATCCTCTTGCACATCCAACTATCCCCTCCAAGGACACAAGACCTTTGCACTTTCCTGATGACTTCATCCTTCATACTCCACTCCCACAAGGTATAGGTCAGGGATCAGATGACAGACTTGACCCAAACTGCCTGACAAAGGTTTCTCATCTGTTTGGCATGGCATTCAGAGAAATCGATTCACTGAAGTGTCAATGCTTCATTGCATTCAGTAGTGGTTTCCAGGCATGCCATGAAAGGCACCATCACATCAGTGGGCTTATTGACCCATTCAGTAGAAATTCTGGTACTGAGCATCCTTCTCAGTTCCCCACAGTCTGAGGTGAACTTTCATCTAATCTTTATATCAAGTACAAAGAATAAAGGTTTCAATTTTGCAGAGTTGCCTTCCCAACACTTTTCATAGGCACCCCTAAGGTCCCTTCTGAATGAAAGCAATGCCACCTCTTTCCAACATCAGTGGATATTTCATCCTTTTTGCTCTGCAAATTAGCTGTTCAAGGGGGTACTGGTAAGCACTGAGACAGGAGCAGGTACAGATAGAAATGTGCCACTGCTGTTCTTAAAAGATAAAGCACAAGAAATGACCAGTTCCCTGAATGAGCACCCTCAGATGAAGTCACCTGTTCCTCCAGGTCCTGTCACCTTCAGGCACACAGATCAGCCCTGGACTTTGTGTCTAATCTTGCTCCATCCTACCATTGATCCAGACTTCAACCCCCACAAAGCCCATCCACCTTGTCTCCTCTCATTATCAATACTTTCCTGAGCATCTATGTTCTCCATTTTCCTTCTCAAGTCCTTATGAACTCATTTAGCATGTTTGCTGGTTTGCTTTGTTAATAATTGTCTATTCCTCTCCTCTTTCTCACTTTTCTCCAGGGAGGAGGGAATGTGCCTTCCCAACATTAGCAGCCCTGTCCAGGAGTGTATCTCAACAGCGGACAAGTGTTAATGTCTTGCTGGTGGCCTGACCCCTCTGCCCTCAAATACCAGCTACTTGGCAATGGGGCACTTAATAAGACCACCTCACAGTGGAAACCAGGTCCCATAGCAATAACATACATTTTCTCAATTCTTAAATTCTGCAAAAGACTATGCTCCAGGGTTTTTTTCACCACCTGCCCACTGTGGAAAAAATGAAGACCCATTTAGGATAGATGACAATAAATTAACAGTGTTAAAATGGAAGTCTACATATGTTTTTGACACTAGTGTCTGAATAAAACAGGGACTTCAACAAGGCTAGATATAGTTTGGCGAAGGATCAGACCAAAGATATCAGAACTTTTCAAGTGCTTTGAATATTTCAAGGTCTATCCATCACTAACTGAAGACAGTGTTACTTAATTTCTTGAGACATATCTGAAGTAGTTTGCAAAAGTGAGCATGAAAACTGAAAGCACTATGGAAATGTGTTCTGAATGGTTGTACTACGCTGACTAAAGAGGGAATTTAGCAAAGAGGAGGGAACACACACATACACACACACACACACACACACACACATATATATATATATACACACACATATATATATAAAATTCAGTTCAGAGATGGCTGGCTGGTTCCAGCTCAGCTGTGGTGCCCCAAAATGCCCCATTCTGCAGCCTTCTGAAATGACAGGCTGTCTGATATGAAAATAACTTTGAACTTTCATATTTCTGGTCCACAGAGTCTCCTTCGATAAGATTTCTCCTATGCATCAACTGCTTTCACATATGATGACTGTTTTCAAAGCCAAGTCACATATTCAGCTTATCTTCACATCGTGGTTTCACTATGCAAATTGTCTTTGCTCCTCTCTTCTAGGTACTGTATTTGAAACATTCTCCTGCCTTTTTACCTCATTAGGGGTCCTGTCAGGGCTTGCTTCCCAGCTCCAAGAGCACAACCAAACATCACCACATGCACTGAACAGGCTGTTCATATGGAGAAATGCCTCACAGTTTGAGACAGAGCCTTGTCAGGTTGCCGTATATAAAAAGCCCTACATTCATTTCTCTCGCTCGCAGGCTTGCTGCTTAGTCAGCTGTTACACTGCCGCGTAAAACCTTTGCTAAAAGAGCTGTGGTAGAAAATAGCTGATCAGTAAGTCTGAAGTGTCAGAGCTGTCTGGGTAGGTGGAGGCACTAACAGGAAGGCAGGAAACCCAGTCTGTAAGCTTAGGGCTGGGAGGGAGGAAACCGTTTCTATTCAGCACAGAGATTGTCGGGCAACACTGATGGAAGGGCTCAGGCGCAGCCAAAAGCCATTTTTTTCTCCTCTGGTTTAATGATTCCTGGTTGCTGGAACTTGGAACCCCAGGGAGGAAGAGTGGGCCAGCCTACACTGAATGCTGCTCCTTGCTCCTACCCTTGCAGCCGCGGGGAATGGAGACAGAGGGTCTATAAACGTATTTCACTCAAGTGTGTGTGAAATAACCCACATAAAACACCCTACAAGACTTTTTTTAACTGCCTGCTACCTGTAACACCAGCCACAATTAGCACACTAACTTATTTACATGTCATAAATCCACAGCTCACAAAGACCTGTTGTACTGACTTTTCGCCACAAACCTGAGAGCTTTGGTAAATTCGTTAAATTAGACTCTACCCTTTCTTACAAAAGGTTTCAGCAGCTCTCAGCAGCATGAAGGTAAATCACACAAGGGCTGCCTTGTCCTCCCAGACTCACAGCTCTAGCATTCACCCCTTTGCAAGTCCAAATCCTGATTAGGTCTGGGAATAGATCCTGCACATGGATCTAAGCATGGGGAAAACAATGTACCAAAGACCTGGAGTTCAATAACCCCCTTGGAGCCCCCACCAACATCCCACAGCCTGGCAGCTGTTTCAAGGCAGCTTTCAGTTTTAATCACAAATTATTCTCCTGACAGCCCACAGTAAAATTAAAACAAGCATCACAAGATAGAGAGGCTTGACTTTGCTTTACAAATTTCATGCAGTATCCTTCAGAGGTTCTAGTTTGATTCCAAGAAGAGCAAACCAGCAACACAGATGCAGCAGCTGTGCCCAGAAGCACCTGAGGCAGCAGTGCCACTGGCTTCTCACACCCCGCGGTATCTCACAGTGGTTACTGCATGACGGCACCTCTGGCCAGTCCTGCCGGTGGGCCAGGCTCTACTGTGCCCATGTACACACTGCTATAGATGTCACTGCACATTCTACATTCCTCCTCCTCCTCCTCACTGACCAAGCCTAACAGGGAAATACATCTCTTACAAGCAGTTTGAACCAGACACTCTCATACCAGCTGTGTGAGGGAAACTAAAAGCAATACGTTTATAGCTGTATAAGTACAGAGACACCCAGAAGTGTGCATTTGCTCCTGAGTATGCAGACATATGCTTGCAGCATAGTCCCAGTACTGCCTGGCACACCAAAGCCTCACTGCAAATTAGGGATGAGGGATTATTTTTCAGTTTCTCAATTGGCAAACTAAGGATTTACCCATCCCTTCATCCCTCCCACAGAGGTCTTACGAGGATAAACAGTTATTTGAACATTTTGAAGGCTGGAAGTGCTAAAAGCCAGACAGGAGGGAGTGGTCCAGAGGCGCAAGGAAGCCGAGCATATATTCAGCAGAGGAGTTGTTCCAGCTAATGCACAGTGAGCTCCCTTGCTCCGTGAAAAGCCACTCCAGACAATGCCTAACAAAGTGCACATACTGCAGAGACTCATGTATTCTGTTTTTCCCAGAAAAGCAGAGAGCAGCAGTGGTTTCAGCAGTCAGAGTACACCATGTACACCATGTATTGTGCCCTCTGCTTGGGCTTTGACTGCTCAGAGCATCACTTCACCTTCAATGCCTTCCATTAACAGAATTAAGGGCCCACTTTTCTCATTCTATTTCCTGCTCTATTCCTGACTACTGCCAAAGGCAATTGTTTCCATATCCCTCTTCCCTAAAATCAGGCAGCAGCATTCCTTGTCCTTCACGGGATTCACTGTACTTCACGATTTAGTGTCTTTAGTCAACAAGGCAGTGACCAGTCAGCCCAAACGACACCATCCCTTCAGCAGGCAAAACACCCTAAGAAGCACGAAATTTTAATCTCACCAGCACCATACTACCAAAGGGGATGGTAGGAAGAAAATGACCAGTGGTCACCTACAGCACTCACGAGACCTAACACCATGTGTAGATCCAAATACAGAGCACCCTTGAGCTCAGCATGGCAGGGCAGGGGAAAGTCAGACTCAGGGAGCAGCGAAAGGGATGGATATTCACACCCCACTCCACTGCCAGCTGAATGGGTGAATGATCCCCGTCAGACATGGCCACAATCTCCACGCAACTGAGAGAAGGGAAAAATCTATGAACTGCAGCCTGAAGAAAATACCCTGCAGTCAAAGTCATACTACCTTTTAGCCAAGAAGGGTGTTAATAACAAGATGGATTGAATGAAGGAAGGAAAGATGGCTGTTCTGGACACTCCATCAAGTTTTCCAACTCTTCCCTTGGTAAAGAAGGGCAGCAAGGCTACAGAGTTGACCACCAGTATATTGGCATTTTTCCCACTAATTGAAGTTTCCACTCACATAAAACTAACCCATGTTAATACATTGTACTTTCATTAAAATCACATGACTTCAATTCTTTATATTTTTATTATGGCATATAAATTAGACTGTCCAAACAAAACAAAAAAAAGAGTAATTACAAAATGAAATTCTGAAATGAAGTGCTCCATTCCAACCAGACAAAAAGGGAACATTTTGAACAACATAATTTGGTCTGTATATTTTTCTAAACCAAGCCTGTGTCACAACAAGTGCAATCCTATAAAGACCATTTGTATTAATAAAATGGTATTTTTGCAATAAAAAAAAAACTGTTGGCAAAGTGTTCAGCTGGGTTTATTAGTGTCATTAAGAATCCTCCCACATTCCCTTATTTTTCAGCAGCTAGCAAGGAGGTACGTTCAGAATTTCATTATTTGAATGAGGCAATAGATAAAATAAAAAATAAAGAGCAATTTGTACCGCTATAATGGTTTCCTCTCCAAAGCTTCGCAGCAGTTTAAAAAAACTCCATGATTTAACCTCCTCTCTTGCAATGTAGCTATTTCCCCCTTTTATAGCTGGGGAAAATATCTCTTGAGATATCCTCTGCTCGTTTCAAACATCTGTACTCTGAGTGCCAAGAGCCTGATTTACCACAGTTTATTGTGCTCCAAAGCAGTGTCTAGGATAGGTACTCAGTATTTCTAGCAAAAAAGACCGCAGGCATCTCACATTAGCTATCCCAGACTCCTGGAATCTGCTAGGGAGCTGGAGTGAATTTGGGACAGTGGGAAATTCAATCCTGTTCCTTAGCTCTGGGCTTCTTCTCAGTTTCCAGGCTCCAGGGCACAGGAGGCAGTGCCTTTCACCTTGTTCTAGCCTTCTCCAAAAACACGGGATATTTCAGATGTTTTGTTAGGCGGGAATAAGCTCTTTGCAGAAGCATTGACTGGCTCAATTCTCTTTTGTCCGTTTTACAGTCTCTGCATTCCTGTTGGGCGACATTTAAAAACGCAGAAGAATTCCCGGTATTTAAAAAACTTCTTATTTTTAATGTTTTCTGGTGCCAAAACTGACAGACGTCTATGTATGTACGGAAAAGGCAGGAAAGCAGGGCTGTTTCTGGGGAAGAAATGCTTCTTTCATTTCCTTCCCTCTTCAGCGTCAGTTGATATTAATTTTAAACCTGGCTGGCACTTCAGGAGAGTGAAAGATCTTGTTCTTTCATCAAAAAAAAGTATCAAAAAGGTGTAGCTGCAATTTTAAAGCAACCCCACCAAGCCATTTAGTTCCCAAAAGGATGGTGGCTTTCCTAGCAGCATAGAGTTTGCCATATCAGATGCAGCAGACTACCAGATCACAAAGCCCTACTGCTTCATTCTAGCCATGACCCATATTTCATCCTATGCTTCAGAGGAAGATGAAAGGCCTTCATAATGCATCCTAAACGTAACCATATGGAAAAATCCTGTAGCATTAAAAAAGGATAAGAAAATAGGGTCCTATAGAAATACTAGGACAGTATAGCATTCATTTCTAAAATCCCAATGGGGCAATTATAATGTCTTTAATTTTCTATAGTGGGGAAGTGTTTTTCTGCTATATTCTATAGGCAGTTGTGATGAAAGATTTTCAGCACCATAAAGACAGGACAGAA
This sequence comes from Platyrinchus mystaceus, assembly GCA_035041135.1. Classification (NCBI taxonomy): domain Eukaryota; kingdom Metazoa; phylum Chordata; class Aves; order Passeriformes; family Tyrannidae; genus Platyrinchus; species Platyrinchus mystaceus. Next base: position 43,977,305 of record JAWWLV010000121.1, read on the forward strand.
TGCAAAAAATATCCTGATGCCCAAACCTATGAAAAATTGAATTCCTGAACTCTACTGTTTTTAATGCAGGTAGGCCAGGATTTGGTCTGTACCTCTATTATTGTATAATGACAGTAACTATAAAGACCCAGAACTACCACAAGGACCGGTGAGGCCATTAATAATAGTAATAAATGCAGTTCTGTAGAAAGAAAACACCCAAGGAATAAAAAAAAGTAATTTTAGAATATGTTATGTCCTCTGTAAAATTCCCACTGCATTTGTACAATGCAGTAGCAATTAAGCAGCAATTCCCTGTCTCAGAAAACAGGCTGTAATCCACCCTATGTTATCAGATATTGCTTAGGAGTTCAGGAATGCTCCAAATGGTGCTGCTTCTCCTGGGCTCTCCTTGCCCTTGGGGCACAGGCACCAGCCAGGCATGGAGAGCTGCTCTCTGCCTTGAAGCTGGAGGGCAGGCACTGCCCGAGCTCCCTGGCTCCGAGTAGGATGGGGAGAGTCCACGTCTCCACCCTGGCTGCTCAGAGAGAGCAGCAGGAACAAAAGCAATACCCCTCCTGCAGAAGTGTGCACCACGGTGTTATTTGCAGCATCGAAGCTTTCCCTGGAGAAACGGTTTGTGTGGAAATGGGGGAGATGCAGCCGTCCTGGCTGCTGGCACGGGGCCCCTCCTCTAGGCTGCTCTGGCACGAGTCCTGCCTCACTGAGCACCGAAAGCCAGCAACCTTTCAACCTCCCTCCTTCCCATGTACCACCAACTGCCATAAGTCTACAGATGTACAGCTGCATTTTTAACAAATATACCAAACGTTTCCTTTCCTCATATTGTTTTTTCTGGGTAGCTCTGGAGAGCAAACTGCACATTTTGCTCCTTGGTTGCACAGTTTCAGTGCCCAAATCTTTTCCCCCCACGAGGCAGTAAATGCAGCTATTGTTCTGCCAGTTGGTGGGGTTACTGCTTTTTTTGTAGAGCCTCGTGGACCTGTGTGTTGCTGCCAAGGTAATGCATGATGTTACACACTTTAGAAACCATCCTGCATTGTGCAATGATACCCTACCACCACCAAACAATTTAGGACTGTGTCAGGCCAGGGAAAAAACAAGCCTGGAAGCTAGAGGAGAGAAGATTAAAGCAAAGCAGCAGCATGTTTTTTAATTGTGCCTTAGAATTTCTAATCTAGTTAATGGCCCTTCCAGCCCATCTTGTGTAAAGACATGAGCATGTGGCATGTACTGAAGGAGGATCAACACTGACACACCGACAGATGCGCTTATTGGCAGAAGAGACTAGATTAGGTTTTGGACTGGATTTTTTAACTTGTTAGCTAGCCAGCAGCAACTTGCTTTTTAGGAGGGGGAGGGATCAAACAATTGCTGCAGAGGGATATTTGTTCCCTGGCACTTCATCTTCTTCCATTACAGATTCTCTGTTTAAACATGAGACAATGCTGCCATTCCTTCCCCTGATTCTCTGGCAATTCTTTATCCATCTCTGGTGTCCTGCTTTGGAGATTTTTTTTTGGCTGGAATTTGACCACCCTAGCCTGCCCTTTTATTTTCTTTCCATATTTTTTAGCACTTCTGTCTCCTTCATCACTTTCCAAAGCTCTGCCATGTAGTGAAAGCCTGCAAGTTAACCAAAAGTTCCAACACATTCGTCTTCATACCATGTAGCTTTGCTTGCCCATTTGAGGACGATAAGGAGCGAGCGCTTCAAACTGAAAGCAAGCCGGCACACATGGCAAAGAGCACAGCACAGAAGGTGGAAAGTGGCTGCCTGCCGAGAGGGATGCAGCTAATGTTTAACAGCACATAAATGAAAGCTAGCTCTGTTCACTTTCCTCGGGAGAGTCATCCCACAGGTTGACAGAGGGCTGTTCACTGAAGAGGGCAGGAGTCGTTTAGGACAACTGAATTCTAGCTGGTGGGAGGTGGGGGATTGCAAAAGTCCCTGGAGCCTGGCCAGGATGCTGTTTGGAGGTTAGAGGGGCCACGGGTGCTCTCATTCTGATGGCAGAGTGCTGCCAGAGGTTTCCTGCCCTCCTGCCAGGCTCACAGCTTTTCAGAGTCTGAGCAGCAGCTGAGCAGAGGCTGACTGGCACACACACATCTCCCATACAGCCCACAAGTGCCCAGCCCAGTCCCCCTTTGACATCCCAGCACATCCCCATAACAGGCAAGTGAAAGAAGGTAGAAGTTTGGGGCAATCATGGCACTGTATCTGGGCTGCACTTTGATAAACCTTCTGTGTTCCTTCAGTCTTCCCTCCTTTCCCTTCTGCTGTGTCTGGCACCTCTGTGCATGGTCCCCACAGGGAGAAGCTGCTGCTTGGACACCACATTGCTGCTGCAAGGGTGGCAGGAGCAGGGACTGACTTTGGTGCAGCACAGCAGAGACACCAAACCCAGGGCTCCCGGCAGAGGAGTGCCCATACCTGGCTGGCTTTCCTGCAGACACAGCCCCCAGGGAGGGGGCTCTCAGGGAGGCTATTCGTGGAGCAAAGGAGTGCGTTGGGTCACTATCCCTGCTTGTGGCAGCATCCCAGGTGGTGCCAAGGGACACGCTTCCAGAAGACAGCAGCAATATGAGTAGCCCTCACTAACATCTGGCTCCGAAAGCGGCTATTCTGGGGTTCAGAGACTGCTGTGCTTGCATCTTCCACATGGAAGGTGAATGCACACCGCTTTCCTAGAGCAAACAAACAGGAGCACCCCAGCCAAATCCCTCCTAGCCCACAGGAGCAGTGCCAGGCGAGGAAGAGAACAATTCACCCACCTACAGATGAGATCGCTGTACAAACAACCACATAGGAAATCAGTGAGCCACTTGAAGGGGCCAGTTAAGCAGGTAATAACAAGGTCTGCTCTGCTTCCACCCTCCAGAGAGCCACCAGCCCTCAGCCTGGGGGCTCGTGTGTCCCAGGAAGGAGCCAGAGGAACTGTCAAGAGTCTCACCATTCCCTCGGAGGGCTTAAATAGCTAACACACCTCCCGCATGCCCGCACTGAGGAGTCTCACTGCTTCACCTGGCCAAGCTGCTCCTTCAGTGGTTTTCCAAGCACGGTGCATTTATTTTTAATTGAGTGAGCAGTAACGACCAAGACATAAGCTAGTGAAGAGCAAGGGGGCTCTTATCAAGCCATATGGGCCCCTTGGACCAGCATTAGCACCGCTGCACCCAGCTGTGCTCCGACTCTGTGTTCCATGGGAGGGTTCAGGGTCCCAGCCTGCCCCCGGGGCACAGTAGGCATGACACGGAATGCTAGTCTGTGCCCACAAAAACTATAGCCTACAGCCAGGTTTGTCCTGCAGGTTTTTGCTGGTGGAACAGTGTCACTGAGGTGAGTGCAGAGATGCAGCCATCTGACTTGCCAAGGCAGGATACACCTGCAGCCCTTGGAATGTTGCAACTCTGCAAGGAAGATGGGCAGGCATTTCTCAGTCCCATGTCCCAAAAGTCATCACATGGGTTTTGCTGAGCATGGAGGTCTGAGCAGAGAGGTGGCTGGCTCCTGGAATAGCCAGATGGTGGTGGATCCTCTACGCAAAACTGCAGGCTGTTGGCCCAGGGTGCAAATGGCAGCAAAAGCATCGATTTGTCTGCTGTGAGAACAGAGGGACGCCAGCTGTCAGCTCTCAATCTGACCCGCAGTTCTGAACCCTTGGTTCAGCTCCCTGTGCAGAGGCAGGACAACCTGTCCTCAGTCACAGCCCTGCTTGAATCCGCGCCCTTCAGATCCAAAACAAACAACAACCAGTTCCTGGTAGGGCTGAGGAGCAAACAGCAGGGCCATCAGTGAGAGCCGGGTGGGAGCTTCTGGCTCCAAGCTTGAGTGAGCTGGGGAGGAGGAGGAGGAAGCAGGAACATTGCTCTCCAGAGAAGGGGTGCAGCAGGGGTGTCAGAGAGTGCACAAGTCAGTTCATAACTGCCAGTTAGGGGACCAACTATGCATTTAGGAGGTGCTTCCTTGTGCCAGCCATAGCTCAGCAGCTAAAGGATCAGCAGCATGACAGCAGGAGCAGTAGGCTACCAGTAGGCTACCACCTTCTCCTGGCAACCCACTGTGTTCACCCATCACCTGCATTCACTCACATGTTAAAGCCCAAGGCCAGGAACTCTTCTTCAAACTGCAAAGTTATGTAGCCCCAGAATGCTGATTCCTCCCTCAGCAGGGACACAGATCTCCAAAAATACAAAAACACGAGTCCATCAGAGGAAAAGGATATACAGGACAGTAAAATACTGTAACCGTCTGTCAATGCCATGTGGGATGCTGCTGAAAGAATTTTGGAATGACCATGAGACTTTTTGGATGCTCAAACACTGAATGAGTCAAAAAATCATCTGTGTCCTACAGAGAAACATTTTAGAAAACAAAGCAATTGGCTTCTAGCAACATGATGTAACCTTGGTTTTTCCTCCTCTTATTTTAAGAGTATCTCTGGGTGTTTGCTTTTAAGGCTGTATCCATTAATAATGTGCCTCTATATTTATTTAGAGATATGTCAAACAAGGAGCACTTATCCATAGCTCCAGGCAACCCAACAATTTTAATACATAAACAGCTATATAAATGAGCCTCATAATCGTCCAGCAAAAGCTTCAGCAACAAAGAACCCCATAAGCACACTGTCTCTTCTCAGGATGCTCAAAATGTGGCATCCACTTCAGCAGCCAAGGAGAATAAATAAGCTTTCCAAGGGAACTAGCTCAGGTTATTACAGATCAAATGGAGGAACAAGTTGTTTGCCTTTCCTTAACTCAAAAAAAACCCAACCCACAAATGGAAAAACATGAGCCAGTTTTTCAAGCAAGCTCGGCACATTGCCCGCCTAAATTACACTTACATGCAAGTGCATGCAAATGCTTCGTTTCTCTGGTCATATGCCTGAACTGCATCCACATTTTCCTCAAATGCCTTCTTGAACGCGACAGGACACGCATGAGCAGCCTCCCCAACCTTTCAGAAACCAGAGCATGGGCACGTTGGTGGGAACAGAGGAAACACCTGCATTCCTCCAAAGCACAAATGAGGCCAAAATAATGATGAGTCTGAAAAAAGCCCAAGTGCAGGCAAAGGTCAGGGTGTGGGACTTTTCAGAATGGATGGGGCTCAGCTTGATGCTTGGCAGGAGGGGGCCTTATCCCTTTGTGCTTTTAAATGTATTTTGCTGCATGAGCTGGGGAAAAAAAAACAAATAAAACCAAGCAAACATTTTCAGCTTCTGCTGCAGTCTGTAGATGGGTGACTAAACACTGACAGGGATAGCTCAGCCCCCAGCAGATTCTGATGCTGTTAGCTGTATCCCTTCTGGAGGGACAGAGGGCTGCCAGCTGCTGAGGTGAAAGGAGGTACACAGTGGGGCACTGTGTGGTGCCCCTGTTTCACGGGCAGGCAATTGTGCCCCTGCACAATGCCAGCCACTGCTTCAGGCCAAGCCCTGCTTCACTGAAAATCCAAAAAATGTGCTTGCTGAAACCTTGCAGGACCTATCATGCATCCCCTGCCATTAAATACTAATAGTGACGTTTCACCCTGGTTTCACTCTGGTGAGATGCTGATGATCTCTCAGCTGGGCATCACCCACCCCGCACGTGGGACCGAGAGACAGCACCAAAGATACCAAGGAAGCTCAACCTCCAAGCTGAAACTCACTTTTGTCTTTCTGGCTGGGAGTTACATGCAAAAAAATTATATCAGCGTGCCACAAGAGAGAAGGGTAAGAAAACCCTCAGGAGTTCATCTTAGACAGTTTTTTTTTTTAAATCCTTCTCCCTCTGTCTGTCTGTCTGTCTGATGCCCAGAGGAAAAAATAAAGTGCTTGGACGGGCCAGTTTGGTGTGAGTCTCTGTCCCTCCCTTCCTGCTCCCCCTTGCTGCAGCACAAGAGGAAAAACACTTGAAAGGCTCTTCTGGGGGCAGCCGCAAGGATGTCTGTTTTGCCTTCACTTATGCCACTCTTCCTTTTGCAGCTTTTCTGACATCCAGAGAGGAAAAAGGCACCCAGGTGCCTCTCTTACATACACATACAGATGAGCACATTCCCATTCAAAACAAGACTGCAGTGCATTGAACTTGTCCCTGAATGTAACCCTTCTGGTTTGAACAGCCCTGCTGGCTCCTGCCTTGGGCAAGGTTTCAGTTTCCCTGTAGCTTGATGATGTGATTTGGGCAGGATTTATAAGGCTTACAAAAAACCCACAATTAAATCTAAGGGGCAATGGAGGGGATTTTTTTCATTCTTTCTTTTTTTTTTCTCCCTTTTTATTGCTTGCTTCTCAAACCAAGGCAAAAGTTGAGTTGGCAACAGTCCACCATATTGGCTGGAGCTTGAATTTCTAGCCAAAAATGCCAAATTCTCCGAGTTTAGTTAAATTAATTTCCTGAAGCTTTTTAAACATTTTCTTTGTTTTAAGTGACTGAGAAGCCATTGACATTTCAGTTGAAGAGCAATTGAAATACAGGACCTGAAGAACCAAAGCCATCTCTGCTGCAGCTCTGCTGTGGCCAGCACTGAAGCTGCCACCGGCGAGGGTAGTAATGCAGGTAGGGAGGGGAAGCCAGGTTGGGATTGAAATATTCCCTCTGCTTCCAGGAAGAGAAGAGCCAGCCCTTTGGGAAGGTACCCAGTTGGGTCCCTATCTGACCCCTAGGGCTCGAAAAATGGACATAGCCAAATTCAACAGGAAGGAGCACGACCTCCACTGGAAACCACAGATGCTGGGAAAGATAAAGCCTGTGTCCCAACTTTGAGCACTGAGTCCTGTTCAATAAATAATAACAGAGTGTGCTGGAACTGTGTCAGCTGTGTCATTTTAGGTGAGAAAGACTTGTGTTTTCTAGGTACCAGCTCTGTAAATCCCTGAGGAGCATGCTGCCAGTGCAAGCAAGGGTCACACTGTGTTCAGCAAGACACGTGTGCACCAGCAGCCACGTGTGCCCAGGCAAATGCTTTTCTCTCTCCTGTACAAACTAAACTTCAGACCTTGTGGCCTGATTTTCTTAATCCAAAAGCAAAGGTCAAACAGAAAGTACATGGCTTTGGTTTATTTATGGAGAAACGTAGCCATCAGACTTTCCAAAAGCATCAGCAAATTCTGCACATCTACGTTTAAACCCCACAGAAAGCCCTGCCTTCCCAAAGGCCTCCCTGTTTGGGTGCTGGGCTGGCAGTGTCAGGAGCCAGGCTCAGCACCAGCCAGCCTGGCACAGCCCACAGCAGAGCCATGTCTGCTGGGAGAGGGGACAGGGTGAGCTCAGACACAGAGCATCCTCTGAGGATGTCAGACTGGTTGGATTATTTACTTCTTTCTTATTACATTACTGAAAAAGAGAGTGAGAAAAAACGCTCGCAGCTCACCCAAAGAGGAAATGGGTAGGGAAACTTTGAGATTTCTCAGCCCTCCAAAAAGCCCCGCAGCTGGATGTGAGCATGGCCACCACAGCTGCCCCTTCACCATCTGCCCCACCACCATCCCGACAGGCCTTGCACCGCCTCAATCCTGATACCAACAAGGAAGTACAATCACTTAACCGCACAGCTAGTTTCTTTTCTGAGCCTTCGGGTTGCCTCAGAAGTTTTTTAAACAAGACGCTTTCCTGTTTTTGAAACCTGTGCATCCGTATGGTTTGCAGGTTACTCAAATAACCTTATCACTTGGAGCAACACTGGCATGAATTTCAAAACTGCTTACTGCGGTGCTCCCCTCCCCTCTCCACACATATCTATTTACTCATAGGGAGCCTTATTTACAGTATCTTCCTGCCAACTGCTGACACAGAAGAAAAAAAAGCCCTGGGTTACACATTAAGCTTTATCGTTGAAGTATTCATGCCAGACGGTGTCCAAACAGAGTTAACTGACTGACCTTAGCTCGGGGTAAGCCACACAAGGGGGAAATTTCTATTGCAATCTGCTTGCACGGGCAGAGCTCGTTTCGCACCACCAGCTTTTTCATCTCCTCCCCCCCTTCATCTGGGCTGAAAAGGCTTTTCAAAGAAAACACAGTTTTATTTTCAGAAAGCCAAGTGAAGCAGAGCTGGTTCCTTGCAAGTTTGTTAAACGAGGAATTACCAGAAAGAGAGGTTTGCAGGTAAATGTTAGGGCATGGAGAGGGCTGCCCGTACAACAAATCCTGACCTAAAATCCATGCAGCCTGCAAGCCAAACACATTCTTATGCCAAAATGGGGAAAATGAAGAAGACTGCTCTGCAAGAATATGCTGTCCAGAGGGTCTGGAAAATCCAGAAATCAGCTTCACTATGCCTGTTTTGCACAGCAGCTTTGGAAAGATCTGCCAAACGTAACAGTTTCATTTGACAGTCATCTTCTGGCTTAACTTCTGAGCTGGCCAGTGGCCATCTCGCATTGCACAATAAATGCCTGCAAAATTAATCATAAACTCCCTGCCTGGAACTCCCAGTGCTGCTCTCTTGAAGGGTACCTGCAGCCTGCTCCAAATCCCTGCCACCAGCACAAATCTTGTGTTCATCAGTGGCCCAGCGGGAGGGGGAGGACAAACCATCACAAAAACAATCCATGAACTTTATTCTTCCACTCCCACTTCTGCAATCTGCTGGCCGAGCTGTTTACCTCTGTGTACACTTCATGACAGCCGCACGATAGCTGCGCACACAGGAGCTTATCTAAACCTCACACTTTGCAGCCTTTCTTCTCACAGCTAATTCTTGGCTGATGAAGAAAGCTGCAGGACCCAGCCCAGGGAAAGAAGAACCAAGAGCTGCTCTCAGATTAACATGCCTTTATCCTCTCTCTCCAGTAAATTCACTACTGCCAATTCGGTAGGGATGTGGTAAGGTTCCCTTGCTGTAACACTGCCTGCATTTGTTGGTTTTGTCAGTAGGGACTAATGGGAAGGTAAAGAGGCAGAGTGGGTTTGTTGTTTGTGAGTAGTGCTGCTTGGCCAGCCCTGCCAGGGGAGCGTGGGGCACGGGCCATGCAGCATGGGTGGGGCATCACGGCACTAGCTCTGCTCCTGCCACTCCCTGGATAAACCACATCCCACTGAAATGCTCCTGTGTAGGGGGACATAGGAAATGTAACATTATTTTCTCCTGCCAAGCTACATGCTCTGCAGTGGGAGGGGGAAAGCTTCTGCTCCCCATTTCTTATCCTCAGTGTGCAGTGCTAGCACCTGGGGGATGTCTTTCCCCGCTGCCCGGCCCACCACAGGGATGCAGCCCTTGCTCTGGCCACTTCGTTAATGGCTTAGCACCTCGTTTGCAACATGGATCTCTCCCTCCATGAACTCACCAGAGAGCTCAGGCGCAGGCAGCTCTCAGACCTTCTGAGCACACCTGGCCCTTGCCCAGCTTGCACTGGGCAGCTGCTGTCACGCTGCCAGCCCTGGGCTTTCCTGCAAAGATGTGGCCATCAAATCCAGGGTGCTATCTCTTTTCCCTGCAAGTTTAATTAAATTGCTCATTTAAAAAAGTGAATTGCATTCCTACTATGTTAATTACTTCCTTCTACGTAATACTCTTCTTCCAATAGACTAAATTGAATTGAGCATACAAACACCCCAGGAAAATAACAAAAAAAAAAATAAAAAACAACCAAAAAAACCCCCACACCAAAACAAAACAAAACAAAAAAAAAAAAAAACAAAACCCCCACCAAACCAAAAAACAAGCGAGATGTAAACAGCTCCAGAAAGGAGAGAGAATGTGAGAATGTGTTTCTGAACATCTCTAATAACAAAACATAAAGGTATAAAGCAAATGTGATTCAAACCAGAGAAGCAAGCAGTACACATTTTATTGCTATGTTTTCACTTCTTATTTCTTTTTAACAAGAATAAAAAATAACTTGTGCAACCTCCACCAGGAAGTGAGGGGATCTTTGAACTCTGCCATCTGGCTAGTGGAATCTGTATTTTCATCGCCTCGGGTTACAGGTTAATCCTGCCAGTTTTTATTATTTGTAGAAGTAGTTGGCCTCTCGGAAGCTTTTATGGTCTCTGTCACAGAGAAGATTGCTGCAGAGCAAAACACATGCAAAAAATACTGGGGTCAGTGGAGTGAGGACATTGAGCAGAGAAGCAAAAAGAGAGAGGGGAAAAAAAAAAGAAAGCCAGTTCTGGCTAATCTAAAATTATCCTTTTTGTTACAAGAGAAGACATTGCAACATGTGCTGGCAAATTTGCTTCGCATTGCAAGTCAGCACAGACAGGAAGGCTGAGCCTCCTGCTCAGGGTGGAAGTCAAGCCCGAGCATGCCCAGCAGCTGGGGAGCCCCACGTGATGACAACAGCATCCAGCTCCATCTGGTGATGTTCTCCCAGCCCCCGGGCACTTTTCCATCTAGTCTTGCAAGCAGCTGGATCAATTTACTCTAGCCTACGGTGCGCTGCACAGGCACAGACTGAAATTATTACTCATGGAAATCCCCTCTGTCTCAGTGCTTTGAACAAGGAATCAGGTAGCTTTCAAGCTCCTGACAATTAATAGCCTTTGGTCGAGGGAGAACAGTGCAAACACGCTGGAAGCGATGGGTTTCAAAACAGCTTGCTTAGTTTCTAGTAAATTAAAGGGAGTGGGCGGTTGAGGTACACAGTAATATTATCCAGCACAGTGTGGTCTTCATTGACGTCAGCAGGACATTTTTTTTCCCTCTCTTTCTCTGCCTGTCTCCCAAAAAGAGATACATGGAGGTTAATGCTGTGACAGAAGCATGGCTCATACCACCCGGAGAACCTCCAGCTTTCCATCAACAAAGCCAGAGCGCAGATGCTACTACGTTGCAAAGGAGCAGCACCAAATTATATGCAAGTCATTTCAGAGGAGGAAAAAAGCTGTTGGAAACAGAAATCATGAGGACTTAAAGTATGTATTTCTCTTCATGCTACATGATTACCCATCCTGATTAAGACCACTCTCTTCCTGCGGCTAAGAACACATCCTCATCTCAGATTTTGCTTGAAATAGCGCATTTGACCATGACCCCTCCCCGCAACTGCTATGCCCTTCCCAGTATAGCTCTGTGGTGTCTGTGACTGTGTTTTCTCAGTCTCACTGAACACATCATTTTCTCTGAGGCCCCTGTACTGTGGGCTGGAGGCATTATACAATAGCTGCCAGCTTTGCATTGAAAATATCCCAATAAGTTCAGCAGAAAAATTCTGCTATGCTTTCAGCACACTTTTCAAAATGTGACTTCTGTGTACAATCATATGTGCTTGCAGCCTTTTCATACACTGCTAATTGTATATGGAATAAAAGGCGGTTGCACAGCAAATAAAAGGATGCACAACACTGAGATGCTGCAGGTAGGAAAACAGACCTAACCTAGGCCTGAAGACATCACCTTCCTGGTGAAATATAACACTACAGTGCCCACATTTTCTGTGTCAAAAATGTGAAACATAGAAAGTGTTTGGGCCAGAATTTTTTTTAGGGTTGCAGAAGACAAAGGGGAATTTTTTTATAACAAAAATGTGTACTGAAGCTGCTGTGCCAGGTTCTGACTCAACACAGACGCATGCATACTCCTCAAAGTGGAAGATTTTTCCAGTAATTGAGTGGACTGAATGAGCTCATCATGACCCACTGAGCAAGTTTTCTCAGTATTTGTTTTGAGCAAGAGAACAGCTTTGATCAGTGTTTGCACTCAGTTGACTTTTCCCCTCTTCCCAAACTTTTGTTGCTTTCATGAAACACCCATTCCATTTGGCTCCTCTTGGTAAAAGGAGCAATTTTTTCCTAAGTGTGGCCACGGAACTTAAGTAAATATCGCTGAAGCATTAAATATCCGATGTATTAATGAAATGATACAGCAGGCGTTGTTGAGTTGCAGGATCACCAGAGCAGGCGAGGGAGAAGAGTACTGTCCAGGAAAGCCAAGAGACACAGTTGTTCCACAGAACACTGCAGAGACAGTGCATCCTTTTGCAGGAGGCTGAGGGGAATGTGTGAAAGTGGAAGACCATGAATCACTGCAGACAAATTATGTGATCACCAAGTGGCACATTCTTCTTGTCTTTCCATATCCTGATCTGATTTTGCTATGGTCACCCATGCAACTTGGTAGCATTCTGCCTGCTGCTCTGAGGGGCATTTTTGCTGCTTGTCGTTAAGGTATGAAACTAACATGCTGCAAAGGTTGAGGAAAAGGTCTTGAACTGAGTAATTTTTGGCAGGAGTAGCGGTAATTCCCTCAGGGCCACAGCTACAGATTGCGCTTTGCTGCAAACACCGCAGTCCTTGTGTGCCTGCCTTCGGGGAACGAGTCACAGATTTTTACAGGTAAGAGTTGCACAACGTTTTCCTTTTCTGCAGAGTTGCCTGCTGAGGTCCCTTTGACAACAGTGTCTTTCAGGATTCATTTGCAACTTTCATCAGGACGTTTTGGAGAAAAAAAGTGGAAGGAATTAATAGCTATCCGTAATTACGCCTCAGCGTGGCAGTGCCTGGGGGTTAATGGAGCTCATATATCCAAGTTGCCATTCCTGAGTTTTAGCCACCAACCTATGCTCCCTTATCCCTGCAAATGGTAAGTCCCTATCGCTTTACACAGTAGGCAAAGACAATTACCCTCTGGACTTTGAAAGAAAAGGAACACTGATGAACACGTAACTCTGCTAAGCAGCACTTTCATTTTAAAGAAAACGCTCTCCTGTTTTCACACCCAAAAGGCACAGCCTGCTTTCTTTCAAGGTCTCACCAAAGAGTAGGAAAGGCACCCCAGAGCCCTGCCAAAACAGCTTTGGGCTCTCTGACTGAGCATTTTAACAACTCGGTTGAGGCCACAACAGCCTGCAGCACAGTGTGCCCAGCCACGGCAGATGAGGTTGAAAGGAAATCCACAGGTTTCTCCAGTTCTCTTTTTCAGCTATATTTGGAGATGTGGTCAAGCCCAGGCCAGCTGATCTGCAGAGCCATCTTCAGACAGCCTTTGGCCACCCTGCCACATGAGAGCAGAGCTTGAGCCCAGGTTTTAAGTTCCAAGCAAGGTGGCCCTGATGGTGAGAAACATAGCCCAGCCTGCTCAGCTTGGGCTGAGGTTGTCGATGTATACTGGTTTTGTGGCACAGGATCAAAGGCAGCTGCCAAGTCGTGTCACTCTGGCCACCAAACAGCCATGGGCTGGTCAGGGTCTGAGCCACTCACACTGCAGGCAAGGCTGAAGGCGGACCTGAAGGTGCACTTGCCTGAAGGTGGGAAAAAGACAATCAGGCAGAGCAAAGCCACATTACCTCCAGACAAATGCAAGCAAAAATGTTAACCACCCCATGAGACAAGCCCCTGGAAAACACCTTTTGTGATTGCCTCTCACTAGCCCTGGGCAGAGGGAGAAGGCTGTGCATCACAGCCGGCAGGCAAGGAGTCCTCTACAGGGACGCCCCTGAACTATTATTACCATCACTCTCCTTCTTTACAAAGCCTTCAGATAGCTTTCCAAGATGGTATTTTTGTGACCAGAAAGGTCAGAGTCCCTGCTATGATAAATCAGGCCTGAATCGGAGGCAGGTTCAGCTGACAGAGTCATCTGACCAGCGCAGCTGTGCACAAACCCTGAACCAGTTCCCTTCTTATGTCTCTGTCAGGCTGGGCACGAAGCTCAGACATCTGCTAGTTCCTGAATTACAGCGTGCACGCAATAACGGACGTGCCCTGCTCGGGGAAGCTTGTGTTTATTATTTTCCAAGCTTTGCATCAACTACACACACAACCAGACCACAGCGTCCGGTCACCAAATCTGCTGTGTGCAGCTGCTTTGGCTGCTAAAATGAATGGTGACTTCGTAAGCCTGTGGCTTCCCTAGAAAAAAAAAAAAAAAAAAAAAAGAAAACATTTGCATTTCCCCTTTTCTGTATTGCCAAATCCTTCCCTTTGAGAAACTACGCAAAGTGCTGCTTAAGTAGCCTCGCACCTGTAAGGGGGGCAGCAGGCACAGCCACATCGCCCACAGTCCAGAGCTCTGCTAATGTCCAGCAGAAATACTTGGGGATGGTTCACAGCCACTTGGTGGGGGCCAGCGCATGCAAGTGCTCCCTGGGTTTTGGAGGGATTGATGTCAACAGTGAGCCAGCGCGAGGACAGCTGGCCCTGCACCACTTCCCACAGCACATCCTGGGCTCATGCTGTTGTGCCAGCCTGGGCACTAGTGCGCCCCCAGCTCTGCTCCCACCCCTGTGCCTGCCTACTGAGGGGCAATTTGTGCTTCTCCCCTGTACTGCCCTGCCGAGCAGCTCTGAATCATCACCTGCACCAGCAGGCAGGAAACTGCGGCTGCCAGGCCCCCAGTGAGCCCTGTGCAATGCCAGGGTGCCCCTCCAGACCCAAAAATGCCAACGCTGGGGTGAGCAGCAGTTGGGGTCCCCCACAGTCAAAACCAGGGTCCAGAGTGAGCTCACAGCTCACAGCTGTTGTCCCACGAATGAAGCTGAAATCCCCTTCTGCCAGCACCACCGAGCTGCAGCACTTTGACCTTTTCAGGGAAATCTGCCTGGACATTTTGTTTCTGCCCCCCTAGCAGCCACAGCAGAGGGGGAGCTGAGCTGGCCAGCTCGCAGGGCTGACCCCATTGTAAAGGTCAGAGAGGCACAGCCTGCCCCACCACTCAGGGGCTGTCAAGCCTGCCAACTCAGCTGTTGTCTTCCCGTGACTACGGCTGCCATCGCTGCTTGGAAAGGGTACAAGTGCAACCTTGGTATTGCAGCAGTTTGGAGATCGTAAGGCCGTGGTCTCGGATGGGCTCTCAGAAGCAGACAGGGTGCTCTGTGCTGGCTCCTTCCCAGGGAAAACTGAGAAGGGTCTGCACAAGTAGCTGCTTTTAGGGCTGATCACTTCTCAGAGCTACCTACTCCCACACTCAAAGGGCCAGGCCTTGTACTCTGCATAAGCCATTTGTGTCTGCTTGAAAGAAACAGTAAAAATCCCCAGAGACTCAGAAATTGTAAAGACACAGCAAAAACCCCCAAAACTTCAAGCCTGTGAGCACCTTTCCCAAGCATACACAAATTGCTTCCATATTTTACACATTTTGAAGTGTGTGTGTATATGCTTTGTAAATCAGCAAGCCTGACCCTGAAGCCATCCAAAACTCATGATCAAAAACTTCTGAGTATTTGAGGTTCAGGTGACATCATTCTCCAAAGAGTTCCTTCATCAAAGTAAAAAAAAAGGTAGGAATTTTTGAAGCAGAACAACAGAAGCCCCGAAAACTTGCTTTCTGTGCTAAGAAACACAGTGCATAATGAGGACACATACAATCCCCTCAGTGTAAGTGAGAAGCAAAGCAGTCCCCATTTTCTGTAGTTACAGGGCTAAAATGACGTGCAGACAAAAACCCCACCACCTGTGATGTTTGAGCATTCAGAAACAAAATCTGTCCCATGACGTCTGTGCCTTTTGTCTAGCCTCCTGCACCTCTGCATCCAGTCTGGGGATCACAGGCATGGCGTGGAGACATGGCTGAGGGGGTGCTGCCACCCAAGTGCTTCGGTAGTGCCGCTCACTGTAGTGCCCTTGGGTCCTTCAAGGACAACAAGATCCCTCTGACCCCCATCATCCTCCCGTCAGGTACAGAAATGTAGTGACCCCCATTTGCAGCAGAGAACTGAAGACTTGACCCCAAGGACTCGCTCTGGGGCAATTGTAGTGGTTCCCATCCCACCTATCTGCCTTGTCCAGGCACTGTGGGTTTCTGCCAACACTGCTCAACTGCTGTGGTTGACACTTTGGTGTGTCAAAGTTGTCTGGCACCAATTTCAGTCTATAACATCCCAAAAAGGTTGGGCTGTGGCCACTACCAAGAGAGCTCAGGTTTGCTCCCTTACCTCAGCAGCAGTCCCAGGGGTTGAGGCTGTGAGAGCAAGTCATGCAGTCCAACAGGAGCAGATCTCTGTAGGACAAAGCACTTGGGACTGAGGATATTACACCCATGTAGCACATATTATAGGAGGGGTTGTATCAGACTAGCTGCAGTTTGGCTTAATGAACTGAGCTGTGAGGCAGACAGGGTGTTTCTGTGGAGAATTTTACAGTTTAGTCTCCTCCACCAGAAACCCAGTCTGTGTATTGTGAGGTCACTCCACAAGGTGAACAGAAGTGGAGTGTGTGGGAGCAAGCAGGATGATCACTCAAAAGGGCATCCCCAGCCTGAACTGAGCCAGTAACACAGTCACTTCCAGCTCATCCCTCTGCCCTGGGCACGGAAGTGGAAGAGCCCCATTGCCACTCTTACCAAATGCTAAGGGACTCATATGAGCAACTTAGGTGGACAAGGCATCCTGACACAAGGCACAAGCACAGAGGGCACTGGTTGAGAAGGGTAGGGAGGGCAAATATGTTTAGAACAATGTGTTTACCAATGCTGCAGAGGAGGGTGGGCACAGTGACAGCCCCTGTCTGTGCACACTGGGATCCCATGGGATAGGCCAAAGTTTTCCCTACCATCCCATGTCATCCCCATTTCCATTCCCAGCCCACACTGTGCTCCCACAGGCTGTGGTGACAGAGGAAGGAGATGCTCCTCAACCCACAGCTGAGCAAAGGCCTACACATGGGGGTGGAGGTGGTGCAGCAGGGGCATCCAGCTCAGCCCCAGCCTCCTCTGGGAGAAGGCAGTTGGGCAGGCTGGCCTGCAGCCCAGGCAGCTCCAGAAAGGATATGAAACCCCATCATTGTGAAAGCAGGAGGTGACAGTTCATGCTAAGGCAAGGGGCTCCAGAGTGATTTCACTGGCAGCATGAGGTGCAGCTTGCTGCGTGCCACCACTCTGCACCTCCTTAGAGCTCCCTCCCAGGCACAAGCAGACACAGCCAGGCTCCAGGAGTGTTGTCCCTCTCCACTAGCTGGGGCAGCTGACAGCATGGCCAAGGCCAGCTCTCTCTTTTGAGAGACCTACAGGACTTGTCATATCTCTGGCTTTAGAGTGAAGAATAAAGAGAGGAAGATAAAGTCCTATTTCTGTGGCAAAAAAAGGGGGTGTAAAATCCTGAAGGTGCCAGGTAGCACTGGTGTGGAATTCCATGAAAAGCAGGGCCATCTCAAACTGCCAGATGCCTATGAAATGTTATTTCTGGACGCCACTTCAGAACTGACTTGGAGGGAAGTGTGACATTTACTGAGTCACCTCCACCACTTCCTGCAGCACCTGGAGCTTACTTCAAGGCTCTCATTTAGATACTGAGAATTTGCTCACTGTTCAGGCTGAAAATAACACCGTTTACTTTCATTTTTTTTTTAAAAGCTCTGCTGAAAGCATGATCTGTGATGCAACAGCCTCAAGTGCAGCCCGTCCCCATGTGCAGTTCACACAGCACGATGAAAAAGCAATTTAAAAGTCATCAGTCAGCTGGTACTTCTCCCAGGACGTAATCAGCAACACGTAGCTGCTTTGCCCTTGGATCCAGTAACAGGCAGCTAAAACTTTCTTTTTCCAAGCCACCCAAACCATGCTACATCCTGAACACTGATGGAGGTTTCCGCCACTTCCTCTGACTGCACCAGTAAGCTGTGGCCTTCAACATATGCTGCAGCAGCTGCACCATGAACTGAAATAATTTTGAAGGACAGCTCTGAATCTCTGCCTTTATGAAGAGTCATTCAGGGCTCCTGTGTCCCTACTTGTTCCTGCCAGAGCCCTCCGGGGCTTAGGATGCACAGCCTCAAAGTGCAAGCAACTTCAGAGAAGAGGAACTGAAAAGAAAATCTAAATCTAATTTAAAAAAGAAACCAATCAAATACACAAATATTTCTTTAGTTTCATATCTAAATTATTTTTGCACATTTCTTCTGTATTTAAATACTCCCCTTATGGGGGATGTAAAACTCTGATGAATTCATTGTGTATAAAATCATTTAGGCTTTAAGCACTCTTGTTTTGATATATAGTTTGTTAACAAGGAAAGGACAGATTTTCCCCCTTGGTATTACAGAATTTACACAACATTTCACATCCAATCCAAAAATATTTGTGGTGTTTCTTTCAAAAGTTGAAGCTGGATAAAGGATATTTTGTCCTTCCAACGACAAAACCTTTCATTAATGCCATTACAATTGCAAAGGATCAGCCATCGAAACCCAAGTGTCTTTGTTGGCAGCGCATCCATTGAAACAACTCCTTGAACGGGATACGACATGTGAATGTTTAGTCTGTGGAAAAAAAAGAAAAAGTAAAAAAAAGCATCAAATGTCAAAATGTAGAAATGTCAAAGGTGAAAGAGGAACTGGGTTGTTTGCTGTTAGAAATGCCTCCTCTTGCACCACACTGGCCTGTGAGAGCCATGCACACAGAAGGACCATGGAAGTTCTAGGAAAGGATGAAAAACCTTCCTTTCTTGTGAAATACACTGTTTTCTCAGGGACCGTTCCAATTCAGAGTCAGACAGGAGCAAGAGTGCAAAGCTGTCTGAGCAGAGATGCAAAACCATGTTTTTCTGCCCATGCACTTTGATGGAAAGGCCCCTGGGACCCGCTGCACAGCGGCTCTGCAGCACAGCAGTGCGAGGGAGAACAGGCCTTGCCGAGCAAAGAGCAAACCCACCAGAGCAGACACTGTGTCCAAGCTCTGCCTGCTCCAGGGCTTTGGGCAGAGTCTAAATTTAAGGGGATAGTTCACTTGTTTCCGGTCTCTCCTTTGTTTCTCTAGTCTGAGATACTGAGCAAAAGGCACAGAAAAACGTAATGTGGACAATAAACTGCCTATTTAATAAAACTAATATTACGCCTCCAGGGCCTGGGAGGTTTCACACAACTGGACATTAAGTTCTGAAAAATGAGACTGGACAGAGTAAAACAAAATTATCTTCTTTCCAGCTGGACATATTTTACAGCCTGTCAGTCTGCCACATTAAATAGATGAGAGGAAAGACCAGTTGGGATGTGCACCCAAGATGAGATCTTCTGATCATCCCTTTTTTAACTCTTTCTACTCATAAACTTGGGGGCTTTTTTCAGCCAGTCTTTGAAATCTCAGTGCAGGCTGAGGCTGGCTATGAACCAAAACAAGGAGAGGGCTGTTGTGGACAACCGTGCTTGCTTTCTGTGGGATTTGCTGGAAGAAGAGACATGCTGCATTTTTACCAAAAGAGACGATTAATCATCTAGGAGATGCAAACACAAGAGAAAAGAAACAGTATCTGTTGAGATATTTCCAACTGCGTGTCCATCCTGCCCCTTGACCAGCATCTGCCTGGCCTTGCGGGCAGACTCAGCACCCAAAGGTCTCCAGGGCTCTAAAACATGTGAAGCTGCAGGGGAACAGCTGGCACAGAAACAGGCACCTCCCGTGCCACCGCCAAGGCAGCAAGATCCTGCACACTGCCACATTCTTCATAAAATTACAAAAAATGTTAATTTATAGCAAATCCTTCCCAATTAAAGACGATAAAGCTCTGCAGTTAATCAAGCTGATTAAATGAATTAAACTTGTTAAGAACAGTTTTATCAAAACATTTACATTTCTGCTGAGCAGAGATTCATGTGACTTTGAGCTGCAAAGTACACAGTTGCCATGAGAGGACTAAAAAGAGGATTGGGAACATTAACCATGTGAAAAATCAAGTCTACTTCTGCGTCTCCCAGCATTCATTTAAACAAAAGAGCTCCTTGGCCCATTAATTTCATCATTGTGTCAGGTATCTTCTACTTTCTGGAAAGAGAGGCATTGCTTACTCACTGTGGGAGGCAACACATGGGGCCAAAAGTGGGGAATTCATCCCTGCCTTACAAAACATCTCCAAGACAAAGTGCTGCAAGAAGTCCTGGGAGAGCAGCATCCTTCCCCCAACCCATGGTGTATCCCCATGGCATGTGTTCAGGTGAAACAATGGCCTCATCTCCTGGGTCCGAGAGCACCTATAGAAGAAACACAAATGTAAGAGTATGCAACACAAACTTTCCATAGCTGTCTGCAAGACTAAAGTAAAACAGCAGGAGATTTTTTTCCTTACATATAAGTCTGCTCAGCTTCAGTCCCCACAGAGATGGGTTCAATAAAGGCTTTAGATGCTTAACATCTTAATTTAGACACTTGTCTTTAGCTGTTACCCAACTGGGGAGAGGTCTACTGCTGACAGCTACTTGAAATTCCTTCAGCATCCTACATCCTTCAGAAGAGAGCAGAGCAGGTTGGTGGTGACATTCCATTTACCTGTGCCACATCAGGACCCATCAGCAGCATGTCCTCCCAGAGCCTCACTTGATGAGGTTAAGGTGAGAGTAGACAGACCTGTAATGGCTGGACACAGGCTTAGCTGGCATTGAAGGTTTTCTCTGAGCTTATGGAAAGAGAGAGGCACCCTTTCACAACACTCCACACCTGTTTTAGGATAGAAAACCTGTGGGGAGGAGGGATGACTCTCTGCTCACTGTAGAACAACTCATTATGAGGGGACTTCTACTGAATGCCTCACTTCTGGACAGCCCAAGTACAATCATGTCCTCAAATATTCCCAGCAACATAAACACCAACTGGATAACAAACCATGGCCAGGAACAGGATGTCTAACCACACATCAGCAGGTATGCCTGCTTGCCAAAAGGGCAGTCGTCACAGCTAGTTAGCCCATGTGCACACAGAAGGCAGGTTAGTGTGGGCTTCAGATCCTTCTCAAATATTTAGCCCACCTCATTGATGGGTTTTCTTTGCTGCTGCAACATGCACTGCTCTCCAAGGCAGGTAGTTTGAACATTGTAGGTAGCACTGCACCCACAATAATTTCCTACCAAATGAGGATTTAAACATGAGAGTGCACAACCCCAACTAAAATGGCATTGGGAATAGGCCTTCCCCTTTCTCTCAGTGAACACGTTTAGAAGATCTGCAACTTCAGCATTTTGTAGAGAGTTCTGCTACGGCAAATACAAACTTGGCATTGGTGCTCCATCTTCTGTGCCATATGCTTCATTCATCTGAGAGTTGTTTTTCCTGCAGGGGAGGGTGGATTGGCACATATGGAAATTCATTAAAATTATTTTGTTTGGTTCTCTGTGCTGGCCACCATCTTAATTTTAATTTTTATTTCTCATGCCCAGAACAATCTCAAAACAAAGACAACTTCTCCTGAAGCACAATAAATATTCTCAAAAGGACTGTCTGAAAGGCCATGCTCCTTAGATGAGCCTGTAAAGGTTACAAGTTGTGTCTGGAGTATTTCTAAAGAGGGTGATAGAAACCAAAAGACTGAAAATAAAAGTAACACGTTAAGAAACCAAATATACTGACATGCCATGTAACTACCTGGGTATTGGCAAAGGTACCATCTGGTTATGTGCAAGCCACTTGCCTCGTTTTGCAACAACAGGTTTCCCAAATGATGCTTATACTGAGTTACCTATTCCAGTTTTCACTGCTTGTCAGATAAATGGCAGCATTTTTAATGGGAAAACAGACGTTTGATTATTTTAGGTTCAGGGATTCTGTCCAATTCCTTCCCAAAAGCGGCTGGGGTTGAATAGCTAAAGAAAATTTATGCATTTAAACTTAATGATGCTTAAACACTGCTAGTAACAACACAGAAATGGACAGAAGCCTGAGGGGTAGCAGAAATCTCCAAGAAAAGGACTTTTCTGTTCAGACAAACTGCCAGCAGCTCCTGATAGTGGCCATTATGAATGTATTTCCATGTTCTGCCCTTTAAAAATATATGATGTTTCTGCACCTAATGGTTTCCAGGTCTCTCCATAGGCTGTAGCAAGCTTTTGTTTATCCATACAAGACAAAGTTTTGAAGAGTTCAGATCTCAAAAGCAGAAAAAATAACTCATGACCCACAGGCAAACAGAGTGGGACATTTGGCTCCACAGCTTTGGAGAAGCTTCCAGCTCACTGCTGGTTTAACGCAATGGCACTGGGGAGCTACACTGACAAAGACCTTTTGTTCCCTCCTTTCCCTGTTTATGAGGTTAGGTACAAACCCCATCCTATTTCCACTTCTAAGGCCTGCAGAGAAGAAATAGTCAAAAAGGTTCCATAAGAAAGATGAAAACTGCATAGACATCCTAGTAAATGCTCTTCAGGTAGCACATGTTTCACAGATTGGGGTTAGGTGTCATTTGCAAATTAGGTTGAAATTTGGTCTTTTCATGTCCTAATGTACATTGAATATAAAAATGAAATGTCACCTGCGCACACAGAGTACATATACCATTCCAAAGCTTTTACCTGTCCAAACAATCAGCTCTTAAAACCTCTGCATGACTTTCAGCAGAATGCATTAGTGCTGAGAATAACCAAGGGCTGAACTTCTCCAGAGGAGCCTTGCTCACCATTTTAATGCCACTCCCTTTC
Organism: Platyrinchus mystaceus; assembly: GCA_035041135.1. NCBI lineage: Eukaryota > Metazoa > Chordata > Aves > Passeriformes > Tyrannidae > Platyrinchus > Platyrinchus mystaceus. The sequence goes on from JAWWLV010000121.1 coordinate 43,999,561, forward strand.
CATATAACCAAACTGTCAGCCTGCTCAGACCGCAGGGAGTGTCCAGTGTGGCTTAGAATGGAGAGGAATCATTTTCCAAGCTGAAGAATTATGAAAATGTAAAACATTTCTTTTATTTTCCCCCTTTTTAAAGGGTCATTTTGGATGCAGCAATGAGGAAGAGTGCATGAGCTTCAGTTTCTAGTTATGAATTCAAAATCACAAAAAAATGTTTCTGAAATTGGGACTGGGAAGGAAAACAGCACCTAACAGCTCCTGCCTAGGACATGGGCAACGCCAGGAAACATTCAGAAAAATAACCCATGGCAGTTGCCGAAAGGGGCCTAACAAATGGATAAGAGGGAGTAGCAAACTAGATGTTGGTTTATAAAATAAACCTTGTCTGATTTTGACCTGCAGAGAGGTGAAGAACATTGTATCAATAGAGGAGAGGGGAGATGGCTTCTCTCTGCAGGGTTGCTGGGTCTGAGCCATCCTCTAAACAGAGAAAGCAACTGCAGGCACTCCTGTGTCAAGGAGACATCATGTTGGAAAGAATTCAACAATGAACAACAATTAAATAACTAAAGGGAAGATTAAATAACTAAATAGTACAGTTTGGATAAGTAAATCCCTAAGAAGAAGATAAAATCATTTGAAGGTGTCAACATCAAGGAGAGAGCTGTTTACACAGCTCTAGATAAAGCGTAACAAGAAAGGAAAATACTTCTTCCTGCAGAAAGGGAAAATGCAGACTGGCAGTAAGAGCTGCTAACTGCCTGCTGCTGACCTTCACAGCCCTTTCAACCCCCTACCAAAATCTCCCTTGGTGTAGAGGTTGTCGGATGAGCACCCAGGACTGCTCAGAGCCACTACGGCAACACTGTTCTGCAGAGCAACCTGTCACACATGCCATGTGTGGTGCACACCAGCAGGGCCAGCATTACTGTCCCTCTGCACCTCCGCCTCCTGCAGGGAAAGAGAAATCCAAAGTGTTTCTCTCACGCTTTACCATCACTAAAATACATTTGATTCAACAGCAAAACACAAAGTGTCCAGTAACTCTGTAAAACAGCCAGTCCACTGCTGGAGCCTACAAATGCCACATTACAAGCTCAGGTATTTGCCTGTAGCAATCAGCTAACGGGATGCATAGCAGCAGGATTTCATGTGCTCATGTACATGTTTTCTGGTGTGGCCATCCACAGGGGCAAAGTTTCTTATTTCCCCCTGTGAGCACTGTCTGCATCTGCTTAACTCTTCCTGTGGCTTGAGCTCAAATATACCATGCTGGATGTCTGCCTCAGGCAGACTCTTTTGGTAATTTTTAGCTAAAATAATTCAACTGCCTCCTAGAATAAGATTAGGAAGATATATGTTAACTTGCTCTGTTCAAATCAAGAGATTAAACATGTCTGTCTTCAGAGGCTGGTACTGATAGAGCCAGGGAAGGGGGATGTGCCTTCCCAAGGGTCTTAAGTTTTCCCATCTGCGGTCAAGTTACAAATTATACAAAGCTTCACTCTGCACCTGCCTCATGGGGGTTTGTTTGAGTTTGGTAGATGATTTAACTGAGGACTCCATCTGTTTTGGCCTTGATGCAGGCCAGGGACAGAGGTGCTGCCTACCATCCCCAATGACAACAGCTGGAGTCTGCTGTGGCCTGAAGGTGAAGCAGGGATCCTCTCATCCTGCACAGCTGCAATTAGGCAGGACAAGGACCCCATACAGCCTGCACTCCCTCGCCAAGAACCATCTGCCCTGGGCATTAAAAGAGGTAGAGTTGTTGTGGGGAAAAACAAATATTTGCATATGCATTTGATCCTGTAGCTAAAAGCAGCCCTATCATGATGCCTGTGCAGATGGGACTCAGATGGCAAGGGTGGTGTTAAATCAAACGTTTCTAACTGCCCAGTGCTTGACCCTACAAGCTTCCCATACTTTTGATCTACGTCAGGTTTGTGTCATTTCCTTGATTTGCATATGGCAAACCGAAATAAAAATGCAGGAATCCCATCATGTGGCATCATACTGTCTACTGCATGACTCACTGGTAGAACTGGCTCTTATTCTCAGCTGTTCATTCCATCATGCTGGAAGAGAATAACTGGGAATACTGATAGCCCAACAACCTCTGCTGAGGGAGCAGGCAGAACTCATTCACAGCCTGTACCAATTGCTTCCCCAAATATTTGCTGACAACAGACGACTACTGTGCTGCAGAAATCCCTGGGTTTGCTGTGTCCCAGGTTCTGCTGGAGGTATGACCTGATGAGGAGATATATTCCCAAATCTGAGTCCTCCTGCCCCTCCTGGTTCTTTCAGCCTGTCTTCTACTTTGGTCCTGCTCCCACATCTACATCCACACCTGTCATTAGTTCCCCTCTCCAGGAAGGGGGTCCTCAGCCCTTGTGCTGCAGTAGGGCTCCCTCTCTCCTTCCCTTCCTTCCTCGGCCAGGTCCAGCCCTAGTCAACATCAGCCTTCCTGCATGTTTGTTTAAGTATCAGCAAGGGAGCACGTCCAAGAGTATCTCCAGCACTACAGTGACCCTGCCAGCACAGAAAAACAAGGTCAAAGAGCTGCTGCTCTGCACCTGCAGCAGGAGGCTGCTCTGTGCCGGCCACACCATCATCTGTGATTTAGCCACCAGACTTGAACAAGTTTCCACTGAGCAAGTGTCTTCAGAGAATTCAGATTCTAACTCTTAAGAAGTTTCTGTTGAGTGTCTGAGATCTGAGGCTTTCTTTATTTCCTAAGGTTTCTCAGTTCAACTTATTTTTCCCCCCCATGAAAAACAACCAAAGGTGCATTCCTGATATCTGCCAAATTTCAAGCCTATTCTTCAGCGGCAGAAAGTGCTAGAGTTTCTTAACAGATCACTTTAAGAACATGTTTGAATATGAAGAGAAAAAAATGGTTTCTCTCATTTCTTTCTGGTAAGCAAGTAAAAACATTTTTTGCTGAAGCTTCCCAGATATATTCAGCCTGAGACAGATACTCAGAACAGAAAAAAACAGCTAAGCAGTAGACAGATAACATTTTCAGTGGTTTACAAGCAACTAAATATTTGGTCTTATAAGAAATGTTGGATAGCCTTAAAAACAGAGACATCAAGGTCATCAAGTACATGTAATTTAAACTGAGCTTCTGCTGAGTCAGGAGGGGAGATAAAGAGAAAATGCATGAATTTGGTGGTAATTTCCCCAAATTTTTGACTGCTTTTGTACTTCCTAAGAAGACCATGGTGAAGAGATTTGCTTCCTCTGGAGGTGCCTGTGCTCTGCCACAGGCTGTCTGGGCAGAGCTAAATGAGCTTGGCAGGTGACTCTCCCCCAGGATCTCCACTGGCTCTCTGTGAGCCCACTCTGGGACCTGGGATTGTATCTCCCCATTTTCCCAGCACTCACAGACCTCTGGGGAAGGCTACTCATTCTGCAGGGGCACCATGGGGATGCAGGTGCCAAGTATATCTGTTGCATTGCTCAGTGCTCAGTTGGGAGCCAGACACAGAGTGCTGCTTGAGCTGGGTAGGGGAGCAAGGGCCCCAGCTTTCGGATTTATTGTGCATTTATGGATTATTTAGAGCCTGGAGTAATGGGCACCCTCTGTGAAGGGTGCTAGGAAACAAAGGGAAAGCTGTGGGTTCTTGTTACTTCGGATCAGGTCAGGAAGGTCTCATCACTTCACGATGAGGCTACGGCATTAACTAACGGAGTCTTGCCTTGCCCCCTCTCCCAGTCTGTCACTCTGCTGAGCATTTCCACCTCTGCATCACACACACACAGAGGCTCTCCCTGCCCAGGGCCATCCCACCACTAGCCACCATATCAGGCCACTCTTGCTCAGGAAGCATCTGTGCAGTATGTGTGATCCTCCGTCACTCCATTTTCAAAGCACAGGCACAACCTCTTCCCCATTTGTTTATGCAGACACGAGTAGGAAGCAGGCAGCAGGTCTGCAGGCAGATAGGCCCCTTTTCCCTTCCCTTCCCTTCCCTTCCCCTTCCCCTTTCCCTTCGCCTTCCCATTCCCCTCCCCCTCCCATCCTCTCCCCTCCCCTCCCCTTCTCACCTCCCCTCCCCTCCCCACCTCCCACTCTTTCCCAGGAATGCCCCCAGCATGCTTGCATCTGCAGCAGAGCCACAGCAGCTGACAAAACACCCCTCTCCCTGTTCCAGGGATGGTTTTGCCTGTGACTGAGGAGCAGGCACTGGTGTTTCGCAGTGCTGCTCTTCAGACCACTCTTTCATAGACACGCCATGATTCCTGGTCCTTGTGAATGGGAACCCACTTATTTATAAATTTTTGCTGACAGCAACAGAAAGGAGTAGGAGGGGTGTGCAGGGGGGAAGACAGAAATATGCTTTAATTCCTGTGCTTTTGACTTTGTCTGAGAAATACAGAAAAGCTGCCCCTAGCCAAAGAACATGGTGTGGCTACTGTCGGGGCAACAAGGGGGTGGTAAACAAGAGGGCCCGTGAGCCCAGCAGTTCAGTGGCATCTCTACGTGCGGGGAACCCATGCACAAGTTTTCATGTGAATAATTAAAACCCAAGGCTCCTCACTCTTCTCCACTTTCCAATCCCTCCTCCTGTTTTCTCTATAATTCCATTTTCCTCTCTCTCGCTTCTTTCCACTCCCATTTTACAGACATTATTGTTCCTTTGGCGAAAAGCATCCCTGTGCTGAGATGATGAGTTTATAAGGCAGAGAGCTGCAGCAAACGCCTCGTGAAGCCCAGCCAGCAGCCCCCAGCCCCCTTCCTCCCCTCCTCAAAGTTCACACGGTTTAGTATGCAAGCTTCCTGCTGCCTGCCCAGCCAGCTCACTATTCACAGGCAAACTGTGCTCCTCTGCTTGGCTCCCAAAGAAGAATAAGTATAAAAAGCCCTGAAAGTCTTGCTGCTGAGCCAGCAGGAAACTCAAACTGCTCTGAGCATGGGAACCAAGAGAACCGCTGTGGCCAGCACAACAGGTATTGTTTGAGAGGAAATCCCGGCAGCAGACATGACTGCCTACACACACACACACACATATATATATATGTATATGCTTAGTGAGCGTTTGGCAAAAGGGAAGGTTGGGGAAGTGTATGAGGAGAGAAGAATAGATTAGCAGCTATAACCAAAAAAGAGTAAGAGAGCTGCTCAGCCAAGAAAAACAGCTGTTTCACTACCCAAAGAACTGACCCATTTGCCACACATACAAACTGTGTGGGACCTCAAGTGATGTCTCTGGCCTTGGTCTCTCAACAGGTCTTTCTATGTCCTAGTTTTAGTTTGCATCAGGAGTGAGTTCATGAGGCACATGCCCTTTTTGTCCCACTTGCCACATTTTGGTTTGTGTCAGGGAGCAGTTTTTTAACTGGATTCCCTTTGAGTGAAAGGAAACCAGGAGATGGACCCCAGGAGCAGAACTCCTGCACTCCAACCTCTAATGCGTGTCTGGTCCCTGGGAACCAGAACTGAGACAGTCTGGTGTAAATCCCCTGACATACCAAGTCCTTGGCACAAAACAGTCACCTCTGTGGATCTGCTTCCTGATGCACCACACCAGCTGCTGACATAGGCACAGTCTATCTGCAAATATGGTAAATTTGAGTGCAAAAAAGAGAAGGAAGAAGGAAAAGCTCGAATTATGTAACTTCTTTTCTCACCAAAAAGTGATTAAAAGCTGTGGTAAAACAGCTCACAAATGTCACATTCACAAGGAGTCATAACAAGAAGTTTGATAAGACAAGAGTTGGTAATCTGGAAGTATTTTAATTATATATCTTACAGTCTTTCTTGTTTGAGATGCTCTAAAGAAATAAAAGAAATAAACCTGACAGCAACAGGTCATCCCATCCAACTCGGCACCTCTTGCAACCATTTCAAAGAGCAGCAGCTGTGAAAATCCCAGATAAGAGAATGTGTGGCCCCAAGTCTCATAAACATAAGGAGATGGCTAGAAGAGCAACAGACATGCCTTGGAAAGTGAGAAAGCATACAAAACAAAAGGGCCAAGCTTTAAGTCAACATGAAGACATCCAAGTGACAGACCATCCTTATAGGACGGATTTTTATAACCCAAATACTCCAAACTGAACAGCATTATGAATCCTACCAGTCAAATGCCCAGCAGTTACACGTAGCCACGTTTCTCAACTGCTTTAAAGCTTTCTGCATTAGGATTTTACTCGCTACACAAGAAGGGGTTGGCTGTGAAAGTTAGATCCGGACTGAGCTTCAGTGTCCTCAAATGGCTCTTTTTGGGGGAGAAGAGGGGAGTCGAGCTGGGATTGTGTTCTGGCCCCACTCCAGTTGTAGAAGAATAATGGAGCAGCATCTGTGCAACTGGGTTCATTCCTTTAATTTGGTTAGACAGTTTTGGGATAGGAAATGTCAATGCACAGGCTTGTTTTGGATAAACACCAAAAAGCAGTTTGGGAACCTGACTGAAACAAGCTGATTCTCTAGAGTCTGTAACACCAGTGGGAAATGCAGGTAAGAGCTTACCTCTGCTATTAGCAGCTTTCCCATTATAGGTTTTTTCCTGTGCTATATGGGAGCTTCAGGATGCTCAGGACTTCTGCAGTGCTTCTACCTCTGAAAGTCCACTGTGGAGTCAGGAACCTCCTGAGAGAGGGAGGATCTGAACTCTTACCCACTGGGCTCCCAAAAGAAAAGTCCTCCAAAAATAAACATATCTTAACACTGTGCTAACTGCTTTAGTGATCCTGGCATGGGTTCTGAACAGCAATGAAGGCCTGGTCAGCTATCAGAGCCAAGCAGTAGGAAAGGCAGCTGCTTTGTGCACAGATAACCTGGGATGTTCAGAGCAGCCACATGGAGTCAAGAATGGAAAACATGAACAATCCTTTGTGGCAGCTGGGACAGAGTCATGTGTAGGAGATTTTAGTCAGCAGTGCAAAGCTCAGAGCTTTCCACCAGCACTTCTCCCTGCTACAGCCTCCTGGAAGAAAACAAAGCGGAGCCTCAGGGATCAGCAGCCCCTCAGCCCCCTGGCCTGTAGGGTGGTGACATGAAGGAGAGGCACTCGCTCCTCTCTTCACCTGTCCCCACTCAAAGGGCACTTTGAGGAAAGGGAATTAGACTGTCGCACAGCACTCCTGCACAGCAGAGGGGCTGCATTGTGGAACACTCCTGCCCCAGGTAGTGTTGTATGCACACTCCATCCACAGACAAGTGTGGCTTCCCCTTGCCCTCGAACATGTGTAAGTGTAGTGTTGGTCACAGGGAGCAAACAAGCATCCCAGAGCATCCCAAGTCTCTGTGGGATGAGCAGAGAACAGTCCATGCCACTGCAAGAGCAGTGGTCGTTGTGTCATCCATGTCCTCCCACATGAAGCACAGGAACTGAGGGAGCAGGACCTGTGCCAGGTCTGAAAAGACAACTCACCTCCCCAGAGCTCAGGAACAGAGGAAAAGGGGTGAAACCCTCCCAGCAGCAGCTCTCACACACAGCCTTGGCACCGCGCCTCCCTGTTGACCAGGAAAATTAGCTGCCGTTACGTAGAACCCCATTCAGTCTCGCAGGCCCATTCAGTGCATCGCCTGGGGGGTGGACTGCCAGGGAGCAGGACACCCATTAACAGACTCCGAAAGCACTGCACACAGGCTCCCTTTCATTTGCTACCCAGGGTGGGAAATCCATCGGCGGCTTCAGGGAGAAAGGACCTGCGTGTACGCTGGTGTTTGTTACGGGAGTCCAAAGAGAACAGAACTGTAAAGCAAGACAATACTTCTAAGTTGAGGGGGAACATTTCTTCCTCTATTAATTATATCCCATGCTATTCCTGGCAGTGACCTTCACCAGGAGGGAAAAAAAAAACAGGTTTGTTTTTTATATCTTTTCTTTGACTTCCTATACTAAAGCCCCTGGCTAGAATGACTCACATTTATATCAGCCATCACATTATGCTATATGAGTGCTGCTACCTGTCTTGTCTTCCTCACCATTAAGGTTTGTTAGCATTAAACCAGGCAATTTGCAGCTATATTTAAAGATTACCTGCCTCAGTGGCAGTGTCCATAATACCCTTGTTTCATCTTTGGAAGTAATACCGTGAAGATTGCATTTGAAACTGCTGACAATCTGCCCCAGACTGAAGGGAAATTTTTCTGGTTCTGTGCAGAGAAGTGTTTGCCTGTTGCAGACCAGGCATCTCTTCTCCAACCATTTACAATAAAATTGCTTATGTGCATCACTGTCCTGTTACGTAGCCACTCGCCCCTTTAGAGATTCCTGGTGTTATTTCTGCTCCCTGCATGCAACAGAGCTGCGTGCTGACACCACAGCCCGGGGGAGGCAGCGAGTGTTACCTCTCTGGGTGCAGGGATGACCCTCATGGTTCCTCATCTGTCATTGGCCCAGCTTCCCCTGTCTGACAATTTAAAGGGTTGAGAAGAAACACCACCAGGAGTCTCTGAGAGTCATGCCCCTCCCACAGAACTTCCCGTGGAAGGCAGCGGGCTGGTCCTTGGTGTCTCATTTCATTCACACTTGCTTTCTTCCTCTGCTTTACAAACACAGTGCTCACAAAACATCACCTTTTGCATGAAAGGGGCACTTGCAAGCAGGTTACTTTCCAGACTTCATTTTTTAAAAAATGGGCATTCAGATTGCAGCAATGGCCTGTCTCCCGCTAGAACTGACACCACACTGTGCCAGGAGCTGTGTGTGTGTCCAGGAACAGTCCCAAGTAGCCCTCAGCTTCTTCCAGCTGAGAAGTGAAGCAGTCTAAAAGTTAAAAGAAAAATGTCATATTAGATGTTTTAACACAGTGACATACCTGAAAAGGAATTTGATCTTCATCCTGCAGAATCCCAAGAAATCCTAGTCAAAATGTAGCCATCCCACAGAGACTGGACATTTTTGTCTCCCTCATAAATGCTGTTGTTATGTGTCCACCACTGCTTAGAGACCCTGACCTGCAGTATGAGGACGGAACAAACACTGGCTGCTGTCTGTGCAGGGGCCCTTTTCCCTCTCTGAGCTGTGGCTCATGGCATGCCAGCTGGGCCAGTGCAGAATGTACCAGCCTCTTTTTTAAACAAAACAGCACCATGAACCTCGGTGTGAAATCAGCTAATTTAAGACAAATTGCAACAAGTGTGACAAACAGCAGGAGGTAAGGAAAACTTAAGGGTACTTCATAAAAGTGTGTTTATTTCACTGACATCCCCAGAAGAGGTCATAGTTTGGAACAGGCAGAATGTTTTACTCAGCCATTGTTCTTCCTAGTGAAGGTCGACTTGATTTTACATGACATGAGATCTAACCACTGGGCTTGAGGTTTTATCACAGGATTTTAGTTTAAAAAAAAAGGCCCAAGAGAGACACTCTAAATATATATATTTGGGTCCCCAAATAAACACACAAACAAACAAACAAACATGACAGAAGAAAATAGGTAAGATTTTTCTTTAATTTTACTGAAGATTTCACGACACCATCAGAAATAGGCATGGAATATTTTCAGTGGCTAAAAAGTCTCATCCTGAAATAATAGGTATGCATTAACATCCACTGCAAAACCATCTTTTCGCATTGGTAAGCTCTGTTGATAGGGGAGAGGAAGCACACAGGCCCTCCCATGCAAGCTCTTATTCACAGGTACAAACCTCTTTTCAGTGATGAATGAATCCTTTCAGAAATGCTAATATCAGCATTTACACAAGGTGGCCAATGTAAACAGTAACTGCTGGTTCATGATTCTTTTTTGGATCCTTTGCCAACTTACAGATCTTCAGAGTTAGTGTTGAAAAAGGGAGCATTTTGTTGGAAAAGAGCAAAAATGTATTTCTGAACCAAAATGTACTGATGGGAATGGATGACACAACAACCTCAAGAAAGGGCTTCCTTGTGAACCCAACCAGTGTGAGAGAGGAGGAGAGACAGTGAGAAGATGGGGATTTTGATGCTTGGATCATATCTCACTTCTTGCATTCCCCAGGAGATTTAGTACTACTTCTGAAGGCAGCAGCCAAAAATATGCTTTGATGTATCTTTCATCTGAAGCTATCTATATTGATAAACTATGTTTGTGCGGTTCAAGCACTGAACCAGAGATAGGACTTTTGTTCCCACTTCTACCACAGACTAATGTCCTCAGAAAAAGCAATGGGAGTTTGTGTGTCTGATCCGGGCTTCTCTCAGCCAAGCAGAGAAGAGACCACTTTCCCACACGGCAGCATGGAAAAAAGCTCTGTGCATTGTGAGATGGACAGGTCCCACCATCCCGAGTCCTCCTGGAAGCAGTGAAAATAAATTGACACTGGTCAGATTCAGGCTGCCCTAAAATTAATCATGTGATTCATTAGGAAACAAATCCTTCCGTTCAGAAATTACCAGTAACAATTTTTTCTTCTGGATTATTGCTCCCACAGATGAGCCAAATAAAGGACCATTTCAAAGGTCGTGATTCATTTCAGTGCAAAGCAACTGGCTTTGCTTTGATTGCAGGGGAATGTGACTTAAATTAGGCCAGCTGACTTTGTCCCGAAGAGGACTACAGCTTCTCACATGATCTGTAGCATACCCCAGCTGTGGATGTTGACCTCTCTGGCGAAAGCCATAAGACATTCAACTCTGCCCTAGGACATTTGCCCCAATAAAGAGAAAATAGACTGGGTGGAAATTGAGTTGTCAGAAGAAACTGTTGAGAACAGCAATATGATTCCAGAAAAAAAGCACTTCCTCAGATCATAGGGGATGATCATCTCTCATACTGGCACTCTTCTTCCCCAGGTAACTGAGCACTGCTGGATTAAGCTCAGGAGACAGGGGGATGGAGGAGAAAGAAGCAAACTTTTTTGATAAGGGAACATGTACAGTAAATAACAGCCGCAAAGGCTCTCCCATGTATTGAAGACATAATTCAGTGTTTTTCTTCCCAAAATCAGGATTTAATGGGAAGCAAGTTTCACCCTTTCTAAAGGAGTACTCTACAATAAGCTTGTTAAGTTTGGAAAGTACTTTGGGAGCCCTTGGGATGAAAGGCACTGTAGGAATGAAAGCTGATATTTACGATTATTGCTTGAAAGGACCAGAGAGGAACAGTAATGTAAAATATGAACGGCTGCTGGTGCTAAAAAACGTATCGTTGACTTGGTGCCAAAGAAGATAGTCCTAGCTCTCAAACCTGGATGACAAGGATTTAGGAGATACAAGAAGTGGAAGAGACTTGTGCAAATAACAGCAAAAGCCAACTTGATTGCAGGGCAAATAGGTGTCTTGTGGGTTTTTCTTTTCTTCCTCCTAAATTGCAGGCCACATGACCTGATCTCTCCCATCCCAGCTCTGCCAGCCAAAACAGATGCCTATTAACCACAGTAAGTACTGCTGGTTTGTACTTCTCTTGAAGGAGGAACCTCCAGATCCCTTAGGACATGAAGCGAGAAGAATATCCTTCGTAAGTGGTCATATGTTATGGATTGGCCTAAGTAGATTCATATCTTATCTCACTCAAAGGACTAAGAGCAGAACCACTTCAGGCTAATGTAAATTAAACTTCTCTATTTTGGAAAGATATAAGAGAAGAAAATCAGGCTAACACATTCTACTCCTGCAAACAGCTGCCTGCACACTCTCTGCTTGCATAAATGTCTTTTATTGATTTTACACTGGGCATCTGGTCCTCTAATGTGGCACTGTACAGCTCCTAGAGAGGATGTTTCTCTATCCAGACCTGGTATTGAGACATTTTTACCTTAGTCACCCACTCTTCCACTTTTCCCTGAGAAGATCTAAAAAAAATCCTTTGAGAGAAAGAATTCTGCTTCTTCACTTCTTCAAAAACAAGCTTGAGAGTGACTCTAGTGCATAAGAAACCTTCCCTGCAAAAACCCACAGGATCTTGAGAAGGGATTTTTTTTAATATAGCAGAGAATAACACAGAATGCACCAGAGGCTGAATGTTAATATCATACACATTTAAATTAGATATAAGGTACAATTATTTTTTTAACGAGCTACTGCAGTGAATTAACAAGAAAGGCTGTGTTCCCTAATGCACAGACTCCAAATGAAGACGGGATACCTTTCACAGGCATGCTTCAAGCAGATGTGGGTTAGTGGGATAGAAGAACTGGAATGGCTCTAGGGATAGAGATTTTGCCCATGAACACCCCACCCAGGGTAGCAGCCTTCTGTGTCACTTGGGGCAAGCCTTGCAACCTCTCTGCAGGCCAGTCTCCCACATTTCCCATGTGGCTAGACCCTGCAGCAGCCAGGAGAGTGCTGTGACTGTGCTCTTTGGGTTGCTGAAGGCCAAGCAGAGCCCTGGCCTCACCTCCAACTCTAAAGAAGTACCATTTCACCAAATCCACACTAACAGGACTGCTAATGGCCCTTCACTGAGGTGCAGCTGCTGCACTGGCACATTGTTAAGGGAAAGAAGGTCCCCTGGCAGCACAAGCTGCCAGGGCTGTGGTGTGGAGCATGCTCCTGCAAGATCCTCTCCATCAGCACTGCTTCTTCTTCCTGGCACAGTCTAATGCTGATGGATCTGTATTAGAAAAACCAGAAAGTCCTTGGCCTTTTTTTTTTTATCCCTTTCTTTCTTTTTTCCTTCCCTTTAGCTATTTAGGCCAGCTCTGGCTAATCACGCTCTCTAACTTATACTCAGTCACTGCCATGGCAACCATTTCAACATGCAGTTCATAGACTACCTCTGAGATGCACAGCCCTTTTCAGAAACACATAGACCTTGATGCTTCAGGAGAGGCATTAAGAGAGGAGAACTATCATCTGCTACGCTGACACATTTTTCTACAGTCTTACCTCTGGCAGCATGAATCTCTTCTTTTAGCTCTGAATAGCTCATCACTTGTTCTGTCCCCTTTTTCTCCCCCCCCAAAATAGGTTCTTTAAAAACTGACACAGATTTATGGAGATGAAAAAGAAAAGGTGTAGGAAGGGAAATGCATTTGGAAATTTTACTCTCTGGCATCTAAACTCACTCTTATAAGAATGCTGCAAAGCCTGTCCTGTTACTGCTTCAAAGGAAATCCTGTTTTGTTCTGTCGTGTCACAGTGGAAAAGGAGAAAGCTTTGGGGCTTGCTTTCTGGTTTTCTCGAACCCCCGGAGGGAGACAGTGGCTCAGGAACAGGGTAGGTGCTGCTTCTTCCTCATTTGCAAAATGGCTCCTGCTCAGAAGTGCAACCGCCCTGCAATGTGCAAAACCAGGTCTGCGTTTGTCCAAGTGAAGAGAGCAAGATTTGAACAGCACTGAAAAAAAGATCTATCTGGAACATGTAGGTGCATTTTTCCAACAGTCACCTCTGAGGATCTTGCTCAAGATCTACTGTAATTAGGTCTGCTTTTGACTAGTCCTGATGCCTGACACACAGGCAGCACAGGAAGGTGCTGCAGTGAGGTGCTACACAGGTGTCTGCCATGCTGCTTATGAACGGATCATTTATTCTGCTCACACTTAACACACTCTTCTCCCAGGTGCAGCCAGAGAGGAGGCTCTGACTGCCAGCACTGCAGTGTGAAAAAATCCTTTTTAGTTTCTTTATGTAATTGTAGCTGCTCTGTGAAAGAACCCAATGCCACATCTTGAATGTTTTATGTGTTTATGCATGTAGGTTTCAAATGTGTATATATCACACGTAGTGTCGTGATCCTTATCTGGTATAATTATACTATCCATTCCTTTCTTCCTATCTTTTTCTACATTTTTATCACTATCCATTGTTAGCTGGCCACTAGCCACAAATAAGGCCTGCCCTCACCACTACCACCTACTTGACATCAATAAGAAAAATGCTTCTGCAGCTGACCAAAGAAGAAGAGAAATCCAGATGCACCCACAAGCAAACAAATATTGGCACACCTAAAATAAACTGGGTGGGACATTTGATTTCAGGTTAAATTATTTCAGTTTAAATTATTTCAGTTTAAACCCAGCCCCTCTAGCCATAGGAGAGCATCCGCAAACACAGTTCTTCAAACTGAAATGTTTCCTAGGAACAAAATCTGAGAGATAAGAGCCAGGAGTCCCTAAGGCAGGCAGATAAATCTGAGCCAGCAGGTAAATAATATATGGCAGTCACCTCTGCCCTGTTATTTTAATGCACGCACATGCAGACACACTCACTGTTTCATAAGACCTGCATATGCACTTCTCAGCAAGCATCCTGTCCTATCTTCCACTCAAATCAAGCCTCTGAGACTGCTAAAGTAAGGGAACATGTTGTGTGCTCAGAAAGAAACATCATATATAGTCTATCAAATATCTGGGACTGCTTGACTATGTATAGACTGCTTGTGAGGACCCAGATCCTCAGCTGTCCTTTCTAATCTGCAACCTAAAGTCAAGATAAAGGCTAGAAGGAGGAGAATATAGAACACAACTGCTTTTAGCCCACATACTTTAATGCTAATGCAGTTCTGTAACTGCATAATAAGCATGGACAAAATTACAATATGTCTGTGAATGGGAAATACCATCTTCATGGCATGTATATACCACAGACCCAACTCTTCAGTGAATCAAATTTCTGTAAACCACTGCAGTGAATTTAGACTTTAACTACACCCCACTTTTCCAATGTATCCAAATCTGGCAGTCTCCCTTACTCTGTAGGTAAGGATGCACTCTTGTCTCCATGTGAGAGAGGGCATGAAGGGTCAAAGGCTAGAAATGAAGCTAGAAGAGTCTTCTCTTCCTTATATCACGCATTAGATAACTTGTCTGACACCAGCCAGACTGGCAGCATCTAGAGCAGAAAATCAAGCCAGTGAATCAGGGCACAAGTAGGGGAGCTCAACCACCCATTCTTCCAGATCTTAGTGCAGTCCCAGCTTCAGTTTTGACCCAAGCCAACCATGCTCTCCCAAGCTGTTCCCAAGCATAGCCCAAGAGTTAGCATGGACTATGACTGTTTGCAATAGGTAGTCTGTATGTGGCCACGTGGTTTTGGAGGGCAAGAGGGTTTTATCTGTCCCACTATGGCCAATGTTACTACTCAGCCACAAAACATAGCACAGCTCCTGCCCCTGCCTGGTTTGTTAGCATAGGTATGGCCCATACCATGCAAGCTTGTGCCTCAGGCTTTTGCCAGTGACCCAATACACCTGCCTTTGCTGATCAGGACACACCTCTGAGCTTGTCATGCAGGCTCCACTTTGTTCCAGTATAAAGTCAAACTAACTTTGGTGACAGGTGGCTTAAACTATCACATCTGACACTGAAGAGGCTGAGCAGAGAAGTGTTGATGCAGCCACCACCACCACCCAGCTAGGAGCTGGGCCTGCCCTCAGGAGCATCTTACTCTGCTTTGCTCAACCAGCCCAAAGCCCACTAGGTGAAAACCTGGGTATACCTGACTTGTAGCTGGGGGAAAGACAGTGCCATGGTTGCCTGTTTCTCCACTGGAAGGTCTTCACTTTGACTACAGCAAGCAGAAGTCAAATATTTTGTTTTCATTTGATAAAAATTAAGTTGTGGGTGCTTGCATGACTGATCTCCTTGCATTTTATCTCCTGCGTTCTCCAGTAGAGAGACCTGACTTCTTGGGAGGCTGCATTAGCAAGAACCCCTCATTCCTCCTCCACCACCTGGGCAGCACAGCATCTTCTCTCCACGGTACTGAACTGAGGAAAGCTGTCAGTTTTCAGGCAGTGCAGACACCTGTACTGTGCACTCTTCACATCTCCTTTGGAAACCAACTTATCTTGCTTTCCAAACCCATGTGAAAGTGGTTAGGAAGAAAGTTAAAAGATGTTTCTCATATCTATTTAAGAAACATTCAGGTCCTGTTATGTTCCAAGGGAGGGCACTGGCACAGGAAAGAGATCAGGACTGCTCCAATGGAGTAATTCTTATGTTCCCAAGTAGGTCAGGAGAGATTGCGGAGTAAAGCAAACATTGCAAAAACCTTTTGCAATGCAAAGCTCTACAAACAATTGCAAATTATTTGAGTTAAAGCAGAGAAATTGCTTGAATGGGTTTTGAACCCTTTTTCTTCTTCCTAATAATGAGCATTTTCTTTTTTGCAAGCGTGCTCCTGGAATGAGAAGTCTCATAGTTTGGGGATATGTTCACACTGGGAACATTCACGTGACCTTTCAGATCACATTCCTCCTATTTATAAGAGTATTAGTCATCCACTTAGAGAGCAGAACTAATACTAGGTTGACTGGTATTAGTATGACTAAATGTGTGCTATGAATAACCAGCAGAGGGTACTTAAAACCACAGTTAAATCCAAGAGCACACAGAGAAGCCATAGCCAGCTAATGCTTAGAGAAAGCACAAATAATACTACTGCATGTAAAATACATTTGAAAGACAATTTGAAGACAGTTCATCCACAGGAAGAAAGGATGAATCATTGGATACATTATTTTCCAGAGACAGTTCACCTAGTTATTTAGACATATAGGATAGCTGGCAAAAAGGCATGACGGGTGAAGACTTAAATTTGAAAAATGTCCAGGCACTAAGAGGATGGATCATAACTCTGCTGGAGCTTGGCCATTACACTACACAGAAAACGTCAGGACTGTTGTACTTCAAGTTTGCAACTTTGTCACTGGCAAAACACGAGGTTTAGGAGCCCTGAGTAATGCCTTACTTGTTAAATAACATGTTGCTCAACTTAGCTGCAGGGAAAGCACCATACAAACCATGTGCCCCAACACGTTTGTGAGTCCCAGCCAACATGAGTCAACTTTCCATGCCTCAGATGTTACCAATACCTCCAATAAACTGCCACAAGCAGTATCAGTTCCTGGGTCAGGAAAAATGGTGCTTCCCAGGTGCTGAGGACTTCCCCGCTCAGTGCTTTGGGAAGCATTTATCAGGATGAGACAGATGTAGGCAGCGCATTCAGACCATTTGGGTGAAACCATATGAGTAGGGTATGCACCTGACAGGAGAGAATCTGGAGGAGAGGAAGAGCAAAGGACAAAAAGGTGGGCGTAAGAGGAAGAAGCAAAGTATAGACAGCAGCATGAGAAATGAAAAGAGATGACAGGCTATGTGCCCCTATATAAAAGAAACACAGAAGTAGTCTGGGCTGTGTGAGCTCCACATTTCTGACAGCAGGGAAAGTGGAAATGGGAACGGCTCTGCAAAGAATTTAAGAGTTTTGAATAATGATGTGCAAATTATGGGCTGGAGCACAGAGAATTAAAGAACTTTGAGTTCCCACCTGCCCCACAGTTTAGCATAAAGTCCAATGATGTGCTTCCACACTGCACAGGATGGTGATGGGGGGACACTGGGATGCCTGGCTGCACTACACTTTGGCCAAACCCTCTTAGGGTGAGGTTGAACATTATCACCAGGAGCTGCCCCTGCCAGCAAACCTCTTCAATGTCAGCCTGACCAGAGGCAGTGGCTGAAAGATTCAGTGAGAAGGTGGCAGTTAAAGGTGCAAACATCACTTCCTCATTGAAGCCTTGGTGAATGGCCCTGCCTGTGCAACACAGAGGATGTTTTGAATGGCAGAGCACAGGCAGTGAATCATTGTATAATCACTGCTGGTGTGTCCCAGTCTCAGTGTATCATCAAGCCTTTCTTCGGGTCAAGTAATCATTTGAGTCTGACTCATCGCTGCACAGGTTTCTCCTAGTGCAGGCTGGTGTGGTCAATGAGCAGAGCTAATTGAATGTGCTCTCACTGTTTCACCCATGTTTCACCCTCTGGGAGAGCTGGCAAAGCTGCTGCTTGCAGCTTTGCTGTGCAGACAATGATGGCACAGATGGTTCCTACAGACCACATAGTCTGTTGGGCCCTACGCAAAAGTCAGGCAGCGAATTGTTAACCACATAAGTTATCACCGTTTCCTTAAAAACTCATCATGGGTCAAAGGGTTAGCACTTTCCTGGGCTAGAACAATGTCAGTAGCAAGCCAGGGCCTCTAAAACAAGGAATAATTGAAGCTGGAAGGGACCTCAGGAGGTCATCTGGTTTGAGACACCGAAAAAGCCAGGTTTGAACACCCCGTTCCTTGTCCTCAGAGTCTGAGCCACCAGTGCAGAGGAAACAGGAACACCATGCAAGCCAAGGAGCCCTTGAGCTGGTGGAGCCCTGCTGATATCACACAGCTAAGAAGACAGCATGATGGGAAAATCCAGCAACATCAGGCAGTAGCAGAGGGCCACAGGAAAGACATAGTAAACTGAGGGAGGGACCAGCAAAAACAGCGTGGGACAGAGAGAGAGATGATGTTTCCTTTGCTGCCAAAATGGAGGCAGGAAGGGTGGTATGGAGGCATTTCTCCTTTCTCCCAGTTTGCTGCACATGGAAAGGAGCCACTTCTGACACCAAGCAGGCAAAGTAAGAGTCAGGGTTGCTGCAGCCTAAAGAAGGAGCAGAGTCTTGGCTCCACCCTGCCTGCACAGTCCTTCCTTCCCAGGCCTTGAAAGGGGTGGAGGGAAAGGGTAACTCTCATTTCCTTGTCTAGGCCAGATGGGGGAAGGACTCACCAGGTCTCACCTCCACCCTGTCACTAATACCAAATAATAATAGTATTTAGCATTTTCATAATTACCTTTGCACTCTGGTATCAGAGACACAGCTGAATTGGAAGTAATTAAGATCATTATAATGAGCTTCAGTAGATCCTTTCAGTTAGAGGCATTATTTAGCCAGTCCTCATTTTTGTGGTTACATCTGAATAAGCTCTTTGCATTGAGGTGAGGTTCGCCAATGAAACACTTCGGCATAAAGGCAGTCTCCTACTTGCAAAGGCAGAATAAGTGTCATTATGCATCATGTTTCACTAGACTTCAAAATGCCAAGGGAGGTAAGTCAGGCTACAGCTCACTTGTAAGAGCTGCAAAACTCTTCCCATGGACAGGCACTTGGGGAATGTCTGCCATGACCCCCTGCTTACAGAAGCTGCAATTCTGGAGGTCTTCAATGGTCACTACAAGCAGCCGTCAATTCAGCAAGAATTCTTATTCAAGGGGAGGGGGCAGAAAGCCAGAAGCTCTGAGAGTACCTTGCACCAGGAACAGGTTGCTGGACTGAGCACTGCTGGGGCCAGTGAGCCATCTGCAGAAGAGATATCTGCTGGTCCTGGATCTACTTGTAGCCTCACTGAAGACTTCTTCCTTTGGCCTTTCACTAAGAATGAATTAAGTACCCCTTTAATTGTGGTTACTTCAGTTCCGTGTTCATAAGTGCAAATAAAGGCACTTATTTTTCCCATTTTTGTTTGCCCTTAATGTTTGGGCTGTGGATCCCTTGGGAATCCACAGCCCAAACATCAAGGGCTTCTAGGTATACCTGTCTTATTAATAACAAAACCAATGTGCTGCTTTTGTCACTGAAGAAGGAGGAAATGTAGGCACATGGAACAAACACTTGTATTGCAATTTCTTATGTTTAAAAAAAGAACAAAAAGGTAATAGAGTGTACTACTTTGACCAAGAGCAAAGGTAAAATCACAGCAGCTGACTCAGTGTAACAGAAAGAACTTAATAGAGTTGGCAATGTTTCAGCCTGCTTTCTTGGGAACTTGAACATGGGAATGTGTTAAGAGTAGCATAACATATCCAAAGCACTGCTTGAATGAAAAAAAGGAGTTAGTGTTGGGCAAAAGAGTTATTTTCAGCAGCAAGAAAGTTCTTCCAGCAAAGAGTGAGTATAAATTTGTGTTTATTTCTTGGTGTTCAGCTACCGTCAACATTACAAATAAACCCAACCAAGGCAGAGAATCTAAGCCTGTGCTACTGGCCCCAAATACAGCTGAAACACTCCCCTAATGTGTTTGTGACCTAACCATTCAATCCATCCTCCAGAAACAGGTCAAAACAGAAGACTCGGACAAGACCCAAACAAGCTTCAGTGCAGTTTAAAAATACAGTTAAGACACAAAGCTGTTTCTCTACTTCAAGACAAATTGGCTGTTACAAAAAACTTTGAGGAGCAATGACATTTCCTGAGCTCTGGCTGTATCTGCAGTGGAAAGGAGTTTCCCATGCCGTTTCCTTAATTAGCACAAACATGCTGACAATCTTCTCCATGCTGAAATCAAGCCATAGGTCACAAAAAAGTTGATCTATCTACGCATCCAAATCCACCACATGCTGAGCCAACATGTTTCAATGCCGTAATCAGTACCCAGATTATAACATGGCTTTGTCATGCATACCTTTGCTGAAACAAACTTGGATGTCCCAATATGAAACCTATTTGTCCTGCAGTCAGCAAATAGGAAAAGTGCCAATATATACATTCAATGTTTTGCAAGTGCTAGGATTGTGTGCTGGCATTTACTGGATCATTTTGACCATCACATGAATTTATAAATACGACCAGTTGAATTAGAGAAATAACATGATCTGAAGGCCAGATTCTAAGCTTGTTTAAACTGAAATAAACAGTAATTTACTCTGGTTTCACCATGTAGAGATCAAGGTCATGGTTATCTCTATACACAGTTTAGTCCTTGTCAACAGCACGTGTTATAATACGATCATGCAGCAGCCAAACAGAAAAGACAGCATGCCAATACAGTAAATATTGTAGTCCCAGCCCTGGCGAAAAGTTCTGCAACCTAATGACACGTGCCCTTTAAGTGTGTGAACCTGAGACTTGTTCCTTGGACAGTTTTTGCTTTGTTGGTAGTGCAGCTGGCAGGGGTAACTGTAAAAGCAATTTATGCCTGGCCAGCTCCTGGCCAGCTCATAGCTAACTCCAAGTGAAAGCTGTGATAGCTAAGCTGTTCCCTCCTGGCCAAGCTGCCCATTTTCCGTGACCAGTTCAGTCAGGTTGCTGCCTGCTGCGCGGACAGGACACTGCAACGCACCGGTGTGACTGGGCTGACCCTTTCTCCCACTTTTCAGTTGTCCCTATGGTAGTGGATCCCACGGTATGCTGCACCATGGGCTGCTGCTCTCAGTAGGCTTATTCCAGGAATTCAGCTCCATCATTACTTGTCTATGGCGTCACTGCCCGCATTTTCCCAGAATCACTTGGCACCACTGGGGCTGGACAGCATGGCAGGTAGCCCTGCCAGCATAGCTGCTGCTTGGAAAATCTGCCCTGTGGACGTAAATTGAGCATCTCACTGGTTACCGGCTCTTTTGGCTGGATACAAGGTCACAGTTGTGAAAGTAACAAGAACGTATCTTTGATGACATTGACATAAATTTCCTGCAGTTTCTTGTCAGATTAAAAAAAAAAAAAAAGAACATCAGAAAGTGATGCCCCATGAAGAACAAATTAAATCCCATTTTGTGTCCTTTCACCTGTAGAGAAAGGTTTCAATGTCACTGAATTCTGCACTTGTGACTGTCACCCAGCCCAAAACGAATAAAATCAGACTGATAGCTACGTCCATAACTTTCCTGTTGAGCTGTTTTCTTTCCTGAATTTTATTTTGCTATGTTTACTTATTCATTTCAATAACTGTCCTTCAGTACCACAAAGCAGCTTTTAGACAGAAATACACTGTCATCAGACACCTCAAGTTTTCCTTAGGCACTGTCAGTAAAAGCACACCCTCCAAATTTATCATGACTGGATGGGGCTCCTGCTGAGCTGGTGAGGCCAGAGGGAAAACTGTGCCAAGGGCCAGTCACAGGAGGTAGCAAGCGCTCACAACTGGCCTTGGCTCCCATTTGAGGTACAGTCAGCCCAACTCTTGTAGGGGCAGCTGGACACTCCAGTGGTTACATGGGGAAAGTAGACAGCTGTTTCTACCTGCTTGCAGGACAAGAAACTGGCAGGAAGCAAAGGTGCTTCCTTCTGCTCAGACTGTACCCTGAACCCTTGTTGTCATTAAACACCCTTACTCTCCCAGGGAGAAGGGGAGGGATGGAGTGAAAGTAACTGACCTTCCTGAAGGAATGGACTTACTGCACTGATCTGCAACCTGAAACCACTTACACTCTGGGACTTGAGAGAGGGAATTACTAAACCAAGCCCAGAATGATTCAGTAATGCAAACTAAGGCTCACACAGCTTCCTCTTCCTAACCCCATTCCTTCTCTCTGAAAGACAGACTGCATATTGCAACCACATGGAAGCAGTGATCTAGACACCAAGAAAGCCAGATGGTGTTCGGCTATGCGTCAGTACAAGACAGAGGGACATAAATCAGACAAGGTGCAGGTAGTCAACTCACTTATAAAGACTTCTGCAAGGTTCCCCATTGTGCTCAAGCACAAGTGGCAAAAAAACTCCCATTGACCCAAAGACTGACACACCTTTGCCTCCCACTGACCTCAATATAAAACTCATATTTTGAGAACAGAACCCCACGAGCCCGGCTTCATTTACACCAGTTTTACACAGTTACATCCTTGAGAAATACCCCGTCTTTACATAAGTGTTCCCAAGATCAAACCTGGCTCAGTCTGCATCTCTGAGCACCATCAACATCTAGGTATTTCTTCACCCCAAAAAGGTCAACCTCAACATGGCTAGAAAGCTGCTTTTCCTCTCCCCCAATCACTTACCATTGAAGACATAGTTTAAGAAGCTCACAAACAGGAGGGCACTGGCAGCCTCCAGATCCTTCACCAAACACGAACGAGCACCACACAAACTTTCCCTGCAATCCCACAGCTGCTGGGCCCTAACCAGGAAGTACCACCAACACAAGGGAAGTTTCCACAGTCCCTGTTCTCTGGAGAGTTTCTGCTGCACTGCTATGGCTGAGCTGCTGGTTTAGGATGTCAAAGACCTCCCTGCTAGAAATGAGAGCACCACTCACAGCATACGCTGCACTTGAGCTGGCACTGGTTTCTTCCTGTTTTCTAGCCCTTGCCATGACAGCTTAAAAGAAGTTTTGGTGTATGCCTTGTTCACAACATCGGCTCAGAAAAAAACCTCAGATTTAAGTTTGGTGACCAAAGGCTAACAGACTTTTACATTTCCAGGAGACTTGTTTTAGCAACTGATGACATATGGGGACAAGATTCTCCAAACTTCCCTTGGCTCAAGAATACAAAATCCTGTTCCCCCATATACCATTAGTTCTCGGGCCACCTAGTCATCTGCTATTTAAAGCCCTAGGCTGTAAATTCGTCTTGGCTAGTTCTCTGTATTGCCCTCTGCCCTGCCACATGGAACAAGATCCTCACTTTGGGAAACCATTTTCTATCAAAGTTGTCTGAGCTGGCTCTGCCCTTCTCCCAGAGATTAGGTGTGTCCACAGCCAGTGTGTTGAATTTAATTAAGTAGCTTATACAGGTGGAATTAGGGAGAGATAATGGAAATAAACACCAGCCTGATATTTGAGGAGTTTTTGTGTACTGTTTCATTTGTGTCTATTAGCCTACAGGTGCCCTACAAGCTAAGGATACTTCAGCTGACTTGTTTTTTCACACCACCCTCACATGTTTCTAAAAGCATGTCTCCTTTTGATCACATGGCAGCAGGTACTCGCTTACACACACAGCAGTGTTACAAGTGACTGTGCTGAACACATGCTGCACAGGTGAGCCCTGCAATATTGTCTGCGGCTGTACAGCCATCACCCCACCCACACTGTCTCATTTTTCCCAGCATAACCCCAGCTTTGGCGCTACTCAACGCTTGGCCACTTTCAGATGAAAGCTTGCTCTTCCTCCGCTCCACCTCCACCCCTCTGAGCTCAGCAATCAGGAACACAGAGGAAAACTTCTGGTCATTTGCGCTTGGGATGAGCAAACAACCAGCCCACACTGTCCGGCAGCATGAACACCAGGTTACATGAGGACATGACAGCAGAGCCCACATACCACTGCTGGGCTATGAGCACTTCAGATATGACTGACTCTGCTCAGGAGACTGAAATACAAACAGCAATTTCTGGGAGGAGTGGCTCCATACAAATACTCTCCCATGTTAGTCACAGGTTAAAATAAATAAATAAACAAACAAAGCTGTACTAATCTCCCAGTCGGCCTGCTCACAGTCATGTGACTGGTGTCAGCCTTCACCCTGAGATGAAATATGGACCCAAAGACCAAGTCCCAGCTTCATGGTGCTCCAATGGCACACACAGGACAGGCAGCAGCCCCTAACTGGGATGGTGAGGACTCTGGCTTGCGGTGTAAGGGAACACCCACCTGGCAGACAGCAGAGCCCAGCTGTACACCACCTGCTCCCGGCTTCATCACACTTACATAAGGGAAATACTGAGGGGGCCAGGACACATTTAACCCAGAGATCCTCACGTGACCAAGTGGATCCAAAGTGAAACAGAGCAGACCTGAGTCTGCTTTCCATTCCATGCAAAGCCACATCTGGGAAGCAAAACAAACAGGGGCCACTGCACAGCAGGGACCCAGAGAGGCCGGCGAACAGGACTAAGGAAGTATCTGCCTCTTCCCCTGTCCTTTAGTAAATGAGAATAGCTATGCTCGGAGCCAAGAAGGCACACTGGGGCAGAGTCAGTCTAGACTTGCTCTGCTTCTTGTCCTCCTTCCCCCAGCATCTGCTGCTGGCCCTTGTCAGAGGCAGGATGAAGAGCTAAGTGGACCTCACATCCGGTACAGCACAGCCATTTGTACTCCTCTGCCTTGTGAGTCTGGCCAAAGCTCCTGCTTTGTGTGCATGAAAGACGATCCCAGCATTAAATATATTCCTTTTCTTTGTCCAAACTAGAAATGGCTCCTCAGCCTACAACATCAACAGGCTATGTTAAAACATTTAAGTATAATCAGGAATGCAGCTGGAGGTCTAAGCATGGGGTAAGCAAACACAAGCATATATTTTAACAGGAACTGTCCCAATGGGCTCTGAAAGCTACCTACAGTATATCTGCCTGTTCCTAATTATATTTACTGGTGGTAGTTAGCCTTTTTTTTTTCCAAGCTGAAGATGAGTCAGAAAAAGAAAAAAAAAGTCCTTTATTGTTGTGGAAGCAGAAGGATGTCTCCTGAGGGTGTATGTAATGCACTACTGTCACGGCATGACAATGGAAAAACTGACTGCTGAGCCAACCAAACCCCCATAAATACCTAATGATATCTCTCCTGGCCCAGATTTTCTACAAGTCGGTGCCTGAACTGCATACAAAATGACAATCGATATGAAAGGATCTCTTTTCTCAACAGAGCTGGAATTTAAGAGCCCAGCTGAGCATTATATTCCAGTTCATACAAAGACATCCTTTTAAAGGTCTGTCACAATAACTTAAAGGTGGTGATCCAGCAAAAAAACTGCTAGGCCTCTCCTCACACTCTCCCCCACACCTCCAGCCATTAGCACAAAGAACAGCTGGCTTCAGCAAACAGACATCATTATTAATTACAACCTGGAGACAAAAACAATGCGTGCCTGGGTATGTTATTGGGTCTGCATTCATGTGGGACGAAAACAAAATTTTCTTTCTTCCCTTCTTCTTCTCCTCCTCCTGGCTTGAGTAGCTCTGCCACCTCGTGTACTTGGCTGGGGAGGCGGCCATGCCAAGCACCTGGCCCAGTTACAGGTATGTGCAGAGGGACAGGGAGCCCGTTGTGAGAAAACCCAGCCTTAGCAAATTTCTCTGGCAGTCAGCCAGCCTCCGCACATTGGGCAAGTGACTCTCCCTGGCCGCAGTTACATCAGTCACCACCACCTCCCTCAATGTCATGGCACGGGAAGCAGCTGCCAGGGGAGAGAGAGAGAGAGGCAGTCGCTGGTTTTTGAAACAGGCTGTCCAAAAAACATTACAACACCCTTGCTGGTTTCCAGTGCGTTTGCTCAGTTCCTCCTTTCCCGCGAAGACCACACAGGCTTCGCGAGGGTGTTACACCCTGCTGCAGAAAGGCGGTCCCTGGGGCCTGCTGCTCCTGGCAGCCGCTCCACAGCAGTGTGATTCCCCCAGTTTCCTCCAGACACTCTCCCAGTTTCCATTGAGGGCAGAACCAAACTCAAAAGCTGATATTTAGGGGGAAAAAACATAGGTATTTTCTTTCTTTTTTTTCCAGAGGGAGATTCTCCATGCTGCTCTGCCTTGGCACAAGAGGGAGGCAGGGCTGGAACTTGGATCAGATGGAGAAGCCCCACACAGTTCCACTCCCTCCTCTCACCTACCTCTCCTCTGCCTGCTCTAGTCCCTCGTGCCCTGTCAGACTTGCGTGCCCTAGGCACAGAGGCTGCCCAACACAGCCCTTGTGGGAGATCAGTACTCCCTGCCTTCCCAAGACAGCAGCAGGTCACAGGGGCCCAGGCTGGGACTGCCAGCCCTGGGAGTGTAGGCAGGCTGGAGGACCACTGCCGTCAGGGCCAGCAGCCAGATTCTGCTCTTGGCTACTGCCCCAGTAAATTTAGAGCGAGCCCCTAGCACTGACTGGGGATCTGGTCTTTGCAAGTGGTCAGAGCAGACCTTGGACAAGGGATGGCACTTCAAGACAATCATCTGGGGTCTGGTGTAAGCAAAATCACTCCATAAAAGAGAGCAACACTGGCAAACAAAAGCATTGCTCCTGGCATGCAAGTACTTCCATATTGATTCAGCACTTAAAAAGGCACTGAAGTGAGGATGTCCTTGTTTCAAACCCTCCAGCAAATTCACTTTCGCTTTTGGCAACCTGCTGTCTTCTCACCCCTCAACTCCTTCCCCACGACCGCAGCAGCACTTTCCTCCACTGCTGAACCCCATCAGCCTCTGTGCTGCCTCCCCTTGCTCCCTCCTTTGCTTGGCTTCCTGCTTCAAGTCCTTCTAGAGGAGGAGCAGAAAATTTTGCCTGACCCCGCTGGTAAAAGCAGGGAGAAATGCTTGCTGAAGTTCACCAGGAAGCTGTCACCCATGCAGGCATTGCAGCTGAGCCCCAGGCTGCGAACCTGCCCCCTCAGCCCTGTCTCTCCCAGGACACGGGAGCCCGTGAGGGACTGCAAGCTGGCCAGATCGGGGTAGTTTTTCTCCAGTCAGAGGCTCTGGAAGGATTATTTGGCTGCAACATATCATATGACTTTGTTCTTAGAGTTACATTTTAACTGAGAAAGTTTAACAAGTATGACTTATGGGCTTCTAAAATTGGCAGCAGAAAAATGAGCTGAGGAAGTCATGGAAAAAAACCACAAGCGAGGCCATTCCATGTTATGCACAATTTCTGGGCTCTTTTTCCAATCTTCTGGTTTTTTTGGATGGTGGAAAATATTTTCCAGCTACACAGCCCTGGCTTCACTGAGTATGTATTTATGCCAAGTTTATAAAAAGCAGCTGCAGACATGGTTGAATGAAAGGATTACACTGCTGTCTGTCCTCCAGAAGGTGCTTCAGTTCACACCCTGTCCCACGGAGCAAGGCTCACTTCTCAAATCTCTATGAATTCATGTAAAGAAGGACAAAATTTGAACCGTACAATACAAACTATGGCTGTGCACACAAATGGGCATATACATAAGTACATATGGCTATCTGGCTAGTTAGTAGCAGTTTCTGGCCACTGCTAATGCTGGCGTTTAGCACCTGAAGCTTACCACTATTCCTCCAACCTCTCCCCACCTGGTCCATCTTCCATGAATACAACAATGGGGACTGGGCTTTCAGGGTTGAGACCCTGGTCTCAGTATATTTCTGCTGCCTGCTTCCTATGTACCTGCTCTCCAGCTGCTCCCACTGAAATTCAGGCTTCACCAACCTCACGTACTCTCAGGCTGCCAGGCTTTAAGGCTAGAAGGGATTGCTGTGAACGTGCAGCCTGATCCCCTCCACAGCACACTGCCACTGAATTTCAATCAGGAACCCAGGCAACAGAAGCATAACCTTAATTTTCAGCCGTGCCTTGTCACAGCCTTGGCCTGATACACTACTCACAAGAGGAGAGTCACAAATAATTCTTCACTCTCCTAAACAGAATAGCTCCAGGGGGTGGGGGGAGGACACAAGCTGAAAGTAAATGTATATAAAAAGGTAAGGTAGGTGGTAAGCTGCAGATCGTGCATTACAGATCTGTATCCTGCTGTTTTTGCAGTCGAGTATCTTAGAATAACAGTACTGAGAACGACAGTGTTACATCAGGAATATCGGTCAAGACAATATTTCCTGGCAATTGTTTGAGAAATGCTTTTCTCACAGCTAATTGCTCCCAAGAGGCTGCGTTTTCTCTGTTTTTAGAAGGAAAGCGATGAAGAAAGAAGGTTTTTAAACCTCTGCACCCTGCTGTAGGACAAAGAACTGTGGGGGAAAAAGGAAAAAAAAAGAAAGAAAAAGGCACAACAGCTGTAATGTTCTATGAAATGATTTTGTTCTGTTCTTTTGCCGGGGTGGTGGGTGCAATCATCAGTTTGGCAGAGATAAATACAGAAAAAGCAAGACATTTTACAGAAGCCCCAGCTGCAGGAGTACCACATTGCCATCTAGCGACACAAGCTCTAGGCAACCGAAACACACAGGGCTTCGCCGGCTCTCCGTGCCTCCCATGCCGGTGTCTGCCCCTGGGCAGCAGGCAGCTACCTGGACATGGGGCCTCGTTTCCTTCCTGTGCTTTACAGCCACACTTGAGAACTACAAAACCACTTGGTCTATAAAAGACAGGTGTAGGAAGGCAAGGGGAAAATGGAAAAGATTCCACCCAAAGGAAGTTTAAGACAAACTTGGCTTTGCTGGGATAAGCCTGGTATATACACAGAGGCCCACAGGTTCTTGTCTTCCATTGCTGCTGCTGCACACAAAGTTACCACAGCTTTGGCACCTTCTTGCAATTGTCGTATGAATGCCTATGGCAAAATGATGGGCTGGAGGGAGCATGAGCACTACCCTGTCCCAAGGAGACAGGCCTCAATCTTGATCTGATGCCCTGTCCCCAGCTGTGTTGCCAAACACCTCAGTACGTCTGTGCCCAGATGCTATCCTGCAGTGCCAACCCTGAAAATTTGACTCCACTACGTGCCTCTGCAATTACACATTTCCTTTGTATTCTGAAAAGAATACAAACGTTAACCTTTCAACACTTTAAAAAATAAAAGCCAAAATGCTAAGCCCCTCAGACAGCAAAAGGCAGGCACTCGATCTTCAGGAGATGCCCAGCAAAGGGCAATGAACGAATTCTTTTGTATGACCTTCACACAGGAAGTTAAAAAGAAAAAAGAGCCTTGGTGTATAGGAATTCTGACACTCAAAGATGCTAAATTAGAAGATCCTGGCTGCAGCAGACTGATATTTAACCAGAAAACAAAAACACTCCCAGTGCCTGAACTGCCAGAAGAGACCATCATTTTGGGAAGGAATGGAAGAAGCCTTGCATCAGGCATCCAAGACTGCCCACAAAGCTCTGCTTCATGGCACATGCACTTCCCACTGGAAATACATGACCACTCTGACACCTTATGGGCACTGAAAGATGATTAGTAGCAGACTATTGGCTGTGGTGCAAAGGACAGTATGTCTAGCTAATCATTAGCTCTGTCTCTTTGGTCCCCGAGTCCTGTGAAGCTTCACAAGAGCACAGCTGTCCTGCATCTGCAGCAATGTCAATAAGGATGACATTCGTTGATATTATCAAAAATAATGTGGTCTTCCAAGAAAAAAGGAAAGTGCAGTTAAGTTCCCTAAAATGGAGATAATCTATGCTGCTCCAGTGAATTACTCTTACAGCAGCATTTCTTTAAAAACCCAGAGTGATGGCCTCTACAAATTCTTTGGTGACTGAACACTAGGAGGACCTACGAATACTTTCAATTTACAAAACTACTTCTTCATCAATCAATAACAAAGCTTGTGCTGTCACCCCCTGAGATCAAGCCCACATCACCTGCAACATTATCAGGACCTGGGGAGGAAGAATTTGAACAGTAAGATTTTAAAAAAGGAAAGGCCATAAAGGATCCTGAGTCTAAACCATTGCTGATTCTGTCAGACTGCAATCTGTTTCTTTTTTTTTCTTTAAAATCAGGGTGAGATAGCTATTTTTCGTGAAAATGTGCTGCCCAAGATAGGAGACATCCATCTGTGAAAAGATCTAAAGTCTAATGTCATATTGTCAGGCCTGCTGAAAATTTTTGAGGGCAATGCAGCAGAGAAAACACTGCTCCTGACCTTGTCAGTTGGGACAAGGTCCTAACACCATCCTGGAAACAACCAAAATGAAGGGAGGGGTTCTACACAAGAGCCGATTTTTTTCCCTGCTTCCCATTTTGTGACATAAAGCATGGGAAGAGCACTGCCCCAATATCAATACAATCCATCCCCAGGACTCTGTGCCCTTTAGAAAATCAGCGTAACTTCTGAGCACTTACTTCCATGGTTGCCCAGAGAAGCCAAGGTGCCCAGGTGGTTACCTCAAGCTTCCACTAAGAACCAGATGGTCCATTGGTTCTTGAGGGTGGCAGGACACACCAGTCTGATCATCTGACTTTCTGAATATATGGCTACCACACATCCAGCTCTTGCCAGGCAGAGTAGCTTTCCAGAAACCAGCTCCAAAGCAGAGAAAGGAGGACAGAGCCAACTGGCCAACAGATAACATCTGCTCTAACCACCAAGACTTTGAAAGTCAAAAGCATGTTTTAGAAGGCTGCATTGTTTTTAAGGATGGGGCAGTTGTCCAAAACCGGGCTACAACTTCCTCTCTGTAAAGTACCTCCTCAGTTTTCAACTGTTTTATCAGGTTGTCAAGTGTTCACAGTTTGCAATCCAACATCTAGTGGACACTCACTCACTCACTCACTGCATTGCCTTGTAAGCTATTTCCCTCACTTACACCTGCTTAATACCTATGACCCAGCTTTCCTATTTGCATGATGGTGTCACCAAATTTCAGGCACTACAGTGTGGGCTGATTACTAAGTTTTGATAGAACAGTCAGAGTTCCTTTTAAAGTTACTACCCAACAGCAAGCTAGATTTTTAAAAGATTGCTTCTTACATTTACCATGCAGAAGGCACTTATGAACTGCAGGACTGCCAGCAGAGCAATTAACCCAGTGCTCGACAGCTCGTCAGGCCCTTTGATTTCAGCTGGGGTGGGGGAGTTTTGCTTCAAATCTATTCAGTTATAGAGATTGTCTTTAATACTTTTTTTCATTTAGTAGGTTTCATGATTTATAAGCAGGTCTATGGTTGGTTCAGGTCTGATTTTTCCTGATTACACTAGTAACTATCACTGATTAGCCAACCACTCTGAAATGACTGTGACGTAAGAAAAGAAGCAAGCTTTAGAGCTTCATACATAATTCAGATAAAACACCCACCCAGTTGCTACCAAAACAATTGTACTATCCTAAACCTTACCTTCTCCCTTCCTGTGTCACTGTCCCAATGTCCTGCTCTTGACTGCTTAGGTTTCCATGAGGAAAGGACCATGCAGAGTAAATTACAGGATCAGGACCGCAGGCTGTGAGCTTGCAGAAGCAGAGACTTCATCTTGACAGATTCTTCAGAGTGCCACACACATCTCTGCTGGTACAGAAGTAATAATAATAATTTCATGCTAAGAATTCTGCCAGTGCCAATGGCCAGTAAATAACACCCTTACAAAGAAGTAAAAAAGGGCCCTTAGTTATGTTAAACAACTTCTAACATAAGCCAAGGAACCTGATGTTAAAACTCAAAACTTCAGATGGAGAGACAAAACCAAATGAAACATAAATCAAATAGCAATCCCTCATGGTTATGCAAATTCAGGTGAGTGTCATTATGTCAAACACTCCAACCAGAACTCCATAAATGATGGCTTTATACAAGCAAAAACTTCCACCTCCTTAATTCTAGGAGTTGGCAGTCTTCATCACCGTAACTTACAGGACCAAGCAATTACATTATACCAGGTCAATGTGTGGTGAAAGTAAATTTCCATCAAAATCAGACTGTTCCCACCAATAATGAGATACTGCTATGAATTGATTAGGTGTGTACTATCAATTAAAAACAACAGAGAAGAGTTTCTCAAAGAATATGCTTGCTCAGAAATCCCTTTTTTCCATTTCTCCATTTAATTAGTCATTGCATTATAATGAACAAATTCATGCAATAATCATTGTCATTTTAATCATCAAAGCTGAATGTACATTCTTTCTCATTAAATAAATTAAATACAACAAGAGATGCTAACCAGGTTGTTTCAAAACTCCGGGAAATGCTCTTTTACATACATGCCAAAACAGGCAAATATTATTTTCTTACAGCAAAATTCTGTATCTTCCAGGCTATGTTACAGAGTGTAACACAGCCAGAGTGACCTAAGGAAGGAGGAGAAGCACGGTTTGCTGAGACAGTATCTTTTAGTAAACAGCTCTCTCTAGATACTTGTCATGTTTTAAGCAGACTTTGAAGAATTTCCTACTAACAAGCTGAATGCGTGGAAAAATGTTGATTGACAGCTACAAGGGTGGAAAATTTCCATTTACTTGTATGGCATAAACATACACTTTCCCCCTGCAAACACAGACCAGGAGGCAGAGAAAAACCACTTCTGAGGTGTATGAGTAGTTAAGATTCAGTTTCGAGCCAGGGCATCACTACAATACAAATATCTGCCTCCGAGGCATGAGGGAGACCCCATCAGCTCCCTTCACGTCAGCTACAGGATCGCAACAGGGTGAGTAGATTTTGCCACCTTAAGCTGAAATTCAACCAGCAATGAAAATGCATCCTGTCACCAACCTATAATATCTTGCCCCCTCGTTTTTTTGGTTGGCTCTCCTTACATGCACCATCACAGCCAGACTCCAACTCCAGGCAAAGTCTCCAGATTTCACTTCCACCCCTACTTCAGTTAACAGGTGCACTTCTTTCACTCCAGCTAGCAAAGCTGACCCAGCTGGGCAGGGGAAAACTCTTCTCTTGCATGCCTGGGAATCAGATTCAGTTGCATTTTGTTGCAGAGTTGAAGTTGTACAATGCAGCTGGCTTATCTATATACCTAGTTTGTGTAGAGCGATGGAGAGAAAAAGGGAAATCCTTCTAATCACATCATCACAACAAATTAAACACACAGGATTTAAAAAGCCAGATTTAGGTATTATCAGTAGAAACACTTGCCACTGCTGCCCCACTGAGCCTGTCTTATACACTGTACCAAATCTGTCTCAACAAAATGCTGCATTGCATCACCTCACCAGACAGGAAGATTCTAAAAATCAGGATTTTGCAGGATGAGCTTGCACAAAACGTGTGTGCAAAACTGCCCTCTGCTGTTTAGATTAAAACCTGCTCAGACAAATGATTGCGTGACCAAATCAGTTTTGAGCTGCAAGGGTCCAGGATGCGAAGAGGCAAAACTATCTGACTTCATCTGTTTCTGCCTGCATGCACACTAGGAATTTCAAACATGAACGCCACTCACAACTGCCTTGCAGCACGGACTATCCCAACAGATCTGTAGGCTGTAGCAACGCTGTGCCAGTTGCAACACTCGCTCTGTTAAGCAACTCTCCCACGATGGGTGAGCACCACCAGACAGACATCTTCTCACCCCAAAGATGAGTTGAGAACACCCTCAGGGTGCAAAGGAAATGATGTAATTGTGGGTGAGCACTGCAGGACATACATCTGTCAACCTGTTAAATCAAGGCCTGAGCTTTACACAGCAGCAACAGAAACCGTATTGTATGCCTGGAGTCAAAAGCTAATAGCACAGAGGCCTTTATGACTTAAGAATTACTAAGTTACAGTGATGAACAGAAAACAGGGTAGCAAGCTCATCAAAAGATGTCAAGTAAATATTCTGTAAAACTAGCCCCTGCTGCAAGGAAAGAGAAGCTGGTTTTTTTTTCTTTTTTCACAAACACATGGAAATCACTGTATTTTGAAAAAGCTGCCCATTATCTACTGCCAGTATGCTGGACAGTTTGGTACAGAAACATCACAGAAGGGCCAGCTGTTTTGTACGGCTTCACTCACACATTCATACACAGATGTGGCAAATTCTGCCCTCTGAGAAGAGCATCAGATGTCCACATCTTCTTTGGGAAGTTCTAGTTTGGTACAAATGCAGAAAACAAGAACAGTTACCCACACCAGTTCAATTTCTGGAGTGCCTCCAACAAAAGCTAGCCCAGTCCTCGTGAATTAAAGCACAAGTTTCAGCTCTTCGAAACAGGCTTCCGGTCAATGCATAAATAACACTGTGAGCTATGCTGGTCAGTGTAAACACACAAACTGAAAACCAACCCAAAACTAGGGTACAACAGAAGCCTTGAAGAATACTTTTTTTCCCCCACAACAGCCCTTTTCATATCCATACGTTTAAATACACAGAAGCATGGGTGTACAGTACAACATGCCTTTGAAACCATCACTGAAAGCACTTTGTGACCACTTCAAAGTTTCCCTTGATGTTTAACTCATGTTAACTGTAACACAACAGTCATGTAGGGCCACTGTTCAGCCTAGGGGACTTTAAACACACCATCAACAGATGTACAAATGAAACTTTAGAAAGATTCTTCTGAGTGCATAAATAGCTGGAGCTTTACTTTGATGATGGCTGGCTGGCCTCCTACACAGCAGGCCTGGGACTTCTCCATTTTTCAAGTTAAGGGCAACAATAATATTCTGTCAGCCCCCAGGGAAAGGAAATTAGTGCCAGATGATTCAGTGTGTGCCTGATCACTCTGGTTTTGGGTTTGATTCCATTATCTAGAAAGCTTAATGGGGAGACATCAAAGGTAGTCCTGCATGATAATGAAACTAGCTAGGTGTTTTTTCTATAAAAGCTGCCTGAGAAGCTCATAACTGATGACAGCAGACTTCCCAACATAAAACTAACAGATCTCTCCTGTTCTTTATAAGAAATCCTTTTAGTGCTGAAAACAAGTGCCTTATTCTTGGAGAACCACAGAAAGGAAAATGGCTCTTTCTGGGAGAAAGATTAGTAGTTTAACCTGCAGTAAAATAAGATTACAAATCTTATTCACCAGCAGCTGCGAGTTCAGTAGCAGCAAATACACAACTGGAATGGCTCATTTTCACATTGTCTTAATTTGCACAGGTGAAAAGAAATACAGCACTATGCACAGCTAAGGTAATGGCATTACTGTTGCTGATGCAGTGACATCCATCACTACCACCACCTTTCTGATGAGCTGTACT
Organism: Platyrinchus mystaceus; assembly: GCA_035041135.1. Classification (NCBI taxonomy): domain Eukaryota; kingdom Metazoa; phylum Chordata; class Aves; order Passeriformes; family Tyrannidae; genus Platyrinchus; species Platyrinchus mystaceus. The sequence goes on from JAWWLV010000121.1 coordinate 44,034,458, forward strand.
TTGTGTCTGAAACACCTGTGGGCTGTGCGTGCTAGCTACACCACTGCCAGCCTGCCACTGTTGGAGCAACAGCAAATTCCCATTCTAGACAACATCTTCCAAGTCTTCAGTTTGTAAGGTATTAGCGTCACCGGGAGATTGAGGGGGGGGGAAATTCAAGTCTTGTTAAAAGGATTCATTATTCCCACTATATTAGCCAAGGCACTCAAAACAGGTATCAGAGCTTGCTCTGGCATACTAACCAGGTACTTCTGGGTTATGAAGCAGGAGAATAAATTTGCATTTAAAGCTACACTTAAACCTATGCTATCTAAAATTTTGTTTGTATCTGACTTTGCAGGATCAAGAAAACTAAAAAGGGTTGGAGCAGTATGTGTCCCTGTGATGCATATTAAAACAAATAACATTTATAGACATAATCAGAGTATCACCAAGCCTTCCATCAAGATCAGAACTGACACCCAGGTTTGCTAAATCACACTTAGTTCAGAAGACCTTTGTTGTAAGCTAAAATGTGAGTTCAAATTGCCATCATTACACCAAAGAGTGTAGAAAATCGTTCAGGTTTGAAGAAAGGGTGCTACTTTTGTCTTATCATGTTTGGGTTTGTTTTTCAAGGCAGGATGGAAGAGTTTGATTTACCTTAAGACAATGATAAAAGCTGAACTAAAAAGATATAAAAAAAAGATGTGGCCAGTCTTCGCGAACGAAGATCTGGGAAAGGTGTTTTTACCTTTCAAGCCTGCGCAATGGATTTTTTAGGT
>JAWWLV010000121.1:44035321-44172873 GCA_035041135.1 Platyrinchus mystaceus
TCGAGTGACCTTCTCTTAGATGGATGGCCTTAGGGGCTGACGAGCTCCATCTACCCGGGGGTGTCCCTGAAGCAGGACTGGGAAAAAGATATAAAAAAGATATAAAAAGATATACTGAAGTGACCACCACCAGCAAGGACAGCAGGTAAATATGCTAACAGTTCTGTCAACATAACCTATGAATTCCTACTTTTTAAGGGTTAGAAAAGAAAAACTCCTCCAAAAAGCCTCATTAAAAACAGAACCTTCTGCAATTTCACAGTAAATGCAAAGTAAGTCGCCCTAAAATAAATTAAAAGAGCACCTCATCCATTGTCACCTGAAGAATATGGCTACTGAGTTTTACTTTTACCTTGTGCTACCTGAACAATTCAAGCACAAAGACTAAACGACAGCCAGCTGTTCAAGAAATTTTTGTTCACAACAGCCATTAATTTCAGTATTTGTCACATTACAGAATGATTCAATAGCACCTCAAATCTTTGGAAATTGTGTTTTCAAGGGGTTAAGGAAAAAATGACTCTTCCATGGCAAATCATCTAAGCAGACTGACTCAATAGGACACAATTCTACTCCTAAACTCAGGTATTTGACTGCTTGGTCATCATCAACTATCCACTTAACCTCTGAAAAATCCTGTATGAGGCAATTTCTGAATTGTTGAGGAGAATTTGCCTTTAGAGAAACTTACACCAGGCTGAAATGAAACAGAGACAGGTGAGAATGTTGGCTAAAGTGCTCTCAGAGTACCTCACTTCTATTTAGACTATGCCACCTTGTACCTTACCATTAATTTATCAGCATCACTAGTACAAACTGTCAGCTGGTCTGAAAGACTGACACTTCAAAGCATTCTCCTCAAGCTGAAAATGAGTCACCATGCCAAAAAGATAAAGGTACATTTTTAATTGTTTCTTCTGCCAGATGAGTGCTGATAGCTCAAACCCAGAAAACAGCAAAAGCCAAACTGTTTTGACATTTAGAAGATCCTATCCATGAAAAACTTGCTTTCACAAGTCCACTTCTGCTACTCACTTGAGTCTGTATATTATTTGCCTCCTTTGCAGTGGCAGAGGAAAATTCACCACATCACCCCAAAATCTTACAACATCCAATTCCATTAGCTTTAACTATTTACCTCAGGGATATCATTGTCTTACCTTATCAATTTTTTTCTTAAAGCAAATGCCTTATAAAGAATATTAATAACCATTTTCTATGGTCTTGAAGACTGCAGACTGAAGTGTTAACTGTCTATCTTGCAAAAAAGTTTCAAGCTTTCAAAAAACAACCTTTGTGCTCTTACAACCTGCCCCAGGTTCCATTCCAAAGAGTTTTGTTTCAGACACTTGCATTAACAGAGCTTTCATGTTTGCCAGATAGTTTTGACTTGCATCACTTTACATGTTACTGTTCCTGACAGAAATGGATTTGTCACTCTTTCTGCAGCCAGTCATCTATTACCATTGTGATTTGCTTGTCTTTTTCTAAGATGATCGGTTACTGTTTAAATGATCATATGTCTACTTTCTCAGGAAACGACACAAGGTTTTAAGCTTAATTAAAAGCATTGAAAGACCAGCCATAACATTAAAAATAAATTTTAATGTTGCAATTTTTAGATCATTTGCTCTGACACCCAAATATTCTGAAATTTAAAGTAGTACTATAGGGACACACAAGTGCAGATAAATCTTTATTGCCATAACTGTGTTTTTTTCAAAAATGAGCATTGGGTTTTTAATAGGTCGTAGTTTTATGTCTTATATGTACAACATTACAACTGCGTATTTTAATAATAATGAAGTTAGTGATACTTTGATAACTCAACACAGTGTATTTATAAAATGAATTCTTATCAAAATACACTTTTCACTGGGATAATAAATAAAATCCTGCGAAACCCACCTACACAAAGTTAATTTTAACTCTGGTAGAACCCGATGTGGTACACAGTCCATTAACTACTATGTTTGCCCCTTTATCCCCCTACTGATGCTCATCTTCTGGGGTAAGAAAACTTTTTTTCCCCCCGTTGTGGTGTGACCTCATTCAACATCATCTTCAGCCAAGCACTGTGCATTTACAATTCTCTGTAAGAAGGAGAAAAACTCATTCACAATTACATAAAATTGACAGTAGGCAACTGATTATCAAGCAATGTAATTTTACACTGAACACTAAGCAGTGTAATTACTGAGCAAACTGATTAAAGTTAAAAATGGCAATCTATTTGACTTAAGTTTTTGAAGTCAGTTCCACAGAAATTACATACAGTACAATGCCTAACAAAGCCCAAGACAGATAAACAATATCTTTACAGCCTCAAGCGATGACTTCTGTGTGGTTCTGGCACTGTTCTCATAGGAAACATCTCTGCTCAATTGTTTCCCCTGGCATTTACATCTCCTGTACCCGACACTTTTTGGTGTCCTTTAAGGACCTTAACCTGAAATGTAACCAGGCCTGAGCTGTAAGAAGAGCCAACTGATACCCAGCACTAAGCCTCTGCTTTATGTCAGGTAACACCATTAGGGAGTACCCTTGCATTTCCAAGAACATAATATATTTTACAACAGATTCACCTGCCAGCATATTACCAACATTACCTGCACAGTACTCAGACTAAAAAGGGAGGCCATTTTATATACAGATCTACTAACACTTTTCTCATCACAGAAACTCCCAAGCTTCCAAAATTGTCATGTGTTCTGGGGCTAGTTAACATTTTGTTTTTAGAGCTGGCCCAGAAGCAACAGGGTAGCAAAAGCAACAGATTAATTTTATTGGACTTTCAAAGCACTTAGAGACACTTGTAGATATGAAATTTAATAAAAACCCAACAAACTCAAGACCAGAGCATTGAAGTTACCGCTCTTCTGATTCCCCCAGCCTGTATTTGGGAAACAGTGGATTCACTTGTAGTATCAGAGCTCTGATCAGATTGTCTACTTCAAGAGCTTAGCAAACCCTACACACAAGAGAAGCGTTGTATTTCTATTTTATCCTGTTTGCTATTAATGCTACATAAAAATTTTCATATTCACTTTTTAATGTCTCAGATGTAAAAAAGCTTCTTTAAATCTAACTAAACATACTAAAAAAAAACAGATTACAAAACCCAATACTCAAGACTGATGTAGCGGATAAATGAAGTAGTTCAGTTACTTCGAACCCCAAACAACAAGGAATGCTTCACATACCTGGCTTATTGTAGGGAGCTTAGTTAGAAGCATTTGAAACACTGGTGGTGGAAGAGTCTGCTGTAGAACTTGTAGTAGCTGCTGGGGCTGTCCACACACAGCAATGGCATTGGTCAAGTGATCAACACCTTTTTCATATTCACCTGTATGACAAATCATAATGTTTTGAAATCAACCTTCTTCCACACTGTAACACATTTACATAAAACACTCATCAACAGTGGATTAAATTCCTTGCTGGATCTTCTGAACACAAAAGGTTAGAAACAAGTAAATAGATTTTCCTAGAGGAATTTGACTCCCCCAAATATCTTACTATATAAAAATCATCTTCTAGCAAAGGTAAAGAAAAATTATTTTAAAATTTATTCTCTAGAAAAAGAAATTAAAAATGCCATCACCTTGAGCTAGCAGTTCCTCGCCAAGTTGAATCTCCTCAAGGAAAAACTTCTGAACCGCATCAGCATCTTTCAGATCAGGCAACTATAGCACACAGAGTAAAAGTTAAGTTGGCCCTTAAACACCAGGTAATAAACAGGTTACCAGAAAACATTCTCAACTGAAATCAAACATGTACACAACCACACTGTTACACTGACACTGGCAAAGCAATATGTGTCACCACTAAGTTAAATGTACACAGAATGTTTTTGAAAATCAAACCCAGGTCTCATATCATTGCATTGTAAATCTGTAAAGAGAAAGAGCCTGAAATACCTCTATTCAGTTTATTAACAACACAAATTTGTAGCAAATAAAAATTCTAAGGTGTGTTACGTTTATAACAACTATATTTCTTAAAATTGTTTAAGAGAAACTTCATCTTTTCTTCCCGTATCCACTGGTGATAAGGAAAGGGAAATCAAATACTTGTGGTAAAAAAACATATTAAGTTCAGTTATACATGTATCCCATCAATGATTTTAAGTCTGAAAAGTCCTTGTGCATACTAAGAAGAGGAAAACTCCATAAAAATCACACAGTGAATGTTGTACTTTCTAGTACAACTCCGGTATCTGACACAAAAAAGGAACAACCATATTTGTGAGCATTAAAAAAACCAAAGACTGCATATTTGCAGAAGGGTTTGTAATGCTGCAATCAAAAAAATCCAGCTGTAATGCCGGATCTAAATAAATCTTACAAATAATACAAATTAATCATCTTTCAAAATAGCACTGCATTATTGAATGCATTATTACCTTGGAAAGCCCTGCTCTCTCTTTGGCAAGCTTCTGTTTCTTCCTTCCTGTAAGAATAAAAACATCTTACATTTTTAATTTGCAATTAAAAAGCCCTTCAGATTACAGTCTGAAACCGTGAACAAATCAAAGTTATTTTCAGAAGAAGAAACTGCTAATGTATTCCAAACATTGAAGACTGAACACAAGACTGCAGCCCACTCTCTGCGACAGAACATCATTTGGAGGTCTAATGAGGGCGGGCAGTCGCACACCAACCAACCCAAAATGGCAACTCTTCTCCTCCGGCTACAGCGAACACCAACGGCGCAGGGCCTGCAGCACACACACCTCGGGCACTAGGTGCACACAGAAGCAAGGAGAATTAGTCATACAGGAATTCTCTACAGGATTCCTAACAATAAGCCACACAAGAGCTGTCTACAAGTCAAGGCTATCTAGTTTTGTCCTATACGGCGGACCATCAACAGGGACTTCAGCAGGTCACAGCAGATACACGTGGGGTGCACTTTTCCAGCTGCTTTATAGCAGAGGCTTGGGAACCAGGTAATAGGTGGCAGCACCTCATCATCCCTCAGCAAGAGCTATGATGGGCTAAGGGATACATTTTTGAAACCTGAGGAAAGCAAACATCTAGAGATGAAACAAACATGGACAGATTTAATTGCCCAACCTACAGGCAAAAAGCTGGTCTGCTACTAAAGTTCTACCACTCTAGCAAAACTAATTAAAATGATTGTACGATAAATGTAATTAAAATTAAAGTTTGTTTTTTTTTTTTTAAAGCAACTTGGCAGGTATAAAGATATTTTTATGGTAGCAGCTATTCATACAAGAAAGACTAATTATACTAATACTGGTAATTTCCTTAGAATGATCATGTTTCCAAGTCTTCAGCTCATCAACTGAAATAGTTACACCAATAAAACTTTTAAATACAGCCTATGGTCAAACTGTCCTCTCACCATTTGTCCTCAGTGCCTGCCCAGAGAACAAATGTATTGAAAAAAAACAACTGTCACACAGCCCTGATTTTTCTTTTGAGATAATTTTACAAGCTTGAAATACTTCTAAATATGACTAGCAGTTTTAAATGGTAATTAAAAATTTTCAATTGTCCACAGGATGAAGACATTTGGGAATGCCACTTCCCAGCAGAGTGATAACATAACGTGTGACATTTGTGGAAATGATCAAGCAATCTTTATATAAAGGGAGTTCACATTCTAACTACATAGATCACCCTTTCTACCTTTTACACCACTTTAATAATGCTTAGCACCTGGATTTCTACAACTTATCGACCCGTGTACATTATTTTACAACATTATATACAGAAAAATGTGTTGTATAGAACTGTAGCGCACTACAATTTTATTATGGATATTTCTGTTATTAAAGAATTTATCTTGAAAATTAGTGCTAATAAAACTAGCTCACTCTAACTTTTCTGAAGCATTAATTTGCACAAAACTTGAAACTGCACTACTATGCAAACAAGTTTTGCTAATACAGAAAATCTTTCAGATTAAAACAACAGTAGTATTTAACTGTTGCATTATCAAAACAAGCTACATTGCAACTGTAGTGCGTTCAGTGAAAACACAAACAAGAAGTAAGATCCTAAAAGGAGTAAGATCCTAACACTGATATATCATTTTCAGGAGAAAATTGTGTTTTCTTGGCGTGACTATGACATCATCTAAAATATTATAAAAGGTATAATTCACCAGGTTAAGCATTCAGAGATAAAGAAATACAAGACATGCACGTAACTGCAACTATTTAATAAAAGCTTTTGACCACTGATCACACACATTTGAAATCATGTACTTTAACCTGAAAATAGTAAAGGAATATGAAGAATCACCAAGATTTAGAAACTGAACACTGATCTACTGAATCTTTCAGGTCTGATTACTGTGCAACTTTTCCTCTTCTTAATACTCTTTTTCAGGTGCCTTTAAAAAGTCCACTAGATAAAGCAATTACAAAACCCAGATTATTCTGAAGGATTTTTAGGAATTCTTCCCATATTGGTTGGTAACACTAGTTTCAAAATATCTTTGCTACCAATAGCCAAAAGTTGCATTTGTAATACCTTAAGCAAAAAGCAATGACTTTGAAGTGGTGGGGGGGAAACCCCTAAAACCCCCTCCAAATTTGTTTTCCCTTAGGGACCTCCAAGAAAATGAAAAACTTCCCTCTTTTCTAAAGAGATAATCACATTTTAAAAATGGGAAGGGCAACGTTTTATAGAAGGAATCTTCATTAACATAGAAATGCAGTGTATCCACCCAAAACTGAAAGCTGAGCTGCAGCTCTCAAACTGCACCGGACCCGCAGGCCCTGCAGGCCCAGCCCTTGTACAAAGGGAGCAAGTTTCCAGCGTGAACCAATGGATAACCTGTCCCGCTGGCACGGGTTGCAAAAAGCCCCAGGTAGAAACAGCAGCTTCCCAACCAGTCCCACGAAGGAGCAGGAGGAACAAAAAGCCATTTCCACTTTCAGCTCCCACCCGTGCAGTCCTGCCTACTGCCCTCCTCTCACGCCACTGTCCAGGCAGAAGGTGCAAAATTCAGCTTGGTCGGGAATTCCGGCTGTCTCTGAATGAGGAGATCAGTGACAGAACACTTACCATTTTATTCATTCAAGTAAACACATCTAAAATCTTGTAATCTTAAAATATAGCTGGGGAACCTAAGCAGCTTCAGGTGTTTATGGCTTTGCTATCTTTTAGTCCCAAGACTAAATATGGACATGCCCCCAAAGCAGCAACACTAAAACCTAAAAAAATCCCAACAAAAAACCTCCACCCACAAAACTTGCTAAATAGAATTAAAACATCTGGAAAACCAAAGTGAAGTAGCTCCTCAAGCCTTCCAGAAACTTCCAGGAAATCAAGGTTTTTCTCCCCCAAAACCTGAATCTGGCCACCTCATTTTTACGCTGCGCCTTTGCAATGTAAACTTTGGCCCTAACACAGCCCACGGGGACGTACAATGTAACCAGGAGGCCAAACCAAAACACTGGTTCTTCATTTGCCAGCATGTGCCTGACCAAATATGACAGGCAACCCACTGACTTGTCAGATCTCCTGTCCTTCCCAAATTCTGCTGACATTGCATCACAGAGGCTGCAAAACAATCTTATCCTGAGAAGGTTAGTGAAAAAAATGTGCTGCAAAGGTGGTTTCTACAAGCTTTCCAGCACATGCCCCCATTACTGCCCGACAAATGGAGCACCTTCATATAAAGAACTGCAAAGTGGCTGCTGCACTGGACTTTTCTGGTCAGATATTTTACAGCCCAAGCCTTACTGTCTACCCCAATGGTGATAAGTGGCACCAGTGCTAGAACCATCCATACTAAAGGATCTGTTATTAATTATTTAGTTATTTAGTTAATATTAAGTTCCTTAATATTTACTAAAGCCTTACAACTAAAAGCAGACCAGTGCATCGTGTGCAAGGACTGTAAGTCATACAGTGATGTTCTCCAAATGACAAGTGCCACCCTCCAGCAAAACACTATGGATGTGTTTCCCACTTTAAAGAACGTGACAATTCTTAACCAGAGTGATTATAAGGTTTATTCATAACATGACTGGATAGAGGCTCAGCAAATGAAAATCTGGACTGCAAGAATCTTATGTAATTCAATATTTCTCCTACGATGTATCTGGCATTAAAGGAAAACCCCAGGGCTGGTTATACTGCCAAATATTGAGTCTGCTTCAGCAAGACAAACACATACCATTTTAATGTGCTAGAACTTCCCAATGAAGGATTTGCACTGCAGGGAAAAAAGTGCTTGGAAGAGGCACAGGAGGTATGTGCCTAAAATCCTACACACGTGAGCAAGGGCCTGAAGATGAAATATTTGACAGACACGGCTGGCTGTGGAGGAGCTTTCAGAGAGCGGAATTAATTTGCTGTTAAACATCAACACTGGTCACTCAGCAATTCAATTCATCAAGGCAGAACCAAACCTCTTTGGTTGTGTTTAAATGTTATCAGGTAAATATTCATTTTCAACCCATCTAGTTATTGACTTTTCCATCCATGGACCTGCTGATCACGTCATGTTTGCTTGCCAGGGAACTTCACCTTAATGGTAACTTCTTATCTTCAGATTAGTTCCCAAAGAAAAGAGACATATTCTCACAACAGAAACAACCCAGCACAGCAAACATCAGCTTATTTCTCATGATTTGAGTCCCTTCAGTGCCCATGCTTACAACTCCATTTAAAACCCTCACTAACTATTAAAACATTTAAATAAATGTTGAAGATGTGAAATAATGAAGAGCCATGGGAGAAGAGCTCTACACTTTGGATTAATCAACAGTTTTCTCTGGCATTCATTCTTATCCTGGAAGCCAACAGCAGAGCTGCCAGGAGGGTTTAGAATGCAGCCGATGAAATACCTGAGAGCTGCCACCGACCCCCGTCTCACACAGCAACAACTTCACTGTAAGAGATCACTGTTTTATCCGCTCATCTTCCAAAAGCAAAAAAGAATAAGTGTCACCACATAAAACTGGTGGCTATAACAGCACAGCTGAGCCTGTAGGAGAGCGGTATGTGAAAAAAAAAAAAAAGGGGGGGGGGGGGTGTGAGGTAAATTATTTCCAAGCCAAGCATCCGAGATGGAAACCACAAGTTACCCAACACCTACAGCAAAGGATGACCCTGCCCACAACTACCTGAAAGGAGGGGGTCGTGAGGCGGGGGCTGGTCTCTGCTACTGTGCCTGCACTGAGAGGGCCAGAGGAAAAGGGCTTAGGCCGAGACACAGAACATTCAGATTAGATACTAGGAAAAAATGTTTTCATTGTTCGGCTGGTCGGGCATTGGAATGGGCTGCTCAGGGATCTGGTCGAGTCACCGTCCCTGGGGGTGTTCAGGAGACGTCCGGATGCGGCGCGGGGCGATGCGGTCTAGTGGATTAAGGGTCGCAGTGGGAGCGCCGGGCGGAGGGCTGGCTGGGCGGGCTGGATGGCCCTGAAGGTCTCTCTCAACCTTGGCGACGCCGATGCTGTGCCCCGGCCCCTGACCTCGGTGCGGGGACGGCGGGACCCCCCCCACCAGCACCGGGCCGGCCCGGCGGGTCCCGAGGGCGGCGGCGGCGCCACGAGCGGCCCTGGCGCGGGCCGGGCGGGGGGGGCGCTGAGGGGAGAGCGCGGTGGGGCGGGACGGGACCGGGCGGGACGGGACGGGAGGGGAGGGGGCGTCCCGGGATACTCACGTTCCCGCAGCCGGTTCTTGAAATTGGGGTCGCTTCGCCTCTTGCGGTCGAAGTAGATGCAGTAGCCGATGAAGAGCGCCCCGCAGAGCCCCGCGGCGATGGCGCTGGTCCTGCCCACCATCATGGCGCCCCCCGCCCCGCGCCCGCGCCGGCCCCGCAGGCACCTTGGGCCGAGCGGCCGAGGGAAAGGACCCCTCCGCGCTTCCGCTGACGTCATCACACGGCGGCGGCGCGGGGCGCCTCCTGCGGTGCCTGGCGGGAGGCGCCGAGCGCATGCGCGGAGCGCGGCGGCGGGACGGGGAAGGGCTGCCGGCCTCTGGCCCAACACCGCTCCGGCAACTGGACCGGGGCGGCACCGAGTGCCACAGCCAGCCCTTCCTTAAACACCTCCAGGGGCAGGGAAACCACCACCTCCCCGGACAGCCCATTCCAATGTCCGATCACCCTTCTTGTGAAGACATTCCCCCCCCATGTCCAACCCAAACCTCCCCTGGCACAGCTCATCCCATCACCTGTTACCTTGACCCCCACCTGGCATCACCCTCCTTTCAGGGAGTCGTAGAGAGTGAGGAGGTCTCCCCTGAGCTTCCTCCTCTCCAGACTAAACACCCCCAGCTTCCCTAGACACTCCTCATGGGACATGCACTCCAGACCCTTCACCAGCTCCACTGCCCTTCTGTGGACAACCACCAAAATGCCCAAACCAACAAGCGTATCTCGGTAACAATTACAGTTTCATCACACCCGAGTCTGCTGTGAGTCGCTTTTCCTGTAGTCATTTTGGGTAATCCTACACGACTCCAAAAGAAACATTTCCTAGTTAACCTCTGAGGCAAGACCTCAGCTGGAGGTGGATTCCTGGAACACAGAATAAAATCATGCAACACCTCACGCTGCCTTCCGGGAGAAGCCAAATGCCCCAGAGCGAACACCAAGAATGACTACAGCTGTATTAGCAAACAATATTTATGACAAAACAAGCTTACATACATCAATCTTTGTGACACTAATTAGCACTTTTATCTGCTCGATTTTTATCAAAATTCTGTTTGTTTTTTCCAGCTTTTTTTCTAGGAACAGTTTTTAGTCTTTTTGGTTTAATGTTCTTCTTCAACGGGGTTGCTTTTTCACCAACAAAAGAATCATCAGAGTAGCTCTTCTTTTTTGTTGTGGTATCAGCTGTGGCCTTGGGAGCATGAGACCGGTCTGGAATTTTCTGTGGTGCTTTCCTCTTGTCTCCTGTGCGCTGCACTCGTATCTTTCTTCCCATCAGAACAGAGTTGTTGAGTTTCAGAGCGAGATGTACAGCATCTGTGTTCTACAGAAGCAGACACGGAGTTCAAAAGCAGCATTAATTCCAATTCATTGCTTTCAAATTAATAGTTACCTTTCTTTAAAATTTGTAAGCAGGATTTTACAACACAGAGTACTCAAACTGCTCTGGTGAATGACACAAGACCTGTGCTCAGGAACACCAGCACACCCATGCAGCCCACACACTGCGGCACAGATACCTGACAATGGGCTACAGAACAGCTTAAATGAGACAAGAAAGTTAGGGGCAGAGAGACGAAGGAGAAACTGGGGGAAAAAAGGTACTGAGCTGCAGGAAACAAACTAAGCAAGATGAGGCTGGGAGACTACGAGAAAGAAAGCTGTACTGAATCAAAAATGGAGAGTCAGTAAGCACACCAGTTGCAGGAAAGAATTCCACTCGCATTTGGACACATAAGAAATAGGAGAACGTTGCAGTTTGAACCAAACAAACTCATCTATCCCTCCTGTAAGACTTTCCCTTAAAGTCACTTCTTTCACCCCGTTTTACAACTTTTACTTGTACAAAATCTGAAATGGTTTTGTATCTGCTTCCACAGAAATGGTCTTCCAAGCTGCTTTTAACATACACAACAACACTACCCTTGAACATCATACACCTACAAGTATATACAAACCCCAAAAAAGTTACGAAAAAGGTAAAAAAATGCTATAAAGGCAGATCCCAATTCAGATTTTGAAGAATTCCCAGTGTGCTGGAGCAGGCCATGCACACGTACCTCAAAGAGAACATATCCAAAGCCTTTTCCCAGGCCAGTCTTTCTGTCTCTCACAACTCGCACTCCCACGACATCTCCGCAGACACGGAAGTGTTCTCGCACAGCATCATCGAGGATGTCTGCAGGCAAGCACAAGGGAACAGATCTCTCTTCGGCAACACACACAGCTTTAAAAGCCTGGCCCAAACCCAAATATTTCATATCCACCAATTCAGGTACATGGCATCAGTGGTTCAGAAAAAGCCCAGCAAGTTAACAATGCAGACTTTTTTTTAAAAGGCTATTTATTTTGATAGTTACCCTTTCTCTTGCTTTGAAGAGTACAACATAAATCGCAAATAAGAATGAAGGCAAATGCTGAAATAAATTTTTCAAATATTTCATTTATGGTTGGAACACAGTGGAAATTATGATTCCTGCTACATTTTTGTAGCTCCTTCTTACGCCAGCATTTCTTTCTAAGAATTAATGCTGATGATAATGAGCTTGAGCTGGCAGTTTTTCAAGTCAAATGCTCAATGACTGCGCCGTGAATTTTAGCTGAATGGGGGATAAGGGAATTACAGTTTCCAATCACAGCTGCCATACAATTATTTGGATAATAACTGGATATGCAATGATTTCTCTGTCTCATGCCTAAACAGCCAAGTGTGATGTATCATCACAAAAATATAGATTATTCTCTTTTTTGAATAGTTACGCTTCATACAATTCCTTTACATAGGTATCAACATCTATTAAGGGGAGGGGCTGAACTGAATACAATGGGTGTAACCACAGCAATGGGACTTAAGATGAGCTGAGAAAGCTTCAAGCTGCTGAAGTAACTTCAGAGCATGGCAAATCAGAGAGTCATAGAATATTGTGAGGTGGAACAGACCCACAGGGATCATCGAGTCCAGCTCCTCACCCTGCACAAGACATCCCCAAGAATCATACTAGGTGCCTGAGAGCATTGTCCAAACACTTCTTGAACTGTCTCAGGCTTGGTGCTGTGACCACTTCCCTGGGGAGACTGTAACATCCAAACTTTTTTCTGCAGTATGTCCACAGGAACACAAAGTCCTGACACAAGCTCTAATACACAACAGGCACTAGTAATGTCACCACAATCAGATTTGTCACCTGTCAAGATGTTCAGACTGTTTGTTCCAGCGTTACTGTCGCAGTACATGACACATGTGGCTCTGCACCAGGCCACAGACACAAGGCAAGCCTTCATCCAGAGTATTTACACATCCACACGACCCCTAAGTCAGATGCTTGTACCGAGCACCCTGACTCTTTAATACCCTCACACAGACCACAACCAACAAAAATCCCTTCATCTGCTCCCCAGTCTACTCAGAAGCAGCTGAGTATTTCTCAAGCATTGACTTCAGCTGCATGGTAAACACCTCTACGGGGGTAACAACTAATCACCAAGAGCTGTCTGGGCACAGTCACTAACAAACAGAAATTAATACCAGCAAAAGATATTTAGCTACCTAAACATGCTACCCTAAATATCAAGAAATAAATAGTCTAATGTCAACATATTCCATAAATGTTAAGCAACCCAATGCATAACAACCCACTTTGGATGGACCTACCATATGGGAGATTTCCCAAGAATATAGATCGTTTATTGTCATGCTAAAGAAAACAAGAGAGATAAGACAGTAAGTTATTGGTTACAGAAAAAAACCACCAAAACAACCAACCAAAAAGAATAACCCCCCCTAACCAAACCAGAAAAGAGATTTTCTAGTCACACATTTTACTTACTGAACTGGATTTAGATGCGGTGTCAACTCTGATGTGAAATCCACTAGCAATTTCTGTTCCATTCCTTTTGTAGCCAAAAGCAAAAAGTTTTAAAAGTGAAATGAGTGTTATTTAACTTAGAATGTCATTGCATTCAAAATGCAGTGTATTCAAAATGCGAAGTTACTTTTAAGTTTGAACAAACATTTTATTCTTGATTCAAGCAGGAGTGGGGAGATAGTTTAAATTTAGCTGCAAATCTCCCTGAAGTCTCTCTTCAACAGGGAACGAGGAACAAAACTGAGACTTACTCCTTCAGAGCCTTCTCAGCACCACATTCTTCCTTAAAGACAACATAAGCATTAACAAACTTTGCATTGGGGTGCATCTTGTGCCTGGAACATGAAAAGGACACATTACTGTTTAAATCATTTTGATTATATGCAGTGCACAAGCACTTCTTGTTGGACACATTTATGCCTCTGCCTGTTTCATGCTCACTAACAGCTTCGTTTCTCTTACAGGTCAAGCTAGCCCTGTATGTACAAGGGAGTCCCACTGTGTACAGCCTGTCTATGCACCCTGAGCAAGCTTCCTCAGTTCATAGACGTATCCAAAGACTATTGGTAACTTCTTCCTTCCTAAAATATAAGAAATGCAACCTCAGGTAACAAATTACTGGTGCACATGGCACATAATTCTTTATCACTTATCAAGAAAACTTAATACACACAAAGGTAATGACAAAAGACAACCCCCCACAAAATACACTAAAAAAGGCCTTATATAGCCAAACTTTTAAAAACCAACACACAAAAATTATTTTGCCCTTGAAAAATAAAGCACGAAATTCACAAGAGGAACCTACTTGATTGCTGCTACCTTTTTGGATATAGTATCTTCTGCTGGAATCTTTAAGATAAAAAGAACTCGAGTTAGGTGGGCCTACTGTCAGCTTATCACAAAGACTCATTCTTGAAGACAAACGGGAATTCAAGCAGTGCCATTCCCACCCAAAGCAATGCAGCCAGTACAGTGAGCAAATCATGGAAGTGGCTCTTCTTAGAGATGATCTACAAAAACCTTGGAGTTAGAGAGCTTGCTTTGTCTGTTTCTTGAGTTCCACGACTGTTATTGTCAACTATTTTAGCAAGTACACCAATTTACAATCAACATGTCTTTGCTACTATGAATTAAAAACAGGTAAGTAATGCCTTAGCTAAACAAGCAATAATAAAGGCATTCCTCTTTCAGAGAACACAAAGCTCTGATTCTGGATCAACTGCTGCTACAGGAAAAACACATTTGTGCTGCTTCTGTGGTAACATCTCCAAGGCTTCTTCTAATGGCAAACCCACATACCCCCAAACCCGCTTCCAAACTAATGAGGATATAAGCCTTACAAATACTACTGCCCTTTAAGATGAACGAATAATTTTGTTACATAACATCTGAAGAAATAACATACCAAAGACCGGAAGCGAATTGACTGGATTTGTCCATACTTCTTAAAAAGAGATTTCAGTACCTAAACAGAAGATATTACAAACATTCAGTACATTTTCGCACCCTGGTAATGAGAATGATTGTTTAATATTTATTAGTAACACTGTTCTTACACGGTTTTCCTTTTACTTTTATGAGGCCCCTTAAAGGGCTACTAAAATATGCAAGTAATTCGTAACTATTGCTGTGTTTCTTGTGTCAGCTTCTTCTACAGACTGCAAAAACTGAAGCCATGTCCCTTACTATGGAAATAAGTATAAATTTAACATGTTTTATGTAACAATCTGAAGTGCTGTTTGCACTCAAAATTAGAAGCAGACTTTGTAACTGCAGTTCTCATTTATTCAGTCATTTTTTCACTGACAGAGAACCAGACCAGTTCTACTCAAGAAAGACAAACTGTATCCACTGCTGTAAAAAGCCCAACTCCAAGAAACCAAAGAGGTAACCTCTGATGGTTTCTGAGAATGAGCACTGTTTTCTACTTTCCCAAAAGCAATTTCAGTCACAAATGTGCGTGACTTTTCAGCGGGAAACACCCCCTCAGACTGAGGACTGCTGTAACTCCTTTCATTCCTTTAGCTGACAGAATCCACCCACGTACCTGAACAGTACAGTCGACAGGTAAGTTTCCAACAAACACCGTTCTTCTGTCTACTGTTTCATCAGCCACCTTTTTTCTCTTTTGTTGTTTTGCAGTAGTGCCCGTAGGTGAATTAACAACACTTTTGGTAATGGCTTGAGAAGCCTTTTTCTTTTGCTTTGTTTTGTTTTGAAACAGTTTTTCATCCTCTTCTTCATCTGCCTGCTTCAAAGCGTTCTCTCTTATCAGAAACAGACACACAGATTACAATTGATGGGCATAAAACAGGGGGTTTGAAGTCAAAGAACAGAAGCCTCCAAGAGAAATATTTTAACTTACATTTTAAATTACGTTCAACATAAAATTTCACACATTATTTTGTTCATTATGCATTAAATAAACATATCTGACTGTTCCATAACATGGAAAACTATTTGCTATCCCTAGGACATTGCATTCACTATTCAGTAGGAGTAATAAAGAACTACATCAGAATTAAATAATTTGATAGCTCCTAAAAATGAAGTGAAAAAAGCCCCAACCATCTTTGCATGCTAGAACTAAAGACAGATTTAATCCTTCCCAGTATCCAGGATACTCAAAACAGACAAACCTTTGGAATTCTGCCATGTTCTACCAAACCTCTATCTATCCAAACCCGCCAATGAGCAGATCTGAAGGAGCCTCTGGAAGGCTGCTGACATCAACACAGCACACAGGTTCCATGGGCATGGAAGAGGTAACAAGACTCAGTGCCAGAGAGGGGGCAGGGTGTTAGCCTCGTGCTACAATCAAGCACACTTTATTATCCAAACTGCATCGTACAACCTGCTCTGACAGCGTCTTGGTTCAAGTATTTAAGAGAACAGACAGTGTAACAGAGGTTCAGTGTCACAGCAAAGGTCAAGCATGATCAACACAACTCCCTCCGTCTGGCACCTTGCTCCTGCTGAAATCACACCTGCTCCTTTGACTGCAGCTCTGCTGGATAAAGCCAACTATAGCTAGAAAACATCTCCCCATTCTAGAGAAAACTGGATCCAAGTGTCTTCATCTACAACCGCTGGATGTGGTAGCTCTCTAACAGGGAATTTGCATTTCACAGACCCAGCTCATCAAGAAGCTGCATCTATTTCATACCTTCAGCAAAAAGCTACAGAGAAGTTGCACAATCTTGAAAATAATCTTAAGCACCAGGCTGAAGACGAATAGTAGAAGAGAACTTCATTATTTCATCAAACTCATGATATTACGGTTAATCTAGATGTTTTATGATTAATTTAGATGTTGGGCTTTTCATCTTCACCATAAAACGGTCTCACCTACTCACCTGTCTGACAGTTTTTTCTCTGCTTTTGAACGTTCCTTTTTTCTGGCTTTCTTTACTTTTACCGGAGGTTCTTGCACGACGGATGAGCTCTGGTCTTCTGACACTTTCTCCGCTTCTTCCGTACGCTTCCTTTTCTTATTTCCCTTTAAAGAACCGGTAAGAGAAACGGACTTCCAGAACAAGACTCCGGGAGCGCACGGCAAGCATTTAACACGCCGCACGTAACCCACCCGGAGCGCCGCGCCCGGAGCCCGGCGCTGCGCGGGGCGGTGCTGCCCCTGCGGAACCAGCCCAGCCCGCCGAGCCACCCACCGCCGCCGCCGCCCGCCGGCCCTCGCCCGCCCAGCCCCTCACTCACCGCGGGCACGGCCACCAGCACGGGCGGGGCGCCGCCCAGGAACAGCCGTGCGAGGGGCGCGGGGGGCGCCGCGCCCGCCCCGAGGCTGCCCGACACCTGCCCCACCACGTACGGCTCCGGCTCCTGCCGCTCCTTCCCGGCCGCCGGCGGCTCCCGCGCCCCCGCGCCGCCCCGGCGGACCCGCATGGCGGACGCGGAGCTGGGCGGGAAGGGGGTCGGCCCCGCGTCACTTCCGACGCGCAGGGCGCGGGGTGTTCCCGGGAGCGGCCCCGCGGCGCTCCGGGACATCCGCTCCGGGACATCCACTCCCGAACCGTCCCCCCTCCGATCCCTCCGCTCGCCGCAGACCTGCCCCGCGCCCCGGCCGGACCCTCTCCCAGCCACGGCCTGGCCGCGCCGCCTCTGTGCCCCTTCGGCCGAGCTCTGCGTGGGCGCGGTGGCAGCGTAGAAACATCCAGCATCAGGACGAGATGGACATAGTCTTAAGGTGCACCAGGGGAGGTTTAGGTTGGACGTCAGGAAGAATTTCTTCGCAGAAAGAGCGATTAGACATTGGAATGGGCTGCCCAGGGAGGTGGTGGAGTCACCATCCCTGGAGGTGTTTACCGAAATATTAGATGGAGCACTTGGTGCCATGGTCTAGCTGACATGGTGGTGTTCGGTCATAGGTTGGACTCGATCTGAGAAGTCTTTTCCAACCTCACTGAATTTGAATCTGTGATCAGCGTGTGACAGGGTTGTCTCATTGCTTGCCCACGATCCTCAGATCCAACGGGAGCTGAAGCAAACAGGCCAGCTCTTGGGCTGTCACGTTATGTGTCTGATGCAGTTTTTGAGCTGCCAGCATTAGCAAGTTTGTTGGCACCAGTCCTGAATAAAAGGCAAAACAAGTAATGCAGCTGTGGAATAAAGGGAAAGCATTATTCTTGACATGTGCACCAGGTATCCCCTGCCTTGTCCTCTGAATGCTGGGAAAGGTAGGGACCCTCATGGATGGGGCCAGCCCAAGAGAATACACAAATTCTTAAGAATGGGCATGTGGATGCTGCATGACTTCTGAGTGGTTTTTTTCAATCTGCCTTCACGCAGAGGAGCAGCACTGCAGGTGACACAGGTGGGGCAGAAGAGAGTCAGCCACAGTAACACATCCATATGACACTGGACAAGCATTCGGCTGGTACATTTCAGAGACTCAGTGAAGCTCAGCAAAAGGAACAGAGCCTCCAGGAACTGCCAAAGAGCAGGAAATTTCACAGCGTCATGGTAATTACCCAATCATAAGAATGTACAGGCAACAGTGGAGGCTGCAAATTAAGGGAGGTGGGAGCAATGCAGAGCCTTCAAGCAAGGCACGTTTTCTCTTGGCATACGCCAATCTCAGCTATTCCCTACATCAATTGTGAGACGCACAAAACCGAGTCGGTTGCTCAACCAAAGTGTAAAGGATAAACCAGGGGTAGTTTGTTTTGCTTTGCCTCTCAGGTTGTGGTCTGAGCAGGCACTCAGGAGTAAGGGAAGAGCCCAGCAGGCACTGCTAGAGGTAAACTTCCTCAGCGGCAAGCACAGTGCACGTGCCAGGCAGGGAACTCACCCACATGCAAAGCTGCATTACAGTACGTACCCTGAAAAGCAGCTCAGGTTTAACCCACTGAAACATGGGATAAAACTGCCTGGCTAACAGACTGCCAAAGGTACCTTCCTTTGTAACCACTGGGACACAAGTGGTTCCGCAAACCTGGAGAGTACCATTTACAGACACACTTCACAGAAGAGGAGCAATGTAAAACATGCAGAACAAAATGTTTGACTAGCCATCAAACTGCATGAGAAGTACAGTAAAAATTAAATAAACTATGTATTGAGGAAAAGCAAAAATCCTACTAATGCAAAAACTCAGTTTGGGAGCAGGAAGGTGATTAATGATCCCTGTTTTAAACAGGTAAACAAACAAATCCCCCCCCAGACCACAAAATCAGTTAATTGTCACATCAAAACAAATATGCTGGCACTAAAACTGAGAACTGATCAAGAACTAGTAGTGAGTGAAGAGGTGAATTTGCTCTTGCTTACCCAGATGTAGTTCCCAGTTACGTCAATACCTGTTACGCCTACTGAGACTGAAAAGCAGAACTGAACTATTATGACTTTGATTCCACTCAACTTAAACAGATGAAAATACCCACTGAGTAGCCCCACTGAAATTATTAGAATTACTCCTGTCAGTGTCAGATTACTGGTAGTTCTTAACATGATCAGTGTTTCCAAAAGTTATTTATCACTGTTTGCTCCTGTCAGTCTCATCAGTAATCTGTCATTTTGCTGGTGTAACCATATTTTGGTTAACTGAACTGTAGCCAGCAGTCTGTTTCAACAGGCACTGCCTCCATGATGGGCCACGCTTTCTCTTTTTGCTGAAAAAGAGGATGTATTTGAATTAATTGCCAAGAGGACAATTAGCCAGTGCACCTGCTCTAATGTATCTTTATATGTCTATACAGCACATCAGAGATCATTTGCTAAATTGATTCTGCAGCTTGACGTAATTTTAATGAACACACTACAGTTGCTTAATTAAACTGTTAGAAACAAAATCAGGGATTCACAAACTATGGCATTTTATTTCAGAGGCCTTTGCTTACATTTGTACAATATATTACATAACTCTCCATTTTCTGCAGAACCTAATATATATTTTATAGCTTTTTTCTATAAGCTTTTCCTTCAATGTCTGTCAACAAATTTTTACAGTCCTGTACAATTCTGAATACTTGGAAACCATTTTCAATAAAATCAGTTATAACCTTAAGCGCACACTACGAAGACTGAAAATGCTTTTCTTAGAAAAGTCAAATGAAAAGGATTCTGACACGCTAGCATCTACAAACAAAATGCTTTGAATTCTTACATGTTGTATTGCCAGAAAACAAAGAAAAACATGCCAGCCCCTATTTCCCCAGGCAAAAGAAGTACACAGAACTACAATTAAAACAGTAAAACAATCTGTACAATAAAGTACTGTGTATTAACA
This sequence comes from Platyrinchus mystaceus, assembly GCA_035041135.1. Classification (NCBI taxonomy): domain Eukaryota; kingdom Metazoa; phylum Chordata; class Aves; order Passeriformes; family Tyrannidae; genus Platyrinchus; species Platyrinchus mystaceus. Next base: position 44,055,581 of record JAWWLV010000121.1, read on the forward strand.
GTGCCAGGTATTAAATAGCTTGAATGAACACTTCCGCAATATACAAATGTCTTACAAAGGTATAGAATTAACAGGAGAGAGCTTGGGATCCATTCAACATAAAATCAATACAAGTGAAAACATTTTGAAGTTGGTTTTGGAATTTGTACAAGGCATTTAAAAAATTAAACATCTACCACTCGGCTAGCTAGTTATTTTAAAAACAATTACCCTTTTGTGGCAGTGTTGGTATCAGCAACCACAAATTATAACCTCACACCTTACTCCCTCTTGAAGTCCTCTCCTTGAAGCTCATAATAAAATAAGCATTACAAATGAAATATTTGTTGCTTTAAGGGGAAAAGAAACATTTACAAGAAAACACAAAAATATACCTGTTATAATCCATTATGAATAAATATACACTTTAAACTGGCTGAATACAATCTTTATACATTAAGATTTAATACAGTTTGTTAGCCATTTTCTTTCTTTTTCATAATGTATTTTATCAAAATTAAAAAAAAATACTGTTTTATAGAAAAATGGCAAAGTACAGTAGTTTCATTCCAATTAACGGGTTCTTAAAACCCAGAGTAACCTCTTTAAGCCTAATTCAAACCTGTAAACATTAGTCAGTCTTTTTTTTTTTTTTTTTTAAAGGAATCCTCATATTTGGTTATCAGGACTGATGTCAAACATCCTACTAACTGCAGGTTTTGAATAGATGTGCTTGACGTATACAATTAAAGCCACTATAAGGTGACTTAGCAGTTAAAAAACAATTAGCTTGTACAAATGAAAATATTTTCAATATTTGTCATAAATAAATGGAAAAATATCAAATGTTCCAGCTTTAACAAAATACCAGGGAATATAGTAAGCCTTACCACATTGATTTAGATCACCCCAACAACTCTATGCTTATTGTCCTGTCTCTACAGGCAGTGAACAGCCTCCATTTGCCACAGTGGAAGGCCTTCGAGTCACTAGACTTACAATTCCCAGACAAGTTGGAAACAATTATTGCTTGAGGAAAAGCAGTTTGTTGTACTTTTTCTTCATAAAAGTGCACTTAAGTGCAAAGTTAGCTTGTCAAGAAACAACTTTAAATATAAAATAGTGCTTGTCTGAATTTTGTGCCACTGTGCAGTATAAAAAAAAAAAAAAAGGAAAAAAAAAGAGTGGCCCTCAGCAGCCATTAAGTGCAAAGTGCTTTGGCAAGTCCTGCTGTCACCTGCACTCAACTGACATTCCATTCTGTGACGAACTTGACATAGAGGGTTCTGCTAACGTTAACATAACTGCAGCCGTAATGGAACTAGAGGAAGGTGATGAGGAGGAAGATGATGTGGTAGCAGCACCTGCACAGAAAAACACAGGTTATACAGATTTGTAAATCAAGCAATAAAAATGTTTTCCTATTCAACAACAAGCACTGCTATACACTGATTCCAGCAACTAATGCCTAGCAAATAAAAAGAAAAAATCCTCTATTCCCTAGTTTTGTAGTAGGAAATACCCTGACAGAAATACTCAGCTGTGTGCAAGGCAGTACAGCATTTTTAACCCTTGCAGCCCTGGTTCCTTAACCACCCAGATCAAGGGCCCAGCCAAAGGATGCCAGAGCTCATTCCTGACCCACTAGCACAGTCAACCGTTCCCTTTCTTTCCTGTGGGAATCAGCACTGAATCTGCATTTACACCCTGCTCCGGCCACCAAGCAGCAACTGCAATTCCCATGTGATGGCTGCAGCTATAAAAATCTTACTACATGTGGCATTTCTCACACTAAGAAAATGATACTTTTCGAACTCCTAGAAGCAGGCACACTAGAACATTCCCTACAGCAACAGGTGCAGCAGCTTCAGAAAGATGAGCAATTTGATTGGCCTCCCTTAAACTCATGGAATAAACCCCTTATCCTAAGGGCAAAGCACTAACTAGGCCCACAAGCAATACTACAGTAAATTTATCTATAACTTGAAGAAAAGTTATTTATACCCTTAGATACTTTGTTCACTGGATAAAGAAGTTTATATTTCTGTGTTTTTGTGGGTTTTTTTCCTGTATAGTAGTTCTGCCGGAACAGCATTAAATAGATTGCATGCCTTGTTAATGCTCCTTTACATAGTCACTGGGTATCTAATCCCTACCTTCTGAAGATCATAAAATAACTGTACACAGCATTTCCCAAAAACCAAACAAACCCACACTCCTAATGGCACACGTTTCCCTATAAATTATCCAATCTTGTTAGCACCTTAATAACATGACATGCAATTTAGCCCTATAAAGTAGAATTTAGTTCCCAGCACTTACTTTCCCGTTCTTTTTTCTTTAAGCGCTTTCTTCTTCGGTCAATGGAAGCCACCTCAGATTTCAAGGACAGGTAATGTTTCCTGATTTCTTGCAATTTCTCTTGGAGAACTGTTATGCGCTCAGCGCTAGTCAAATTTTCCAAGTCAGCTACGAGTTAAACAATCTTTGTTAATTATTGCTTATTTTTAAGCATTTCCAAACACTTCTGAATGTCAGTGAAGTGGGAAGTACTCAAATCTTAGTGATGTGCTTTGAGGTAACAGACAGCAAAGCTAAGAAACACAGAAACAGCAGCAGCTGCTGTTTGTTACCACAAATTTGTTCACATTTTTTTTATTATTTTTTACAAGACACCATCATACACTTTTTTGGGTTTTTTTTAAGGAATGAGGAAAAAAATGCATTCCACTCCCCATAGGAAGGAAAACAGAGTAAAATTAAGACAACTGGTGAAAACATAAGGGCCAAAACTAGCTTTGAGGCTGTTGTTTTCAGTCCTTGCTAGAGCTCAGTTTGGCCCAAGACACCAGGCCCAACTTGTCTTGGTTGTGACAGAACAAGCAGGTTACAGCAGGAATCTGAACAGGTGTGGGGTGGTTCTATTAGAAACCACGGAGTATGGGCTGTAAGGTGTAACCATACAGGACCCTCCTCGCCGGACACAGCCAGCACAGGAGCTGCCATGGAGCTCCCTGGCTATTTCCAGCTGGGAGCTCTCCATAGCTGTGGGTGGCACTGGCAGGAGAAATTCTCAGTTCAGTCCAGGGCAGCCACACTGGAGAAACTCATTTCAAAGACATTTAAGAATCATTTAAACTACTGCATGGGGTGCAGAATGCACTCCATCAACCTCCATTGAAGGTAGCACACAAGGACCAAGAGCCACAACTACGATAGGCTGTGGGAAACGAAGAAAGCTCAGAGACACTGCAAGTGTCTTTGACTCTGCAACAGCAGGAAATATGTCAAACAGCACCCCATAGACCACCTTCTGCCAAGCAACTTTACTATATGGAATGTAGCCAAGGTAGAAAGAAAGGAAGGAAAAACTTTAAACGTGTTGTACCAGGAAAGCATTCAATGAATCTCAACAGGCCCATAAGTGATAATAAAGACCCTTTACATTACACACTCTTAAAGAGCACCAGAATGTAACTTCACTGTAAAGAAGTACTAGGAGAAAAATACTTTTTAAAGTAGAAGAATGCTGAGATTCAGGGTTGGAGAGGAAAAAAAAAACCCATCACATCAGGGTCAGATTCAATTAATAAGTTGCACTAATATCACTAATATTAATAAGCCACTGATCTGTTTTTCAGATAAGCAAATGCATGATCCTTTCCACACTGCTCATCTCTAGCTACACCTAGCTCACCCCTAGCTGTACCTGTAGCTTGACTGAAACAAACACCATGAAAGCTCTTAACATTAGAAATAGTAAAAATGTGCTGGGTCACTGAGGCAAAATGGAAGGGGAAAAAGTTACAAATCAATCATCCAAGTGTCTGAACGCTAGAGAATGAGGAGTAAAACAGCAAGGAAATATCAAGGGAAGAAGCACACAGAGTAGATAACGCTCATCTCAGAATGGCAGGTATGCACAGGACAGCAAAACTGCAAGTCAGCTCAGGAGCCATATCTAAAAACAGTCCTGGAAGAGTGTGATATAGGCAGTTCCCTGTGCTGCAATTGCAAAAAAAGAAATCAGGCTTTATCACAAAATTAAGCAAACTCAGGATGAAAAAAAAAAGCCAAAACACAGAAAATTCAAAAAGCCTTTTTATACTATACCACAAGATGCCACTAGGTGTGTTTTCAAGAAAATACTTACACATTTGAAAACTCCATTTGTAAACTTTGGGCAAACGATTATTCTGTTCTTTGAGATCAGACTCCTTCTCTCCATTTTTCCCACATTTTCCTGGAGATTGTGTTCTTGTGAGTGATTTGGTTTGGTGAGATTTCATGCCAGTAGAAACCGATTTTGCTGACTGAGACTTGGACACACTTTCACCAGCAGACAGTTCGTCACTGTCACTGCTGTTTGCTGAAGAAACAAGGAGACATTGTTACAAAACAAAGCCCAAACCAAAGCTTATCAGAAGCTATTCCTGCACTGATTTTCACTTAACGGGACTTTATTTGACCCAAATCCTTTAACTCTAAAATGACAGAACTCATCCTGGTGTAGCAGCCTGGCACACAGCTCTCTGCATCACTGGTGCCCAGGTACAGAACCACAAACCAGATATATAATGGGGCCTCTGTTGCATGCTGTGAAAGGGAAATCTTGTGCTGGAAACACCACCCTGTTAAATTGCTGTGTAGGTAGACTCAGAACTGTTCTGTGGACCTACGGGAACTACGATCCTACAGAGCTAGAAGGTGGTTAGAAATACCAGACTCTGGCACCACAATCCATCCAAAAGGCTGGTAAGGATTTTGCTGAAAGTGTATGTGCAAAAACATAAGGGGGTGGGGTCAGGACACACTTCCTGTAAGGAGACTCTTGAATACAACCCAACTGCTCGAGGTCCCCAGAGGCAAAGGGCACTCTGCTCTCTGAATGGTTCATCGCACTTGTTGCTCTAGAACCACAGTCATAAGTAAATTGCCTACATTAGAAAATAAGGCAAAGAGGCAGTCCAATGTGTCAGCCTTGTGCCGAAATGAACCGCATCAGTCTGCTTATGAGGCTGTATTTTTTCTAAGAGTTCACAAGATTGACTGTAATGTCCCGTCTCCCATTTACATTTGTTATATCAATTTCTAACACATATTCAATATATTTATTAATTTCTATCTCATTTTTGAATAAACAATTACAGACAAGCCTTTGACTGTATTTTTAGGACATGTGTGGCAGAAATAAGAGTAAACAATCGTCCTTTCCTTCACCGTATGTCACCCTATTTTTTCTCTATAAAAGGACTATCAATAATCTGAATATGTGTGACATAATCTACAAATTCCTCAGACATGATCATAATTTTTTTTTTTAATTTTTAGAAAATATCTTTAGCTGACCCAAAACAGAAGAACTTTTTCAACCTCAAGTGGAGAAAACTAACTATAAAGCAACAGGCTGAACTGAACAGAGTTTTCTAATCAAACTGCCCAAAGGACAGTAACAAAGTAATCTGTCTAAAAAACAAGATTTATGAGTAATGATTGAAAGGATGATTTTTTTTAGCATTACTGAAATAAAACTGGCAAAAGCAATGACAGGAGACTGTAATTCAACACAAGTCTAGTGAAGCAGTGGAATAAAATGCCTAGGAAATCTTCAGAATCTCCATCATTAGAGTAGTTTTTAAAACCATGTTGAGCTCCGATTTATTAAGAAAAACATATGCCTCAGTTGTGCCTGCCCTGAGTGTTGACAAAATGAGGCCTGAAAGTTTCTTTTGGTCCTGGCCTTCATGCTTTGGTGATCTACAGAGGAGAAACTGAATACCAAGATACCCATAGTGTGAAGGAACTCAGCTGGCTGCAGAGTTGCTGGTGTTGGCTGGTTTAACACAAAGGCAAGAGCTGAAGCTGCCACAAAAGCAGGTTTAACAGGTATCCTTGAATTTTGGCAAAAGCGTTTTTTTTTTGCTTACAACTAACTCCATATTTTATCTATTTATTTTTCTTATCACATTCAGCAGTGCCTGAAGTCTAACCCAAACAGCACATACACATCAAGGACTACATGGTACAAGAAACAATTCTAGATTTGAAGTGTTTGCATCCTGATGGAGACAGAGGTTGAGAGAAAGGGGTAAATTCACCAAATCCAAGGGAATAACGGCAAGGCTAAAAATGGTTGTATTAGTTATGCAAATTCAGTTTGTTTTGCTACTTCAACTCCTGGGGTGAGGGAAGGAATAAGGATAATAGAAGAGACTAGAGAAATAGAATTAAAAAGAATAAGAAAATATGAAGAGAAGATCAATGAACATGAAGGAAAGGTGGAGTGAAAGCAAATACCAGACCAGAAAGTGCAAACTTTTTGTAAAAGCTGTTAGAAGAAAGAAAGCGGGGAGGGAAAGAAAGGAGGTGGGGGAGACAGGGGAAAAAAGGCTTGGTGTATGCTTTGTATCCTTCCTTTAACTGCATTTTTACAGTTATCCTCCTGAGCCCACTCTCTAGCTGACTATTTTATGGTATTCTTTATTAACAGTGAAATGAAGCAGTAACTGATCTTGTCTCCCAAACACACGTGCATATGACCCCTAATACACCTTTGCTTTTATTAAGCTTCCCAGTACTGTAGTTTCTATTCCAATTAGCTTCTACAACTACAAAAAACTGCAAAAGCTACACTATTTACTGCACAGGAAGAAAACAAGAGTCTGTATTCTTCTGGAATTGTTCTCATATTTGCTAGAGGGTAGAGATATTAACCTCTAAAAATTTATCTTGCAGAAAATACAGAGTGTAATTTCCTTCAGGTCCTCTAAAACAGGCAGTTATCATGATACAGAGATACCTGTCCCAATTCTGCCATGTGTGAAATACTTTCTCTTCTTAGTCTTCCTGAATTACACAATATTAAGGACCTCTTAGAAATAGGCCCAGAAGTAATACAAGATATTTAAAAACACTTTGGCATTCAGGTAAAGCAGTTTCTTCATTTAAACAGTATTAAGAATTCCCTGATGAGAACATTTTGTCCTAGTATATTTTTTATGTCCAGATTTTATCTCCTACAATCATTCAAACAGATGACATGGTATTTTCAAACATTTCATTTCACACTAAGCTGCAGTACTTACTAGTTTTACTTTTCTTTTTGTTGTTCACAGATGTTTTGTGGCTTCTTTTCTGCTTTTTTGAGGAGCTACCTCCTCCTTGAGCATCTTTAAGTCTTTTTTGGCCTGTACAGACTACAATTGGGAAAAGAAAAAAAAAAAGAAGAAATTGAAACTAAATAAATGCTTGCACTTCTCTTTTTCTCAGTCTCATTCCCCCTCCCCCCCATCAAAAATACTTCAAAACTTAAGTCTGTAGACAGCAATGCAACTGTTCCTGCCTATCCTTAATACAGCTCAGTTTTGTACTTATATTGACAAGAGGAGGTGAAAGACAATGGAAGGCAACTTTTTTTCATATAGAGTGCACAGGTAAGATGATTACAGATAACTTTCCCACATACATCACCAGAATTTCTCTTGAACCATGTGGATTTATTTTTTTTTTTAATACTGTAAATTAAATAAGAATACATTTACTAAAAAAGTTATCAAGACCTACTGGAACTGAAAAATGTTTTTAAATGTTTGCTGTACTTGGAAGCTGTGAGGAAAAAAAGTGAAGCCATCACTTGTGATCAATAGTTACATTAATTGAAAGTATTAAAATCTTAGATAACATTAAAAAGAAAGCAACAAAAAAAGGAATGCAAACAAAAAAAAAAAAACACCCAAAAAACCCCCAAACAAACAAAAAAAAACAAACAAGGGAAAAAGTCCACTGGTACTTGTGACTACAGAGGGAAAAAGTAGAAAAGGAAAATAAAAGAATTCTAGTACACATGCTAAAAGGGAGTGTTTTAGGAGTTGTTCAAATGTTGTTTCACAACCATGTGACTTACAAACTAAAAATGACCCCTGTAATAAAACAATTTAAATTAAGGAACCCAATTTTCTGAAGCAGGCAACATGCTGACAAAATCAGAGAGGAAGATGAAGTCTACTGCATGTAAAAGTAATCTTGTACAATAGTGTAAAACTTCTAAATGGCAATAAATTCCTTTCATATAAAAAAGCAAACGAATTAAGTTCTAAACCTACGCAGCTATAATTAACAAAGCAATACAGATGTATTTATTGATGGCTACAAATTCACCTCTTCCAAACTCTCTCCTTTGTTTAAGGAAACAGATTTTGTTGCATATTTTCAGAAGAACATTTCCAACAGAATGCTGAAGGTCACATCACTTAAGGGCATTTTGAGCAAAATTAGTTAATTGTTAACTGAAATCTACTGAGATGAGGAAACCACTTTTATCTCAGGATTATAGCCAAAATGTATTTTTCTTCCTTTATGTTCATAATTTTTAGGCAATACAACACAGTCAAAGTAGCTGTACTTTTGATGAACTGCAAAAGAGCCAGCTACTTTCAGAAAAAAAGCTTTTGGATCTTGCCAACAGTTAAAAAGCAAGCAGCAGTACACTGACATCATGTGCACAAGTGTTGGTCATGTTTATTATCCCCTTTTCTCTAGTGGTTTCAAGATAGGAACTTCAATCTGCAAAATCACAACTGATAGTGAAACATAGCTAAGAAGGTCAATGCTTGTTATCAGCTTGACTTGAGTCTTATGAAGTTAATGTTCTAAAAAACTACAAGTTTGAAATGGCTGCCTAAACAGCCTAGCAGGAAGAGGGCTTTCTCCCCCCAAAAACACACCTTACAGAGAATCAAGTTTTATGCAAGAAACAGCATCCTCTGCTTCTAAGGAGGGTGTTTAAAGTACTTCCATCTTGCTACAATAAATATGCCTTACACAAGCTATTACAGTTTGCTCTGGGCTTTTCTTGCCATGTCTAGTATAAACTTCATTCTTATATACTTTATCCCTCATTGACACCATCACCATTTTCTTTTTAATGAAAGGCCAATAAACTTCTTGGCAGATCATATGTGGCTACTTCCACACATTTGAAATGGACAACAGGCTACTACTTCCTCCAACAACTAACTTCCCTGCAGCATAACCACAACAGAATGAAAACACATCAGCAATGCTTAAAATGAGAGCTGGTTAGATTGGGAACAGCTCTGTTTACCCTTTCCTTTACCTTTTTCAGCATGCTCTGGCTCTGGTTGATTACTACTACTGGAGCTGACGCTGGCATCAAAACCTGTTGGAGAAATATTTCCCTCAGACTGGAGGTCTTGCAGTTCCCCTGCCACACTGTCCACCTCTATTGTGCTATCTGTTTCACTTTTGATGCTTCGTATCTCTTCTTGATTTGGTGGCAGCGTCTCAGAGACAGTGACACTGGACTGATGTCTACTGGACTCCGTTACAGTTACAGAGGAAGGCGACTCAGGAGTTGTAGGAGGAGTATTTAGCACTGAATTGCTGCCACTGCTTGGAAATTCAACTTTCTTCTCACCCACTTCAGTCGGTTTCTCCTCAACAGGTTTCACATCCACAGTAGCCGGCAAAGATTTTTCAAGGTCACAGCTAGGCAAAGATATACCTTCTTCTGCAAGAGTCTGAAGCTGCTCCTCTGCTGCAGCATCCTCGGGAGCAGCATGTGGAGGAGAGGCGGCAGCCTCAGTGTCAGAGTCTGAGAACAGTTCCTTCAGAGTTTTCTTCGGCCATTGCCCTTGAATACTTGACCAGACATCTTTTCGATCCTTTGCTCTGGTGTTCTGAAGTCTTTCATCAGAGTTATTTAGAAGCTTTATTCTTTTCTCTCCCACTTCAGAAAATCCAGAATAGAAAGTACTTGTCCGTAAAGACTTCCTTTTCTCCTCTAGTCCATTGTACTTTTTTGTTGGAGTGATTTTCAGTTTAGATTTGTCTTCCTCATCTTCATCTGAGGAGCTGTTACTGCTGTTTTCTAAACTAAGGGAGTCTTTGTTTTTGGACTTCTCATCCTTTCTGTTAGGTGACACTGTCTTCAAAGATTCTTCTGCAACACAATGTCTTCGTTTACCACGTTTCACTTGTGGTTTTGCTGTTTTATCCACTATCTCCTTTTTTACATCCTTTCTCTTCTTTGTGGCTTCGTCTTCTCCATCGAAGTCACTGTCTTCAGATAACTCTTCCATCTCTTTTCGCAGTCTTTCAGGAGACTTGGATACTGACTTGGACACTCCTGCATCTGTAAGAGCTTTAGTTTCTTCTGGGAGGGATGAACTGCTCTGTTCTTCTTTTAGACGGAGTTCGTTTTTATCTTGGCTTACAGCTTCAGGCTGAGATTCCTCTTTGCCATCAGCATGTACATTTGGGGCACTTTGGTCATCTTCTTGCTCACTATCATCAGAACTTTCAGAAGCTAATTAAAAGTAAATCCAAAAAAAAAAAGGAAAAACAAAAACAAAACAAGAAAAGTTTGTCTTGATTCTGGTTACAAAGAATTATTAACAAAAACAAAAACAACTCAAGAAAACTCTACAGATACGAAGACATGCTATAGTAATCTTTAGCAGTATATCTTTTAAATAGTACCTCCTGAAGAGTTCAAAAACTTAAGGTATAATGGCTAGATTAGAAACTAGAGAGATTCTGTATTATACAGTACATCTCCAGGAATTTCTGAAGAGGTGGAGAAAGCATAGAGTGCATCAATCCATAAAATACAAGCTTCTGAATAATTAGCCAAACCAGGAACTGAAAGACATATTTACATATTTCTTACAGGTTACAAATACTACCATTATCTGCCTTTTTTCCAAAGCCTAAAACAGAGACATCATTTTCCCTGGAAAAACCGCAGTCTAAAGGACAGAATAACAACACACACGCTGGATACGCTCTAACAAACCAACGTGGTGACCAGCCTGGAAAAGGGAAGTGAAAGCAATAATGGACGGCACTTAGAGAAACAAATGGACAACAAGAGTGTAGGACAACAGCAAGAACATTCAGGGTCAGCAACAAAGAAACTGAGAAAAGAAGAACAAAGGTACAATGGAGAAGGAATCATCAGCAATCCAATTCAATGGGAAAAGGCACGGATACAAGGAGAAATATGGCAATTGGCTCAAATATCTATATACATATAACTCCTTCATTTGTAAAGTTAATTACAGATTAATTATAGCACTCATAATAGTGTCACCACTAATTGCTTTTTTGTTTCTCATTTCCTAAGGAAATGAAGCTTCATAGATTATGTTGACTGTTATTCCACCTACAATTTTGGAACCCAGTGGCCAGTGTCATCCAAATTCAAGTAAGCCTGAAAGATTATTAAATGCACTTAACTCCCACAAAAATTTGTGGTTACCCAAACTACCTATACTATATGATTTCTTTCTCTGGAGGCTAAAGGGTAAAGGATAAAAAGAAGTAACTCTAAACTAAGGATAAAGAGAAGCAACCAGTTATTATAATGCTGCTGTAAATGTGTGGGAAGGGGCAAACAATATTAGCAACGATGGACATGCTGATATGAAACCTGGCTTTATTAGTTCCATTTTTCAAGGCAAAAAAAAAAATTAAAAATAATGGATCCTAAAAGTTAGATAAAACAAAAATTGAAAATTTACACATTAGATAGGAAACAAAAGTTTTTGCTCTTTATCAAAGAGAATGGCAACACATAGAATGTAACTGACTGTTAACGCACTGAATACACACAACCTGTTTTCAGAAACTGCCAACATTGCTTTTGTCCAAGGGTTATTTCTGAACATGATGTTATAATTAGCCAGACAGACAAAAAGCATGCAGTTGCATCAGTTGTTCTACACTTGTTGTCATTTACTCCTGTTTAAAGGCCATTTACAGAATTAGAAAACTTTAAAGTACAATACCTTGTAGCCCATTAATGACAGAAGTAATTTCTAATGATTTAACTGGAGCTTGTTCAGTATTTTTGGCTTCAGTGCTGTCAAGTTTGGACCCAGTCTCTGGTGATGTGCTGGTGTGAAAGGGGGGTTTTGACAAACGTCGCAACTTACAGGGTTTAGGAGAATACTTCTCTTCCTTCTCTCTGTCAGTTTTATTCTAGGTGAAAGAAAAGATTTAAAAAAAACAACAAACATTTCCTTTAGGCACACATATTAAAGATTACAAGTACACAATATTTACAGTTATCTTTAACATTCAACCTGTCAAGCAAAGCTCTCCTCTTTGTTTGAAAGATTACAAATACCTTTCTGTGTTCCTTGCCAACACCTTTCCATTGAAGACAGGGACTTTGCCAATACTAAAACAAACTGGAAAGCAAACACAGACAGTGCTGTAGGAGCAATGGCACCACAGGATGCCAGCCTCAGCAGTGGCAGGGCAGCTGTCAGGTTCTGAAGGTGCTGGGCAGGCGTTAGGAAGAATGCCAGTATCTGTGGCAGAAGGAAAAGCTTCCTTGCAGCTCATAGTCCAAGGAATATGTCATCATCAAAGCCTAAATATCAGTTGTAAATGAATGAATTTTGGAAGAAATGCTTGGCAATAAAATAAAGTCCCATGCACATAGACCAGTCATAGGTTTGCTCTCCAGAAACAGGGAGCTTACAAATTTCCCTCCCTGAGCTGGCTCCCAATACTGATAATAATTTGGATCCTTCTCATTTGTTTTCTGTAAATCATACAGTACATTTAATTAAAAATACAGGAGAGAAGGAAAGAGAAGCTTCCCCACCCCAAAGAGAAAACCCAAAACCTCCATGAAAACAGTATCCATATTTCAAAGGCTACGAAGTTGCTTTCCCTGTCAAGCATTTGTAGGCCAATCAAAAGGTGAGGAAGGGAGGTGGGGATTACTGAAGTATGTATCAAACCAAAGTTGGGGGGAACAAGGGAGAAAAGGGACAAAAACTACCTTTATTTTCTTTCGATGCTTAATTTTTGGTACATTTTTATCAGCTGGCCTCACTATCTTGTCTGCCTTTATCCATTCATCATACCTAAACACAAAAAAAAATTGTACACATTTATGGTTTCAAGAGGATAATCACAACATCATAAGAGAAATTTAATCAACGAAAAAGGAATTAGTAGGAATATAAAACAGAATTGGAATTTGAGTCCAGTAATTTGAGTACTTTTCAAATCTGTGAAGTTTCAGGTAAGGTTCAGAGGATTAAAGTTTTTTTACACTGAAGGGTAACTGCAAAATCTGCTATTTTTCCTGGCTGCACTGAACAACAGGAAATCCATGTATACAGGTAAAACAAACTACCTGAATGAGAAATCTTTATGCTTTATGGACCTCCAAGAGGTATTCTTCATATATATATGTACACACACTGCAAAACCTTAACAAGAAATTCTTACAAGTGCATAAAATGTGACCAGTTAATAAAATAAACTCTTTTGATCTCAAGTGTCTGCAAAGTAGTATTCGGAATGATTAACTCTTTGGAGACACTAACTTTTGAGTCACTGACTCCACAGTAACACTTTTCAATTCCTTTTCAGTTAAATATTTCCATTTTGTATCAGAATGATACAAGACAAAAACATACTAAATAGTGCCAAGATATTAACAACAGGCATCTTATTATCTAAGACTGGCCCTGTTAAATACAAATCCAGGACTAAAAAAGTACATTCTTAGTAAGAATACACTGTAACTATGGTACTATACTTGCCACCAGATTCTTATGTATTTCTGAAAAGAACTTCATAATCAATTAAATCAATTTTTTTCTCCCAATTAGAATAAGCTGTTTTACTATAACTGTGAATTCAAGAACCATCTGCTCAAGAAAGGTCAGTTAAAAATTAGTATGTATTAACATACACACAAATTCTGACTCCTCTAGGTAAACATGAAAATAGAGGGGGGGAAAAAAACCAACTTCAAAAAATCCACCACCACTAAAAACCTAAAAATCCAAACCACACACCCCCAGACAATTAGTACAAGATGGAGTCAAGCACAATGCACTCATGACCATGCTGACTTTCCACCATTTTTATATAAACAATGACTACTGACACAGTCCCAATTCAGCTTCTTTGCAACACTGCCAATTATATCCACAACATTGACACATAAATTAAAAACATATAGAGAAAAACATGCACGTTTGCAACTTGCTTTCATGTATATGCTGAGATTTATGCAAAGTATTTCAGAAGCCCAATAATGTATTTTATTAACTTAAATTTCACACAGTAATACAGTGAAAAATGAATTAGCAGTTACCTCTGAAAAACAGCTTTCCAAAACAATTTGTTGGGCTTTTTTTCCCTTCTATGTGACATAAAACCCACAAAATCTTGCAGCAGACCATGCAGACTATGACATACCAAGACTGCCTATACTGCTGCAGATACCACTGTCATTGTACTATTATACTGTGATTACCAGGTGAAAGGTCAGTAAATAGTTTCTCTCCAAAACTGAAATATAACTGCAGAGTTTCCCAATATGGAAAAATCCCATATTCTATGAGACTGTGGGAAACCCTATGTGTAGCAACCTTTCTTCAAGTCAAACATGCTTTCTACAAGGAATACTGCTAAGTGACTGCCAAATGGACTTTGTGACCCACAGACAGGTAAGAGTATTTTATTAGGTCTAAATGCTCACAGGAAAACAACACTAGGACTTGACAAACACGGTGAAAAGTGATGATTCTGACAGTGTCTTTTCTGCCTCAACCATGTTGGAATACAAAATTTGTATTCACTCATTCTATGCATTTCCAGTAAGAAAACAATCTTCCCCCTATGCAAAGTCTGTGCACAACCCACACTGTCTGATTCACGGTAACTGCAGTGCCTTTTGGGGCGACAGCTGATAGACATGGGGGCACCCAATAGCAAAGGAGACGTGCAGAATCTGAAGGGAGTATCTCTACACACCACGGGGTCTTAAATGTTATGTATTAGAAGCAGTGGTCACACAAGCCCTCATCTCAAGGAGCACAAATTGAGACACTATGCGTGACAGTCACAGTTTCTGGCCAGAGCATATCCTGCTTTACTCCTGACTGTACAAGAAACAGCAGACAGACCCTGCAAAGAGGCCCAGCGTCACAGAAATCTCCAGGGAATCTTCTCCAGGGAATGAGCTGCCCACACTTCACACCTTTGCATCACACACCTCCTTTCACTATTCACACATCAGATGCATATGGTTTGCCTAAACCTGGGACGAGACCCCAGGCTGAAACAGATCCTGAAAAAGGATACATCCCAAGCCACAGCCGACAACAACCTGACCCTAAATTGCATTTTCCTCTACTGCATAACACAGAAGCACTCTGAAAGCTGCATTTAAATGGAGTGTGTGACTCAGACTAGAGTCTTTCTTTCTGGAATTGCACCTGCTAAAATATGAAAATTTACTTCATCAATAATCTTGCCTTAGACAGTCTGTTCACGAAACAAAATAAACCCAAAAATATTATGAAAAAAAGATCTTCAGCTCTCATTACAAGAAGTATGTGCTTTCAGAAGACCTGGGTTGTTTCACTACAGTGCTGTCTTTCTCACTTACTTGCTTCACCACCCTAAAGTGAGTAGATGGGTGCAGGGATGAGGGAAAAAAGAAGGGGAGCTGCTCTTAAAGAGTTTGCAGACTTTTTTGAGAACCAAGAGGAAGGATTTAATATGAAATTATTATTTACTTAATTTTTTAAAATCAGGTTTCATATGAAAACCTGAAATGCCTTCATAAGGAACATCCCCTCTTTGCCTTACTAAAATGAAGACAAAGAAGAGCCACTAAGGAGAGAAGCTTTTCTGCCCTACTGGTTAAAACAAATGGCTGCCAGCAAGGGGAGTTTGAACAGGAAGGAATAAAAAGAGCTAAAATGAAATGAATAGCTATACAGCAGAAAAAATAATTGGCCCTTTCCATCAGAGTAGGTACTGATTCTATTACACCCATATGTACTACCTGCAAGCTAAAATACATCACAACATACTCTCAGAGATTGCACAGTCAATCCTCCACAGAAGTACTAGACGGGAAACAAGGAAAAAAGCATACTTTTCCAGACTAGATGTACACTAGCAAAGGTACCACTTTCTCAGGAAGACAAGTGACCTCAAGGAACTAGGAAGCCTTGGCAAATTCACTGAAAAGTTCCAGTAAACTCTCTGTAGCTGCTAACAAGGAAGAATCAAGTATTTATTTTGGCTGTGATCAAAGAAAGGAGAAGAATTAGTCTGATACCCAAATACTGGAATATTAGTTAAGGATTCTAGTTTGTTTAATTCCACTATTTTTTTAAAAATAATTCTCCCCCTGCCTCCTCCACGACATACATTATTCTCCAGAACCAGAAATTTTACTACACATTTTATTTCAGTGGTTGGCAGTTAAGTATAAAATTTATATCTGAAGTAACAGTTCGGCAAACTGAGACGGAAATTAGCCTTTTCATATGCACATTTCTGAAGCAAGAAAAGAAAGGAATGTTGAAAATAGTAAGTTTTAGCTTTAAACACTTGAAACATTCAAGAATAACAAGCCTTGTGATGTTGTACCATAATGACACACTTTTTAAACAATCTAAATGCTTTTTAACTATGCACCCTCTAATGACTGGGAAAACGCTGCAGAAGAAATTCACCTCAAGCACTTATAAAATTAACTTTTCTTTGCACTGGCAGCTGAAGATTAAAATTATGACAAGGAACTGGCACCGTAGGCCCGAAGAAGTTTTAGTTCCACATAGAGCATATGTAATTCAAAACACTACTGACCTGTTAGAAGAAATACAGTTTCTCTGTATTTCTCTGCTTTTTTCGGTTAACATAAGCAGGTCTCTCAGGGTAGAGATTTTTACCATTCCCTTTCACTACAAGTCAGGCTCCACTGAACACTGCCATTCTTTACATTTATCAGACAGGTATCACCTGAATCTCAGGAGCTAACAACAAGATCCTTTAGTGTAAAACTGTACAGCTTCTGTACTTCCTATTGACTCTTAAAAAAAAAAAAAAAAAAAGAAGTTCCACAGTTGTTGTCTCTGGTTCCAGAGCATTAAAAAACCCCAAAAGCTAACAAAGATGAATATCAAGTTTACCAAATTCCATTCCAAGTACCCCAAGGCGTGTCAACATGCTCCCCCGCCCCTTCATGCACAATTATTCTGAATGTCAGATTGATATCGAAATTAACTTGTGATAAGAAACATTAGTAGTTATTTAGGATTTCTGTTCAAACTTGTAGGGTTTAAAGAATGGGTCACTAAATGGCATACTGACCAAAAAGGGCAACAGGAAAGTCAACTTTTAGAGTCAGGAGAATGACAGAATTAAAAAAGTCCTGGATGATTAGAAAATCCTAGTTCAGTATATCCCTGTACTTGTACATACAGTACTTGTCCCTGCTAAGTAAGCTACAATAATTAAGGAGAGGAAGGAATTGCTTCCTATCCAAGCAAGGCAGTTATTTTTCCAGGTTGTGACTGACTAAAAGCTAAATCAAGTTATTACATTGTGTGAGACTAGTTCTTCACAATACTAAAATATTGAAGTGTTTAGATGCTGCCTTAAGCTCAGGCTTACCCACTCTTACTGTCAAATCCAAAAATGTAAGTAATTTTACTTGAATTAAAAAAAAATAGCCATGTTTAACAGAGTCCACACACAGTCCCATAGCTAAATCTCAATCATTGATATATTTTTCAGTGAAGAGTCCTGCTCCCCCAAAGTCCTTCAGAGGTCTCTTTTAAAACATCACATAAAAATACAAATGCAAGTCCTGCTTTCAGAAAGATCAAAAAACACTCCTTAAATGAATGCAAGTTTACTAAAAATGCCTTTCTTATCAAACATATCCTTGTCACAGAAAAAATGCCTCTGATACCAATATGCGTATTTGTTTAAAATGCAGAATTAAAAAAAAGTCACAATCTTGATTTCTCCTTTGAGAACCGGAGTGCTGGAATCTCCAAGGTGAAGAAGGCTCATTTTTGACTTCCCGTTTCTTCAGATTTGAAGTAGTATTGCTCAAATAAAAATCTGATCATCTCACCTCATAGCATGTATAATAGCATGACATTTGCTCAAAAAGAAAAATAACTTCCATGTTTACATGTGAATTCCAAAACAAGAGTTTAAGAGCAAGAAGTCTCTTGGAATGGTACACACAGTAATCCTCAGTGAGTAGAATGAAAGTTTCAGCAACTTGCACTCCAATGGGAGTCCTCCCCAATAAGGGCTGAAACGCAAGTCAGACCCCACCTTGAGCAGGCTGCATCTCCCCTCATGTCTTGACTCCACAGCCCACTATGCTTACAAATGTTGCCTGAAGACAGTTTATGTCAAAGATCCTATTCCTGTAGATCAGTGTAGATGTAGAGCAAAATTCTACAAACGATCAGTACCAAAATTGGCGACAGTGAGACCTTCCTCCTTGGTAGTGGTTTAGGTGCTCCTGGAAATCACCAGGCCTAGATGCAAAGAATTGAATTCAAGGGAGGAAGAGAAGCATCACACTTCTCTACCTTTGATAGCAGATCTTGCTAGAACTGAATAAATGACATTTGTCCTGCCCTCTTGGTCAGAGGTAGGATGTCCAGATGACAGATGAAGGTCACAAGAACCTCAGCTTTTTCAGAAAAGGAAAAATAAGTAAAGAAAAAGTTCAGCTGATTTGTCTCAGACTTGTGGGGTTTGGGGTTTTTTTACAGATCTATAAAGACAGTAATAAGTTAAAAACAGCTAAAGACAATGAGCAGATACATTGAAAACGAGGAAAGAAGCAGATACGCTTATAAGCTGCTCAAAAATGTTAGTTTTCTCTACTGTTTTCAAAGTTCCTTTAAGTTTTAAATGGCAAAAAAGAAGTCTGAAATGAGAAAAATATAAGAATACCTCAACTTATTTCTGTTAATGCTAGACTAAAGACAGTAAAAAGGCATATACTCCTGCTTGTATTAAAAAAAAAGGCGTAAGATGCCACTAGGCTAAGAAGAGACTTGTTTGGAAGCGTAAGCCTCAGAGGGAAGAAGGGCAGGGAGGGTGGAAACTGGATCTGATGAAATGCAATTATTTGCTGCACACTAATTTGCCAATCTTGTCATTCTCCTGTTAAATACCATACTGATAGTGTACTCTCTGCTTCACTGACAAGAGTATACATCCTCAGCTAAACACGCTATTCAAATATTTTATGAGATAAAATTGGCTTAAGAAAGCCAGAGGAGGATTCTGTGAAAGAGTGAACTGTCACTTGTATTGAGAGAGCTAAAAGAAAGATGGGGAACAAATGAAGCCTTCTTTGGACAAGTAATTTTAAGATGATTTTCTAAGAAACTAAAATGCTGCATTTATATAGTGCTAAAAATCTAATAGTTTCATACAGTACAATGACCTTCACAGAACACCAATACTAAAAGTTTAGGACTCCAGATGTCTATTAATTTAGGTTTTAAAATTCATAAGTGTATTTGAGAAGTAATTCAAGAAGTAATCACTAACTAAAACTCAAGTTACCTCACGTTCCATCCACAGTAGTGCACCAAGTAAAGGACTTCTCCACCTTCGATGTCAGAATCTTTAATACTAGCTTCATACATTTTTTGATTTTTCCCTCTTCCATACCGCACTTGGACTTTCATGCCTGGTGGATAGCATTCAAACTCTTCTTCCTCATTGTTATTGTTGTCTTCTTCCTCCTCCTCCTCCTCCTCTTCCTCCTCCTCTGCTTCTTCTTCATCTTCATCTTCTTCCTTATTCGTGTCATCTCTTGAAAGGTTTAAAAAATTGTAGAGTTAATATGAGATACTTCATAAGCTTTTCAGTTCCAAACCACATATATTGATAAATATTGTGGATGCATTAGAGAGTGGGAAACAGGAGGCTCCAAATATGTGAAACTGTACTACAGCTGAGTAATATCAGCAAAATAGGATATAGCAACACATACAAAATCCAGTGACTGTAAGGTGCAAAAAATGATTCAAAGAAAAAAAAATCCATCAAAATCTGTATGAGTAGAAGTTGTTCAAACTCATCTTTATATGATTCTCTCATGCAGTCTCTTTGTTTAAATGTAATTTTTTCAGTTAAAATTTATCCATTTCAACATAAAGTTTCCTAAATTCCATTTTCAACCTACAAGTTTCACTAGTGCTTCTTGAAACTTGCTTCTCAAAAAAATCCTTGCTTTGTTACAATAAATAAACTCAATCTCAACAGCTTGAAATGACTGCAACCAAAACCAGATTTTAGGCAAAAGAAACCCCCAACATCTTATGTGAGTTTATTACCAAATTAAGAAAGCTGTGCTAATCTGTGACCTTATCACTCCTTGCCAATCATGCTGAAGGTCTTCTAAATATGTCAAACTTGCACTTAATTATTATATAAATACACAAGCAGGTGCTCACTGTTTTCAGAAGTAATTTTGAATCCATTTTTAGATATTTGGACTAATTTTCAGAAGCAGTAAGAACCCACAAATCTTGCTAGTCTCAGTCTGTGGTAGCTATGGGCTGTCCAGTGATCCGAAAATTATCTCCAATCAGCTTAAAGAGGCAGACTGCATTATAGAAGTTAATGGGGAAAATATCTTTTAATCTCAAACAACTATATAAATTAATATTATTGGCCCTCATATGATTCTAATCGCACACTGTGCAACACAGAACAGATTTAGCCGCTGACTAAATTCACAATAACTGTGGCCTGCTAACAATTCAAAAACCTGATACGTGCAACAGGTATGTTTGGATGTATTACAGTCTGGGTAAGAAAAGGTAAATTGCTCCAAGTCTGATTCGCGCCAACACTTAAGTTAACCTCACAAACACAAAAGTCTGTATTAATAATCTAAACCTTTCTGTAACACCTTCAGTAGAAAATACTCAGCTACTTTTGCTCTGCAAAAGGATCAATAGCATTTTAGTTATTCAAATGCTTCTTTGTGGAAGTAAAACTGCAGTAATTAGCTGGCAAAACAGAAGTCAGAAAAATATGCTAAATTCAACTGTAGTGTAACCACACTGATTTAATAAAATTACTTCAGAATGTTGTCATATATATATGCACAGACACATATAAATATATAATTATATACATACATGTGCATACACAATGAGAAATGCAAAAAAAATCCCTTTGTTGGTGTATTAACTATGCCAAGCCATGAAAGAGATATCTGTCAAGGTATACATGGCATGGACTATAATGTTTAATTCTGGAAGGTCAAGACTTTTAATTGATTACATATGTGCAGTGCACTACTTTGCTGATGAAGTTAAAATCACCTGAGTTAAAAATGCAACATAAATAAATGAGCTTCAAAAGCTCACTTGATCTCCACTACACATCATATGGCAAAATTTACTTTCCAAAGAAATCATGAATAAAAGTGCCCATAGACTCAGATGAAAAATTCCTGAATAGAATTCCACAGCTAACAACAGAAACCACCAACCAGTAACTTAGATGCTCTTAAATTATACTCTCTGCTGCACTAGATGAAAACTTCTGACTAACTTCCACTTAACAGGTATTATCATACAAAAGCGAAAAAACTTAGTATCAGGAACAAAGTCAGCACTTCTCTGAGAACAGTTCTTTTTTCTTCAAGAACTAGGGGCACAATCCTTGAATGATGTCTGCAAAGAAAAGCACGCCTATGAGGCAATTATGGTGCCAGTGGCTCTTCGGAAGCTGGACAAATTTGGAGTCTCTCTCATCTTAATGACCCTGTAGGTTTCTTGATGTCCCAAAAGATATCCTACAAAGACTCCATGACAATACCAGAAATTGGTACCATCTGGAAGAGATGGAAGCCTCACTGTGACGTTGAGTAACTTGGATGGTCAAATAGATGCGAACAGCAGGCTGTACATAGGTGGAGGGCATGTCAGGAAGCAAAAGCAAAATGGAAGCAGAGATGGCTGCAATTAAAAAGTGTTCTGAGGAATGACTTGGTTAGCAATCATAACCTGGAGATTTTAGGAAACCAAACAAAAGCAAAGAACGTTCATGATTTTGGAGCAGAAAAAAACTGATGCACTCATATAGCTCCTGAAACAAAAAAACCCCAACCAACCCAAAAAACAACAACAACAACAAAAAAAAAACCAACACAGAACCCAAGAACATGTACCAATGGTTACAGGGAAGAAAAGATATTGTCTTAGAAGGTCATAAATAGCTCAAACCTGGCAGTGCAGATGAAGGAGAAGCCATGACTGCCATGAAACAGAGGTTTGTAAAAGAAAATTGTGATTGTAGCCATCCAGCATGCACAGTAAGAACCTCATTAGTCCATGAGAACACTGGATTTCCTGTAATGCTCTTTAGTCAAAACCCCAGACAGGGCATGGGGAAAAAGGAACCCCCCCTCAACAAACAAAAAACCAAACAACAATAATAATTGGGAAAAAAAAAACCCAAACAAGCAAAAACCCCCAAACAAACAAGCCTCTTGGCAGCAAACAATAATTGTCAACTTATAACCAGCACCAAGCAATATTTACCACAAAGCTGCAACAATTTTAATAATCTAAGCAGCAGCTGATGAAACACGGAAGCAGCACACATGCATGCACACTCTACAGGAGACACAGTAATACAAGTGTAACTGTGTTCCAGAATCCAAAGTATCATCAGAAAGCTTATCAGGACTCAAAAGCATTTCAAATTACAACCACAGACTAAAAACAATATCCCCACTCCATCTCACAAAGACTGGGAACATAAACTCGAATGGAAATTAATGAATTAAAATGCAAAATTATTTGTTAATAAAGTAAAACTATTAAAATGTTTAGATCATACAAATATTGCTTATCATTAGTTCCAAAGGACATTGTGAAATCGCTAAAATGCTAAAACCACACAGACGGCAGGTAATTCTCAGTCAATATTAAGATTTAGCACCAACAATCCCAAAATTACGTGTATCAACAAACAGATGTTGTTAATAGATGAAACGGTGCATGATATTACACCACTAAAGGAACTGCAGTATCATGCAAACTTCTTTCAACCCGCTTTCTCTGGCACTAAACACAGAGCTGTCACAAAGCCTGGGTGAAATCCATGAGACAGGGTGTGATTTGGAACGTTACATCCGCCTCCCAGGATCGCCGTCTTGCAGCGATCCTAACCCTACTCCAATACACTTTCCTTGACACACCAAACTGGCACACACAGCAGGTGAGATAGCATGATTGCAGGTGAGATAGATGCAAGATTATTTTTTTTCAGGGGTTATTCTAAAACTTGAGGAAGCAAGATTATTTCAATTATTGGTTCAATTAAGTCATTACAGTTAATTGAACCACTAGCAGAAATAAACTCTAGTGTAATTGACACTTCAAGTTTAGCAATTAGCTTCTATTTTTGTTTCCCTCTTATTTTTTTCCTTTTTCTCATCCTAGAGCATAATTTAACCTCTACTTCACATAATACAGAGCTGAAAGATGTTCAGTCTCTTCCATACTCTGACATTCTCAATCCTAGATGTATTAAGGTGACCCTAAGTTTAAGGCAGAGAGGTCATTAAGACCTGTCTTATGCCATGACAGTAGAAACTCATCTTTAATTACACAAAATAACAAAATACCCAAAAATTCATCAGTATTTGTCTTCCCTCTTGTCCTTATTTTGGCTGGGATAGAGTTAATTTTTCCTTAGTAGCTAGTACACTGCTCTGTTTTGGATGCACTGGGGTGAGGGGGGAAGTGAGCATGGTTGCATTGTATGTAGTTGCCACCTGGGTTAAACCACACCACCTCTGAAGCTACAAAGGAAGCCTGAAAATAAAAGCTCCAAGGACTTCTGTCTACACACACAGAAAACTTGAATAAGTGCAGTTATGGTCCCTTGTCTTGAGGAAAGGGGAGAGGCACTAAATTGATTTGAATCACATCTGAGGGTAGTACAGTACACTTCAGCCATGCAAGCAGGTACTTGGTAACCAGCGTATTCCTCTGCTGCTGTGGAGAAGACAGATGAAAGGACCTCATTTTATTGCTTCTTATTATTCAGCTAAGTATTTTGAAACATTCCTCAAAAGGATAATGGATGGTTCCAAAGTCTGGCTAAAGAGTACAGCCCTTTCTATTTTTACAGCACTGGTTCACGTTCAGCTTGGAAACATCTAGTATTTGATTAATGTTTAAGGACTCATCCACACACGTAAGTCTAAGTGACAGCTGAGACCATGGTTAATAGCCTTCATAGTGACCTTAAGCTTTGTAAAATAACATGGCAGAACCACTTTTTCCGTATCAAAGATGCCTCCCTTCCATTCCACACGGGGGACTGGTACATTTACACTGCCACTCTACATTTCAGTACTGTGTCATTTGCAGCTTATTGCTGCATCAAAAGCAATCACTATGTATGTTTGTTATCAGTGGGTATTCTATATTAAGAAAAAGAAAACAATTAGACTGTTTCTGAAAACATGACTATACAGAAACTTCCTTCCTAATACAAAGACAGCTGAAATACATAAATAGAACACACATCATATGTAAGAGCATAGAAATATGTTCCTATAAATGAAACTAAGTATGATTCTTATAAGCATTTTTTTTTTTTTGCACACACACCAATAATCTAAAATTCTGAGCAGATGTTCACACCACACATGCAATGAACATGACATTGCTCTCCCTTCTCCCAGTTCAATATGAACCTAAATCAGACTGGAACTATCTCAGTAAATAGTTCCCAACTAATCCAGAAGATGTAAGATATGCCTTCTGTATGAAATCTCCTTTTCTCCAAAACATTTTAACCTTTTTGCTACTGTTTCAGATTCACCACCATAAAGCTCTGATATGTCATTTAAACAGACAAGGAACTGAAGAAAACATTGCCTCTAACAATCTGTTATCTCCCATATGTGAAATGGAGCTTCTGACTATTATATAATCCTGTTGTAAATTGCTTTCAGAAAATCCCCAGTAAGTGTTTCCAGAAAATTTAACTCTTGTACAAACAGAAGCCATCACCAGCACAGGCACAGCAGGTAGTTCCCTTACCCTACAAGGATAATAAACCTCAGTAAAATCCTTCACGTGAAACAATGCCCATCTTTACTTAGTTCTCAATTACTGCTTTTATTACTCCCAGCTCCCTCCTACTGTTTATAGGAGGGGAAACACTATTAGTGCATGTAAAGATGCATATAAACAGCTCTAAGATTAAGATTTTTCCCTTGCATGTGAATGAATGGTTGAACTCTATTCAAGACTTTAAGCCAAAGAAATTTATCATTTTCACCTTTTGATACTGTCAAAATATGACAGTACCAATTCCCACAAAGCACACCATGAAGACTTAAACCATTAGTATGAGACAACCAGAAGTGTTTAGGTTTCTAAAGAATGTTTGTTTATGCATTCCTTGAAGGCAATAAAAAAGCAGACAGTTTTCAAGAAAAAAATAAATGAATTCAAAGTTTTCTAAGACCAAGGAAGAACTATTTGTGAGTACTGAAAATGACAGTCTGGTGAGAAAGAGCATCCAGAGCCATCCAGAGAGGGCAGCCCCTTCTGGTGTTAGGGTTAAGGCAGCACCTCAGTTAAAAGAAGGAAAACACAAGAAAGTTGCTTGCAATCTTTATGTACTGTAACCGGGATTACATCAAAGAATTTTATCTGGTCACCTCAAAAATCCAAGTACTGACAACATATAAGTCTGATGCAAATTTTTGTTCAAAAACAAAAATTGCCCAGATTGTCAGCATTTAATCTTTCAGTTCAATATAAAGTTTTTGACAGCAGTCTGACCCAGGTGCTTCAGAGCGAAGTGTTAAAAACAAAACAAAACACAAAGCCAACCAAACAAAATTTCAATAAAAACTCCAAACCCAAATCCAACAAATAAAAACTTGGAGCTGAATTAATCATCTGGGAAAAAGATTTCCTTACTAATATTGGTTAGACAGCAATTAACCTACATTTCAGTTCCCATACTGTACCTACTATGACATTTTTAAAGATCTAGCTTTTATTTTACAAGCTTGTACTAAAAAAGTCACACCTTCTAAAAACTCCACTAGGCTCCTGGACTCAATCTCTTTGGAACACATTCAAACACAACACTACACTGTTCATAGTGTTTAGAACTCTAGGTTCTAATTTCTTGACTTTGTCCCAAGTGTTTAAGTAGTTAACAATTAATATTAGACGCTACAAAGGAAAAAGTGCACCAATGCACATTTGCAAGTGCACACACAAGTGCAGCAATGTCACATTTGAAGACCTTTGCTTCCACAACATGAAGTTAGCAGGAACTTCAGAAGTTCTGAATAAAGATGGAGGATTTTTAACTTTTATGTTTATTCATTGGCCAAGTATGAGTCCTTTTTTGTATTTTATGCAAAAAGATGGATTTACAAAGACCCATGAAAAGTAACACATTACCAGCCTTTTAAAAAATTTTTTTAAAGACAAGAAGTTGCACAATCTGTATCTAGCACAGATTATCTTACACTAGCCACAGAAAAAAACCCAAACCAAAATGCAAACAAGAAAAGCATGTATAGAATAAAGGGCGAGCTGCCTTTGAATCTCTATTCTCAGTGTTCACAGATACACAAGCAGACCAGAAACAGGCACTCTGGGGGAGAAAGGAAAAGACAGTTCAGCCTTTCCTCCTCTTCATCATACTGTAAAGTCTGTGCAGAAGGGACCATAGGATTCAACCAGTAGCAATCTCAAAGGTTTGAGACACATGGAATTGCACAGAGAAACAAAACCTATAAACAACCCTAGCTTCCAGTAGTATTTCCTGAGACCTGGAAGCTGGGAATTACATCCAGTCCTCCCAAAAGAAAGTCATCAAGAAGAAACCCAGAAGTTCTTCTTTCCCCGTGGTTTCTTGTGTCTATGGACAAATAAGCTCTGTGAGGATGCCCAAGGTACTACAGACACAAATGCAAACAGCAAACTCTACAGGTTTGCCTTATATAACATTAGATTTCATTTGCTTGGCTAGTTGGTAAGGGCTGTGAAAGACAGATGGTTCCAGGAACACATTTTAAATACACCAACAAAATTTCAGTCCACATTGATCTATTTTGATTACATTTTGGGTATTGGTGTGTGTTGTTAGTTTTCCACCTACAAAAATACCTATTTTCATTTTGCATTTCACTTCTACAAAGAACTCCAACCACAGCATTTCCCCCTCCATAAAACCTTTGTCACTTCTAATACATAAAGTTGGGTACAGGAGAGTACAGTGTCTAATACAGTGCCCCACAAAATTCCTTTGTAATGTCATGGTATAAATGCTAAAACCATTGTTTAGCATTTAGGATGACAGTGACACTTTTAACAGCTCTTTAAAGCTGATACAAGTGCATTTTGTACTTCCTATCAATCTCTGAGGGAAGAAGGGAAAAGTAATCATGCTAACAGCACTTTTGCAGTACTGCTGCTTTAAAAATAATTAACTCCTATAAATGTTTCAGTTTTGTAATTTAAATTATTCCTTGAGACATAATATACCTCCCAGCAATGACCACATCACCACCTACATCTTTTTCGAGTTACGCTTTCCATTCTAAGCAACTCATTACAATCTTTCATGTTTCATAACAGCAAAGTAATAGTTAAAAGAGTTTTTCAATGGATGAATAAAGAGGAGCAGAGGGAAATGAATTCAAATTACCATCAGGTGAATTAGGAAAAATTAAGAGGAAATAGTGTTTGCTACAGATTTTCATTGTTTTCATAAATAAAAAACTAGGAAAACTCATAACAATTTTTGTCATAAATAAGGCAACTTGACATGAATCAGGATAAAAAACCCCACTGAACTAAAAAAAAACCCACAAAAAAACCCCACTAAAAAATAAAGGAGTACTGAAAAATAAATGCAGCGTCCAAACTTTTATATACCATTTACTACAGCAGCATGGTAAAGATTAAGCCACTGGACTTTCCAAGTATATAAATAATCATAAATTAACATCACGGACATACACACATACAAAACACACAATTTAGGGAACTTTAAAAACTGCTATTCTGTAATCAGTGCAAAGTTTCCCATCTATTTAGCTCAATATTTTGAAAGCAGCACTGTAAAATCAGTCTTTAATAATGATGAAAATCTTGCAAATCTGCTACAGTACCAATTTACCAAGTTCACCTTAAAAATAGCAAATGCAACAAGGTCCAGCAATTAGTCTTTAAAAAAGAAAGTGTACATAGCACAAATGAAATCACACTCATAGAGAAAAGCCTCTGTAACTGAGTTCAGGTAAACTTGATTTTTCTGTATTCTGCATTTCTGATTTACAGATACTGCCAACGGAATCTGAGTGAAAATATTCAGGAAGACAAAAATATTTTACAGAAGGATCATTCCAGAATTGGTTATGAAAATCAAAACCCTTAATAAAATAAAAAAGAACTATTACCAATCAATCAAAAATCAATATACCGAACTACAATATTCTGCCACAACTTTTAATGGTCCAGAAAAAGCATTAAGAGTTAATGATATTAAGAGAGAAGATTAAGACTGCTGATCTACTAAACAGCAAATTGCTGGAATGAACAAGGGAATTAGTGGTCAGGCAACATCTGGTATTAACTACAAAAAAACCTCAACAAAAACCAACACATCCCTGAATCACAGATTGCTGTGAAAGTGTAAGGAGGTGTCATTATATGCTTTCCCTCTTGTAACAGCTTTTCCCTTAAGCATCTGTTACTGTTTTTTCTTGAAGACAAATATCCTATTAAAAGAGATCTTTCATCTGACCTCCAAGGGCAGTTTTTATATTCTTAACACTTGAAATCATACTGTATGAGGGCTCTAATTGCAAGAATATAACTTGTTAACACACTGCGGATTAACAAGGACTATATTCAGTTTGTATTTTTTTTGTGTGTGTGTGGCTGCTGAAAATCACTTGTGGGCTTTTCCATCACTGAAACAAGAAAACCTGCTATTCCATAAAGGAAATGAGAGATTGCCTGCACACATTCACTGATACGATGGCTCTGAGCATCCATATTATTTCAATCTCCTGCTTTCAAAACACCTGTGTGAAGGACTTCACAAAAGAGACTCCAGCCAGTATCATGCCTACTCAATGGCAAAGCTGCTAATTGAGTAATGCAAAGTACTTTCATCTTCTCCTCTCTTACTCACCACTGTCCAACAGCAAAAGCTGGAAACCACAAGTTTGTGATATACTTGAAAAAAAATTAAGTAGAAAAATACTACTGGCAATGACTGCAATATTTTTGTCTTAAATCACAGTCACCTGAGCTTTATATGTTCTTTTCTCACTCGGCTTATAAATGTTTAGGCCTGGACTCTGTAAAATTTCAGTTGCCATCTTTTTAAAAAAATAAATACATCCATGAACTTCAATGGGCTTAACCATGATAAAGTTACAAACACTCTGGAAGACACGAGTCTGACTAACAACAGCATGTCTGATTTGAAGTTCAAATTACAAGAGTGAAATTCAATGAATACATATCAGATGTCGTATCAGATTAGAAACAGTGTAACTTACCCTGATTTTTCTTTTTCTTCAGCATCTGCATTTACTGTGGGATTTTCAATTTCTTTAATCTTCTCCTCTTCGTTCTCTTCCAGTTTGGTTTCATCTTCGGTTTTGATTACATTTAAGTCCTTTTCTTGATCAGGCTGAGTATACACAGAATCTGGCAAATTTTTTTTGTTTCCCTAGGATAATAAAACCTTTAGTTAACTCATAAGGTGAAAACATAGGATTTAAGAAAAGGCAGACAAAACACACTGATGCTGTAACAGCAAAAAAAACCCCTAGTCTGGGACTTGGCCTAAAATTAAAGCACCTTTGCTGTCTTTCCTTCTGAAAATCTTAAGCTAAACCTAACAAACTTCAAAGCTGCAGCCAGTCTCCTAGCTCGTTTTGTCACAATGATACAGGCATGCAGCTCTTAGGCCTGGACCGTAAAGCAATCCCCAAGGGAAACACTCCACAAAGTATGTTTTCACTTGGGCTGCAGAGATATCAGTACTGGCCCATCTGGCATTCACTCTGCAGAATACCAGCATACCAGCCAGGTGCCACCTCTATGCAGAAGCATTACAATTGTGTTGCACACTGACTTTCAGAGCTACACTGGTTCCACAGCAACTGCTAGGCCTGTACAGTGCAGCACATCAGCTTATTGCCCTCTCTTAAAGCCACTAAGTCAACACTGGATTTTGAAAAGCTATAAACATTTGTCTCTCTGGACCACTGAACTACATTAGACCATGCGTACATCATATGGCCCAGGTTTTCGTACAGCTTCACTGGTTTCACTGGAACACTGAGTTAAAATCAAAATTTATGAGGGCTTAAAAGCATAGCTAAATGCACAATAAAAGTATCAGCACTGTAGTTTAGTTGTGAGCATGCACTACCCAGAGAAAGATAAAGTCGCACACTAATTAGTCTCCATTTAACCTGGGAGATCCCCAAACAAGTGGAATATTAGATCTGCTTCCTAACAAGTCAGACACCATGATCACCCTAAAACAGACACGTAGGGATAAATATAGCTCAAACGTGCTGTTCTGAATTAGGTTTACAGCAAGACTTTGTCTTATTTTAAATTCTTTACCGAGATTTCAATCTTTACAGTAACTCATGGTGATTACACACCAGCTGACTTTATAAGCAGGACATAACATGAACTTAAGAATATATTACCAGAACAGAGGGCTTATCGTTTTCTTTACTTTCATTATCATTCTCAGCTAACTTTTTTTCTTCTTGTTGTGTTACTGCTACTTCCTCCTGCTTGCGCTCATCCTTGTCCGCTTTTGTATCTTTTGCATCCTGCTCTGGCTCTTCCCGCATCTTCAACTCTTTTTCTTTTTCACAGTCTTTACAAGGCTTGTTCGTCACTTTCTCTGGCAGTGCCATTTGAAATTCAATGTTAGCTGATGTACAATACTCTTCAAAACCATAGAGATATCTAAAAGAAAAATATTGCCTGAGGTAAGCAAGTTTTATTCACGAAGGAACACGCTACCTAGAGAAGCTAAACATGAACTATATGTTTAACACCTAAAAAACCATATTATAACCAAAAAGTTATGAACTTTATGTATACTACCACTAGCACAGGATCACTTCATTACAGTGCTGTTTTCAGCACAAACTTCATAGCTTTATTACTTACTTTCTGTATGCACATTTAACATTATATCCTGCAGCTGAATTCAATACAGGGATTCCAAGATCTTGATAAACTTGCTTCCACACTGCTCCACTTTCAATCTGTTAAAGAAAATGAAGTAATTGTTTTTGAATTAACTCACCAACACAAGACTAAGTCAACAAAGTTTATAACTTTGGAAAATAAACATAAGTAATTTCCTTCGATCTATAAAATTACTATTTATCACACACACAATATTTCACTGTAATGCAAGCTGTAGTCTGATGTAATTACTTTAAGCAATTTAGCATTGCAATAAGCCACAGCAGGCTTCCCTCTCCAGGTGGCAATAAAACAAAGAAAATATAAAGATCAGAAAAATCAGTACATCATTTTTGTTTTATGTTTGAAGTAATTCTTAACTATCAGGGCTAGAATTTTAATTAAATTGGAAAGAAAAAAAAATCATTCAAAATGTTAAGAATACTTATCCTTGCCAGTACTGCACCAGAAACAGTGGCTACCAGTCTTTCATTACGTCCTTAATACACCCTTTGGTGACAAAGTTCCTTGACAGTGTGATATGCTCATTTCTAGCCATCTGTGAAGGTAGAGCAGATGTACTGCAATACCCAAGTACTACATCCTCTCTTGTATATCAGAAAGGTGTCACTGCAAAAACATACCTCCTCAACTGACAGGCTAAGTTTATGGGAAGCAGTTCAAAGCACTAACAGAATCTGCTTGGCCATGAATTCCATATGTTTCAATCCCACCAATCTCAATCAGAATATTCTTCTATATACTGGCCAGAATAAACAGAAAGGGGCTCACAACAGACCTTAAACTGAATTATTTGTCTTCGAGATTTTATTGAGCAGTGACTCCTTTAACTTTGAGGTAACATTTCAGGAACTATTTGTCAGATAAAGATATTACAAAAACACACATTCTGGCTGATTTTATGCAGCAATAATTAAAAATGCTGGGTAGATGTGTAATTTATTTAGAATACAACTAGTTTCTTGTTCATGTTAAAGCATGGTTTTTATAGAGCTACAGGGTGTCTTACGTAGACACACTATTCAACTTTCATACAACTGAAGCTCCTGTGTAAGAGGAGCTCCTGTGTTCTTCTCTATCACTACTTCCCAGAATAATAAACAATTAATTACTTCACAATAATAAACAGCATTCTCAGATTTTATGGCTCTGAAATACTCATCATACTAATACTCACATTATCAAATCCTCCAAGCTTGTGTACAAGTCTGAATAATTTGAAGAGATTCAAATTTCTATATCCTAATACAGGTCGCTTGTTAATAGGAGTCCCTGGGAACAAAGACAGTTATTATGGTGTTCTGAAGTATTTTTTTTTTTCAGAATAACTTGAAATCCACATCATATGCACTACTACACTATTAAATAGAGTATTGCAAATGCCACCTCATGTATCTGGTACTCTCTCTTCATGAAACTAAAACTCAAAGAGTTTTAATTACTGAACTACAGAGAAAATGGTTTATGTTACTTAATACATATATATGCATTCTTCCATATATTACTGAACATACAGAAATGATGCAACTTTTGTTGCTACTGTATTGTATTTATTTTTATTTAACCCACCAAAACATTTACATCTAAAAATACCAGCATAGTCCTTTCACCACAATGAAAAAAACAAACACACAAAACCCAAACAAACAAAAACCCCAAAAAACCAACCAACCAAAAAAAAAGCCCAACCCTCCCTGGGAACAATTCCACAATGCTTCAAAGACCTGAAACCTCCTATGCTACTGCACTAGCAGTAGGTAGCACTTTGTCATCTTTTGTGAATCATTCCTCAACTCATCTTCACATGGCATTAAACAAAGATGCTACTTTAACTAGTTATAATAGAAAATTAAATACAAACACCCTCACCCCTGCCAAACACTATACTTTTCTTGCAGTGTGTAAATACCTGATAAAGGTTTAATATAGAGAATGGCACTGGCTTTTAAAAGTGTTTCAATCTACTTTACAAATGATGCTTGTGCATTTAAGTCCCACAAGAAAATTAGTACAAAGTAAATGCTTTTTTCCATGATCTGAAAAGTGCATGTGGGTGTGTCATTAAATTTTATTTAAGTATTTTAAATTTATTAAACTGAGCATATAGACTAATATGATTGAGGAGATTAAATGTTTGATTATACACACCATAAGTACACAGTAAAAAATATAATAAGATGTGCAAAATAAAATAGGATAGGCAAAATATAATATTCTCATCAACGTTTTTCTGAAAAGCAAAAATAAGGGACTCTATTTTAGGAGGTGAATCAAGTGACAGACTCATCTTCTAAATCATGGGGAAGTCAGAAGGGACGAATACAGTCTCCCTCTTTCCAAAACAGTACTGCAAAGCACTACTAGTTCACAGATTCAATTTTTAAAGTATTGCTAATTAAAATGCCTACCTCTGTCTTCCATGAACTTGTACAATTGCTGAAGAAAGTTCTCTCGTTCTTCAGGAAACGGCTCTATTTCCTCCTGTTTAAAGCAACGCAGACAAGAAAATTATCACCATTTTGAGTTACAGTCTGTCATTAAGAAATGTACCGCAGTGATAATTTAGGTTCAGATGTTTGCTGTTAGGTTCAGAGATGAAGTGAAAGAGAAAATGGTGCTTGCACATTCTTAGGAGTTCTAATCCACTGTACTGGCAAACCACAGGCAATGGCACTGCATGCATACTGCCATGGGGCACCAGCTGAACGCGTGGTGAGCAGGATCCATGCAGAACGGAAGTAACAATGGATATTTTGCAAGTTCAGTTCATTGCACTAATAAACCTTTGTATTGGATTTACTTAGATTAATCAACAGTGGAGTTTCAAAACAAAGCACTATGGTTTATTTTATAACACCTCATAATTTCCTGAGGAAATGGGACGTGCCACAAGCTGCGGCAATATGATATTAATATAATCAAATTCTTAAGGAATTCTGATGACTGAGCTACTTCAAAACAATAAGCCAAATATGAGTTGATTAATTTTTAATACTACCTGTAATGTTTCCAAAAATAACTATTCAGCAACCTAAAATAAATTATTTTTCCTTAGTGTATTTTCATTCCGTTTATCATTTCCATTCTTCAACAGTCTCTTTGTACTAAATATTAAAGCTTCACCTACCCTGAAGCAAGGCGACAAAAGACATTGCCTTTAAAGTAATACCAAGACAGTTGAGAAATCAGCAGAAACAGAATATCATTACTAAACAGAACTGGGAAAAACACACACACACAAACAAAAACAAACCCCAGACATCTATTGAAGCTATTTAATAAAGAGATGGATGGCTGAAAACAAGGTCAGGAAACGCTATGACTAATAGTCATAGTAAGGGAGTAGGCATTTTTCCTTATTCTATGCTTTCTCTTCTCCATTAAATGCACTTGGATGACAGATCAGAGCAAACAGGCAAAAAATTAAGAACCAGTATTCTCAATATGCTGAAACAGTCGTCCTTTAGGTATAATTATCAACGCAAATGCAATGAAAATATTTCACAGTCTTGCAAAGGCATTGAAAAAGGAAAGATTCTGCGAGGGGCATCACGTGATGAATACCTGACGCTCAGTATACCAGCAGAGCTCAGAGCAGGCTGCTTCAATGAGCAAGAAGGACAGGCTGGGTAGAGAACTGCAACCAGTTTACTAGATATCCTCATTGGGCAGGGGCACCAGAAATCAGGCATATCTAGCAATTCTTCACCAACAGGTGATACTGCAGCTCTGCATGTAGTGCAGACAAAGCTTGGTTAAGAACATTCACATTCCACAGGCCAAAAGAACAAATTACTTGAATGGAATCAAACACCAAAACTCAGTTTTGTTTGTTTTAATAGCAGGTACTGAGAAAGGACTTTTACCAGCATCTGCTGGATCATGGAAAAGAGATCATGAGCAGCTATTTGGGTTACTCATATGCTTTAACAACAAGAAAAAAACTTGTCCTAAGAAAATAGTCCCACAGAGCATTTAGGGGAGGGGTGGGGGGTGTCATTGAACAAAACCTGCAGAAAACCCAACAAAGTTTTGTAGAAGGAAGGTATGCTTTCTAAATACATGGGGAACTAAGATAAAGGTGATAAAGAGGTTGAATAAAACTCTGACACTCCTTTCTCACTATAAGATCCAATGCCTGATAATCCAGAGGTGCCAGAACAGCAATCGAATAATACTCATAATTTTCCCAATAGAGAATACAGCAACTTTCTGAGAAAGTGGGCTAAGGGGGAAGCTTAAGACCCTGCATGCCTCTGAAAAGCATTTACACTTTCTCAGAATGTCTACAGAATCAGTATGTATTATACCCTACCAATAATATCTGTTAATAATCCATATACAGAAGGTCTTAATCAAAAAGTTAGACAACAAGGTTTCCTCAATAATGGTTCGAAGCAGGCATGTCACACTGTCATATTCACTTATTTTCAAGTTAGACAACGAGAGTTCTAGCAGGTCACTCTGCAGTCTCTAATGTATCTGTCCATGTTACAAAGGTAAAAGAAAGTGGCTTTTATGTAGGATAATGAAATCCAGTAAAACAGCAACATGCTTTTTGAAACACAAAATTTGCACAGTATTATAGCCCAGCAGTAGAAAAGAGGGTCTTTGACAACTCTTTTATCTACCATGAGATTTTGTAAAGGAAAGGAAGGACATTTTCCAGTCTCTTTCATTTGGAAAAAAAAAAGGCAACTCCTCTTCTAATGAGAGAAGTACAGAGGATTTTCATGTCAACTCCTATCTAAATAGGATGGAAGAATCTCTACAGATATGTGAGACATACGCTTACACAGAATCCTATAGATACACAGATCTCTTACATACATAAGATAGGAGTATCTGTATTTAAAGCTTGTGGTGACATATATAAGAGCTTGTTTTTTTTATATTGTTTTGTTCTCGTTCATAGATAGCAGGACCACATGGATGGCCTGAGGGTCACCAGTGAGAATTTTTCATGTCCTGGAAAGCATTACAACAGCCTGCAGATGAGTAACAAAGTCCCAAGAGCAGGCCCACAGGTTCTGTTTGAGAAGAGATGCTGCTTGATAACCAGGAAGTTACAGCACAAACAAAAACAAAGAGAGAAATCTGCAGAAATTGCTCAAAGATGAGTGGAGAGAAGGCACACATGCCACTGACCACTGAGGAGAGACAAGAAAAACAGAAGTGGGAGGGGATGGGCAGGAACAAAAAAACATATTGTCTTTGTTTTAGATGCCTCCTAGTCCAACAGGTGACTGAAATCACTGGATACTGGTAAAGAAATTATCACAAGAGATGTCACAGTAAATATCAAAATATTGGCATGAGATGAAATCTTTATGTCTAGCACATGGAAAGACTAGCTCAAACAACATCACATGAAACTAAGAGGATCTCAAGCTCTTCAAGAGAAGGTGTACAAAGGGTACAAGGTCAAATATTTACAAACGCTGTAGCTAATGGCTCCATATTTTTCACCTAAAGGTAGAGAGGGAATGGTCACTACATAAAGATCATGTGTTACCCTGCACAGGTGCCAACCTATCTACATTCATCATGGGCATAGCTGAACATGAAACTACTCTAAAAGTTCAGGAATTGTACTGACCCCAACGAAGAACTACTTCCTTCTCAAAATACTATGCAGAGCACAGCCACTTTCAATCTGGGCTTTATAACTTTTGATCAGGGCTGGATAATCTGTTCTGAGTTTAAAGAAGAGGCAGAATGAAATTATCAACATGGAGAAGTGGCAAAGTCATAACTTCACACCTTTGCAATCTCCCAATAAATCTTGAAGAAATGAATGAGCAAAAGATGGAATACCATGTTCTGGTATACCAGAGCCTCAATCTCCAGGGAGGATGTATTGAGAGAAGGACCCTAACATCATTTAAGACCCAGATCAGTTCAGTTTCTCCTTTACAATTCCACTATCAATGGGATATGAAGTCTGCTGCATTACTGGCCCTTGCTTAACCAATTAGAGAACAAGTGATTATGGGCAGATAAGAGATGTTGAGTACCACAAGAAGATAGAGGAATTAAAACATTCAAAAGCCTCTCTTTCAGCCTCTCAGCTGCTTTTTTTCTGGATAGGAGGCTGGGAGGAAATAACAGATAATTAGAAAACCAAGCATGAGGTAGGACTTCTTACTTACAGAACACAAAAAGAGCAGAAAGGTAGAAGTGGAGTGCATGGGCTAATGCCTTGATTGAAAGCTCTTGCTTCTTTACATCAGGGTAGCCAGAAAGATAGCTTGCAGTGAAGCAATTCTTCAGTAGACCAGGATAAGAGAGAGGTACTCAACAATGCCTATGTTAACATGTTAAACGTTTCCTAATGTTAAAAAGGCCTACTTAAATATTACAGCCTTGTTAATTTTTATCAGCTATCTGTGCCCTTTAACTTCACTTGCCTCTTCCTCACTGCTGTTATCCTCTTTTTCTTTTTCATCTTCTTCCTCTTCTTCAGCTTCACTGCTGGAGCTGTCTTCTTTCAATTCTGTTTTCCAGTTATTAGGAACAGTTCTGTTTTTACAGAATTCAAGGGCTTGGTCAAAAGCTGTAAAAGGACCAGCACTTGTTAACACTGCAGGAAGTATCAGTTTGACCACATATTTTAATAAAGAAACAGCAGTCAGTGGTGAGGGGGAAAGGGAGAAGAAGGAAAGACTGCTAATTAACAATTCCACCCCAAAATTCAAAGAACCTCAACAACCACTCCCTGTTGTCCATCCTTATTTGTCTTACCCAGTTAAACTGGCCTAGTGTTCTCTGCACATCAAGCCATTCAGAGCTATTACTAGTATTATTACCATGTTAGTGCCTATAGACACAAATAAGGATCTTCTGCACAGGACATGTATGAAAATTTAATTGAGAAAACCCCTATCCAACAGGTTTACACTGTGGTTTATATACATCAAACAGGGAGGACAAGGAGGAATAAATAAGCCAAAGCTAATTCTAAGAGTTTCATCACACAAACTTAAAACTTTCAAATTAATTTACAATTCCAGACTCTTGACAGTCCATAAAGGCAACTTGCAACTATTAGGGTACTATCATGAGAATAATTCTATGAAAATCTAAAGCAAATAGATAAATACTAAAATAACCTATAAAGCCAACATGTGCTGTATGATTGTATCCTTTGTTTAGAACACGTCTACCAGTGTGAAACAAGTGTGGTAGGTGGGGGGTAGGTGGCTTTTGTGGGTTTTGTTAGATTTTATTCGTTTGTTTAAAAAAAGTCCCTCTAGCTTTTCAGAAGTGTTTTCCTTCAATATACTGTTCTATAGGGAAATATACTGTATTTTAGCATTTTTAAGACATGAACCAATCTGCCATAAATTTAGACCAATTTATGTAACTGAGTAAATACATACACATGTGTTTTCTCAGAGAAAGTTATTTTTACCTTGTTTTAACGAAGCGTCAGGCTTTGGTGAAGTTTCACTAATCTCCCGGACATCTTTTCTTGGCACAGAAGTGCTAGATAATTTAGAAAGTGTTAAAAAAAATTACAATATTTTAAAGGTAAACTAACAGTATAATACAGAGCTATCACTGACACTACAACACACTTAAAAATATATATAAGAAGTGTATGGAATATATCTTGACAATTCTATAGTGTTAGTCTGGTACAGTATTAGTCAGAGGATTAAAAAAAAAAATTCTACATGAAATTGGTTTGACCAGCTATATGCATTCACTGCGTACTAAAGAAACCATGCTACTTCCGCAAACAGCTAGTTTTGGAATCTCCCAAATATATAACACCTAAGAAAAATCTCACATTAATTTAATGTTAATTTAAAACCTTACCTGGCTTAAAACATAAATGAGCATTAGTATAAATTGTCAATATGAAACTAAATACTTCCAAATTGAAAGAACAAAGCACTTTCTAATTTCTACTGTGGCTATAACCAAGGAAGCAAATCTGAACTGCAGCTCTGGGGACTTGGGGGTAGGTATGTGCTTATGTGCACACACATCTTATGTGTGTTTCTTTGGTGACGTGCACTGATGCCGGAAAAACTATGAAATAGTAAAGGATAGCCTAGACATAGTAAGTAATTAAACGAAGCTTAAATGTTTCAATTTCCTATCTGCAACACATTCTGTTAAATTGAACCAAGTCAAACTGCAACTTTTAAAACAAAAACTAAAACCTAGAAAAAGAATTCTATTGTCACGAGCTTAAGAACACAAAGTTTCTTATTTTGTTGCAAACACCATACAGTCTGGTTTTCCACATTTCTCTATTCTTTTTCCTACTTTGAGTAGTATTGCTGCCCTTTTCAAGGAACGTGATAAGATGCAGTTGCCGTCTAGACTGAGATAAACATATGCTTTACTACCTCAGAACAAGAAAGAGGATTTCTGTGCGTGCATGCAGTGTACGTGCGTGCGTGCACACACCCCCACCCACCCTTCTGTAGCTGGATAAGCTTAGGGCCACATCCCTGAAAAGCAGTCCTCTATTCCAACCACAGCAGGAAAGAGTCTCCGGCCATTCTTAAAGTCACATAATACTGCTTTGCTTGCCGCCATTGTGACAGTGAAATTAAAACTAAGACAGGTAGATTTATGCACCCCATTATTAATAATGACAAAGTTCAAGACTAATTTAGTTACCGTTAGCAGTTTTTTAAACATGAGAAAAATCTTGGCAGAAATTTACTGAGCTTACTTATGTTATTAATACTTTACCCCACACAACTCATACTACATTTCGCTTGACTGGTATAAATTTAGTTCAGTTATCAAACTCTACATTCCTACTCACAATTTGCCATCCTTGAATGAGCGAACGAGAATATTGTCTTTTTTCACTGCAATATCATCACTACAGTCTGGACAAACCACCTGCAAAGATATTACAAATGCAAAGTTTAGAGAGAAAAGGTAAAAAACAAGAGAGTAATAGTATATACCAACGCTACTCAAAAAGCCTTTGGGCCCATTTCTCTTTAGCAATCCTAAGATGGGACCAACTGAGATCCCTCCAAATAAAGGAGTGATGACCTCCTGAAATTATTGAATGCATGAGCTCATGCTCGCTTCCTAGAGGGAACTGACAGCTGCTGCCAGAGACATAAGAATAGCATTCGGACAAAAGATAAGTATCTGTCATGCCACTACAGCTTTTTCTAGTCCTCATCCTAAAAGGACAAGAAATTCCACGAATACTGCCACCTGAGTTAGACACTACTTCTGAAAACTTCCAGAAATGGCAAGGATGTAATCACAAACAGTTTCAAAAACAAAGGTTTACAGGATTTATGAAATGGAATTTTATAATGGAAGACCTGTAAGTCATCTACCTAGGAGAGAAGCATGCCTCAAGTACAAGTATTATGATAGGTTCTAAGGAGTATGAAAGAGATGATCCTATGTAAACTCAATTTTCTGAAAACGCTGCAGGCAGATTTCCTCACTACACCTTCCAAAAGCCTTTAAGTACACATTAAAACTAAGCAATGCTATAAAGCTTGCTAAATCACTCTCTCTGACATAAGGAACAACTGTCAGGCCTTTTTAGAATTACAATTAGTCATTGTACTCACCACTTCCCCCCAGAACCAACAAAAACAAGCAGACAAACAGACTAAAAACTCCCAACCCAAACATGCAGGAAGGATTAAAACAATATAGTCAATCTCTACATCCTCACAGTAATTTTTACCAAATTTAGAACCTCTACAGTTTTAGATTTGTAAGAGCTGGTTATAGGGCTGATATCCAAAGTACTCAGTTTCCACTACTAATCTTAATTGTTACTTGCTGTAAAGGCTTAGACTAATCCCTTAACTTCACATAATAAACTTGCACAAAGTCCTCTGTGCTTATACACAAAGCGTATCAGTACACATAAGGAAGTAATGCTGAGATACACATTCTTCAGCATATTAAACCTCAATTTTCATTTGATTATTCACGCAATTACACTTACCATAATATAACGCTAATGCAAAATTTATCAGTAATAAGTTAAGATTACTTTGTTGATACAGTAGGGTAACCTGCTTACAAGGTAAAAGAGCTGAGAGGCATAGCTACTGAGGAGGGGATTATAACAAAAAAAAAACCCAACAAAAAAATCCCAAACCAATATGATGCAGAGCTATAAACCTGATTACTAAAGTAAGAGTTAATCTAGGATAAGCTATTTTAGCGCTAACAAGCTTCACCCTCAAACTTTATCCCCCTACTGCTTCTCATTCATGCAGGAAGCTTTCCATGAAGAATGAGCTAATTCCAATCTTCATCTGAAAGCCCAAGAAATAATAGTGTATATAACTTTGGAGCAGAAGCAACAATTCAGTTACACTTTAAGGTCTGACCCAAAGCTATCTTGAGCATCACTACACTAGTCACATGCAAGCTCAGGCCTGCCATGGAAACTGATATCTGTGATGTGCGTGACCAGAAGGGCAAACCAGACAGTGTGACATAAAACTGCTCAAGCCAGTTTCACTGACCACTTCTGAGTGCAGCTGGGAGGCAGGATATTGCATCAATCTTGATGACAGCTTTCAGTAAAGAAACATCTCAATTTTTCTTGCTTATTACTGAAAACCTCTCTTAAAGCTATCTGCCATTAACATGGTATCTCCTTGCTGCACATTCTGCCCTCTCCCTTGTTGTAAAAAAGACTTTGGTGACTCATTTTCTTCCAACAACTTCCCCAAAAGAAGTCCTGCTGGAAAGACACTGA
Organism: Platyrinchus mystaceus; assembly: GCA_035041135.1. Taxonomy (NCBI): domain Eukaryota; kingdom Metazoa; phylum Chordata; class Aves; order Passeriformes; family Tyrannidae; genus Platyrinchus; species Platyrinchus mystaceus. Next base: position 44,097,395 of record JAWWLV010000121.1, read on the forward strand.
ACTGCATTACAAGACACAGCAGGTAACAAGAAGAGAGCTGCAATTGAGAGCTATTGCACATACTAAGAACAGTTAAATGTTACTGTATGGCATCTTTTCAAAAGTGGAGCACAAGTCTTCCTGAAATTAGATAAGCATGTTAAGCTTTCATTGCCAGAGAGCAATTAATCAAATATTTACAATTAATAATAAAATAAAAATTAAAAAGCATGATACTAGAAGGTATTACATATAGAAATATATTAATTACCAAACATATCAGTCAGTCCCTATGCAATCCCTAGACTGCCATATTTTCTTAGAATTTTATTTATTAAAAAATGTCTTTAAGCCAGAATAAAAGAGAGCAAATGTTTGTACTGAAAGGCTACAGTGTAATTTTAAAGGAAATTTATTGTCAATTCTCCACTACCTACCATAATGACCAAGAAGAAATATCTGATTTTATTATCAAATCTGTTTATATTGAACCTTGAAAAATAATGTCTGTATAATCAATAAACTTCCTCTCTCTTTGTACTTCATATTTTCTCCTCGATAAAACTCAATAATTCAGAAAATTGGCATGCAATAGCCTAAGAAAAAAGCCCTGAAATTTTAGTTCAATAGTAATAAACACACTGCTGAGCTGGAATTAGGTCAACAGGCTCTGGCTGTTTGGAAAAACTAAAGCCACATTAGCAATCCCTTTCTGTAAACAAATACATTTAGATACATAATATTTTCTGTAACTATTATGATACAGTTTAATTTGAAGAACCATATGAAATTCTAATAGAAAACACCAAAATGAAAAAAAACCCACACTTTTCTCTGGTTCCTAGAAAATGAAAGAAAATTTTACTAAATTATAATAAAGATGATACTCTTACCAAGGCTGGAAACCACAAAGCTTTCTTTTTATCCACACTGAAGCAGTCCACGCACACCACTTTTCCTAATAACTCATCACTTTGTTTTCTATCATCTTCATCTTCATCGCTGGAAGAGGATGAAGATTCTTCTTCAGGACTAAACAACAGAAAGAGACTTAAAAGTCAACTATTCAAAACCTACATATTATAATAACAGGAGATCCAAAGCTAATTGTTAAAGAGGCATAAGTAATAGCAACTTGAATTGCTCGCTAAGTGTTTTAGCATAACAAAACCGAATATAAATGTTTATAATTATAGTATAGTAACAATTCAAACATTACAAACTCAGAAATGCATATTTACTAGTAAGACATGCAAATACCAAACAAAACACCACCATGCATCCACAGAAAAGAAGATAAATGCATTGTCAGGGCATTCAAGTGAGACCATTCTGCCCTACAGAAGCACTGCTAAAAAATACTGTTGCAGTTGTAGTTTTGGACCATCGTCAAGCTAAACTGTTTTGTTTTTCCTTCTTAATCTCTAGGCTTTTACTTCAACAGCCATACAGAATAAAAGGCTGTTTTGAGAGAGGACAAATCTCTGAAGAAGAAACATCAGCTATAAAGATGAATAGCAAAGAGAAAAAGATGTCTATTTATCTTTAAACAGTTCTTTAAAGATGTGCAGTGAAGCATTTTGATGACTGCTTCAATTTCACATTGAACATAGTGTTGGAATGTAAGTAGAAGGGCAAAGGTGCAAATACATTTTGATTTAAAAAGGGTTTGGATTACTGTTTTGACTGTTTAAGTACAAAGTTGCACCTGATTTTAACCATATGGAGAGTCTAAATATACAAAACCACTCCAACTAAAATTACCTGCAACTGATTAACAAAAAAATAAAATTAAAAAAAAAATCAGCATTCCTGACTCTCTAGATCTTTTTTACTAGTCACTTCGAAGGTTACTTTCAGAAAATATACAGCATGTTCAATGAGCACAGGAAGCATAATTTTAAAAGCTATCTTCCATTTTTCATGTAACTGCTTTTGAGTACAAAATTCAGTATTTACAAAAAACTCGGTTAGCATTTGTGTAACAGAAGACAACTGATGTTACAGTCTAAGGTAATTTATTATGTTTCCTTTCCCCCACCTTAATTACCAGTGCTGATTAAAGTATTATCTTGGAATTTCTTCCCTCAACATCTTTTTTTTTTTTTAAGTAGTGGTTTCTTTTAAAATAGAGTATCAAAGTCTTTCAGGCTGCTTTCTGGGGTTCAATAATCTCTTGTGGGAAGAGAAAGAAGTTTAGGACTAGAGAGAAAGCCAGAACGATTTTAGAGAGGCTAGTTCCTAGCTCGGTTATGCCAGTATCTGTGCAATTTGTCTTTTTAACTCAGTATTAATCGTAAGATAAAGGTAGGTGTGTTGCTTCTGACACAATAATGTCCTGTATAGTTACGGAAACAGAGAAAACAATGACCCAGTCACAGACTCCAAGGATGTTGCAATCATGTTCTCTGTGGCAATGCCAGCCTTTTCACTCACTACATTACAAATTAGTAAGTCAGTAATTTTATGAGTAAATTTATAGCACCTCTACATACACAGGGCAACATCTATTTCAAGTTATCAAAAACAGAGCAAAAGGCTAGTCCGAGCACAAAAACCACTACCACCCAAAAACTTTAACCAAAGCAAAAAACAAGAGAAAACAAAAAAAAACCCCACCCCCCACCCCCACTCCCCACCACGCACACATTAAAAAAAAAAACCTACAACCCACCCACAAACAACAGAGAACAGTCACTGGATTACTTAACACTGGTTTGTCAAGACCACAACTACTGATTTTGGCACCTAGGAAATCAAGTCACTACTCCTGAACTTGTTTTTTTCTATTGGTAAGCTTTGCTGGAAACCATAATAGAAGCAATGGGCAGAAACTGTTACACAACAAGTTCCACCTGTATACGAAGAAGAATTTTAATATGTGGGTGACCACACACTAGAACAGATTGCCCAGAGAGGTTGTGGAGTTTCCCTCACCGGAGGTATTCAAGAACTGTCTGGACACAATCCTGTGCCATGTGCTCTAGGATGACCCTGCCTGAGCAGGGAGGCTGGTTGGACCTGACAACCCACTAGGGTTCCTTCCAACCTGACCCATTCTGTGATTCTATAATACTGTTCACCCTCAGAGATCTGTAATGAGAAACCAAAGATCTACAAGAGGATTCTGGTACCTTGTACAAAGGCTTCATATCAGCTGGACAAAGACTGCATTGTAATGGTTTCGGTTTGAGTCCAACACATTCATAACACTAATAGTCTACTACAGAGACGTTTCTGACTACAGTTTAACATCATGTTTCCACTTATTATGCTATTTTTTGGTTTTTTACTTAATAAAACCAAGAAAAAACTCTTGCCTATACCTGGTGCTATTTTAAATGATTACATTAATACTTGAAATGTTTATACAAAACAATGCACATGAACCTGACTTTCAATCTGAGTGCTTAACAACATTTTTCATCCAGCCTCCTGGTTTTTTTTGAACAAGAGAAGCCCGAACATGCAAGTAATAAAACTCCACACACACAGAAAGCTTCAGAGTTGAATACACACAGCACAGGTATCAAAATGTTTAACTTACATATGATTGGATCTCCTTCCTCTGTTTGTTTTCTTTCCGATAACAGGAGTCCCAAAGTGTTCAGGATTGGTGAGTGGAAGCTGATCTAATGTCTGTTGAAATGTAAAAATACATATGCATATACATAGAAAAAACCTAGCATGAGTTATTCTCCAAACCACATGGTTCATAAAAGTAATTTTTTTTCAATAGAGACTTTCTCATCACAAAAGAAACACAGAAGTACATCGTACATGTCATGCTTTGATTTTTAAAAAGCAACGTGTTTTGTTTTGGGTTTTATCAATGCTTTCTCTGCTCTTCTGAATAACTGACTTTTGTCCAACACACACAGACAATTCTTCCCAGAAGTCCTGCCTTTGGACCATTAAAACACAGAGAAATAATTATCAGGTATTCTGCTGACCTGCGATATTCCATCTCTACTTGGATGAATTTTCTGCGCTTCCTATCATTTAGACTAAACATCCAATCATTACTTAAAAATGAACAAAGGTCCCCTTTGAAACGAAGCTGCTAGATAACAGCAACAAACATGACAAGTTAATTGTATTTTTTTGTTAGTAATTCATCATTTGATATGTGAGGGAGATTCTAAAACAATTTTAAAGAGGCTGCTATATTGATAATTGAGAAGGTGCTAATTGATGCTTTATCAGCATCAAAACAAAAAGAGAGGGACAGAAAGAACTTTCCCTGTTGAGGGAGAATGCTTCAAGAGAAGAACTCATGGACGTGCAGTATCTTCTTCCTCTAAGCCTGCTGTTAACTGTTTAAATGATAACCATTCCAGATTTGAAGGCTCCTGGTACACAAGAGTTTTTTGTAAAACCACTTACTCTTGTTTTTTGAAAGAAGGGAGAAAGTTTTACAAAGTAAATACAATCCTGACTTAAATTTCTTTGTCGTGTATTGATTTTTAAATATGTAACACCAACAAGAATCTCAAACGTATTCTGTGTCAGAGAACTAACACATAGGGACAATAAAACTGGCTTTTTAAAATCAAAATAAATGTACAACTACTTCTGAGTGTGATGGACATCCTAAAAGATTCTATACCACACACTTGGGAAGTCAGAGATGAAGCTAAAACAACATCAGAACAAGACAACTGTGGGGCACTGGCCTAATTACAAAAGAAATTTGAGATGCAATTTTCCCTGCTGAGTAGCTGTGTAATCATGAGGTAATTATTAGAAATGCACAACATGTGTTTCATTGAGGGCTGGTGACAATGAAATGCGTATCAGTGACTTTTGGCAAAACATCAAAAGCTAAGACAATAAAAAAGTTGGTAAAACAAAAAGTAGCTGTCACCTGAATATAAGGTTTCTTTGAATCTGACAAATAATACAAATTATTCTACTTCAGCCAAACAGGTCACAAAGCAATATATATACACTAAAATTTTAAATCTCCTTACTGTAAGGTAATACCCCTGAAACCATATTAAAATAGTCTTTATGGAATAGAAGAAATCTAATCTTCAGTTGACCATTAACAACAGAGCTAATTGAAGGAACACCACAATCTTTAAAATTATGGCATTTATACCTGAATCCAGATTTAGGCATATAATTAGGGCCCCTTCTTTACATGTGTTTAATCCCAGCTTCAGATTCTAGAAGGTATCTGAATCTTCACGAGAATGCAGTACACAAACAACAAGCTCAGCTGACTACAATAACAGCGTATTTATGTAGAGCAAAAAACCTCCTCTTCAGTAGCTGTCCAATAAGCAAACATGTTTACATAACTCTGCCCACCAGTCCAGATTGTCTTACATAATATGGAGTAACCCTCATTCTGAAATTCCAACTATTTGAAATCTGCTACAAATGTGTGCATATTTTAACGTGCAAGTCGCCTTTAAGGCTTGAACCAGCTTCAAAATACCGATAACTGTTGTCAAATTAACAAGTAACAGTAATTTATTATTGGCCTTTTAAAATAAAAGTGTTCATCTTTCAGGTTTACAAACCTTGATCATCTATCTAAAATCCAGAACTGTGAAAAGTACATCTATTTTTATGTTATAATTTATATGATTTTTATATTATAATTATATTGTGATTTTACTCCCAATTAATAGTTAGAAATAATTTTTTATACATAGCAAAGCAGTTGCATGATTGCAACTTTTTGTGTGATCTACAATCTGTGAGCTATCAAAAATATAAAAATTAAAAAGATGAAACGCTGATTTTGTTTAACTTACACAGTTTGATGAAATCTAATTGTATTTCTTGATTTTAAAAAAGAATAAGCCAGACCCTATAGACTGTACTTTACATAACCCCCATTTTTAGCAGCATGGATGTACATAACATACTAAAGACTGAGGTACTAAAAATATCACTTTTAATTTTTTTTAAAATAAAAAGTTGTAAGACAAAAATTCTTCAATTACCTCACTTTCAGCAAAATGTCTTTCTCCTTTTAAACACAGGGAAGAGCGTCTCAGAGTCTTCTCATCACCATCATCAAATACTGTCACCAGGTAACAAGTGAGGAAAGAAAAAAGTTTTCTTTTTAAATCAAGATATTGTTGATTCATTTAGATGTTCAGAAAGAATGGGATATATATTCCTGCAGCTAATTCTTAAAACAAAACTATACGTGGACAGATAATGCTGCATATCCAGTAAAGCATTTCATGGATTGACCAAATACATTAGCTGCTGTATCACCACAGCTTGCACATGTTAAAAGGAATCTTGAGTAACCAGTAGTTGAGCAGATAAAAATTAAATACCCACTAGAATTCAAAAACTATTCTTCTAACATTTACAATTTTTACAAAACTTTATTACGTAACCAGAACTCATACAATATTCAAGTAGAAGCTCTGCTTATTACCACGAAACATAAATGGATATTTACAGAAAAAAGTTACAACTTAATGTTATATGAAAGCTCGGTGTCTTTCTCTATTGACTTCATTCAACTACGCTATAAAACAACAGTGATATCAGCCTAAGGAAGATGACAATAGTCAAAGTGCTGACAATCATCAAAACCAGCTGTACTGACAGAACTGTGGATCTTCCAGTTTCTAGACTTTTTGCCACCTCTGCTATCACTAGGTCAACCGGAAAAAAAGTCCATAATACTGTTGATTCAGCTACATATATTATCCTTTTGAATCCTAAAATACACTGCACACATTTAAGGTGGTGGCTTCAGAAGCTGATAAACTAACTGGTCATATAAAAAGTAAGCTTTTGTCAAGTCTTCTTCAGGTAGTTAACAGATTAAAACTGAAAAATTTTGACTCTCAGGCCTTGATTGTACATTTCAGTGAGACAAGAATGGATCTCCTCTTCCCTCCTGAACACTGATAAAAATTATATTCTTGATTCCACACTGAAGACCTTGAAGACTTCTCCGGGCATGGAAACAACCCCAAGATTAGAATCAAATATTACATTAAAAAATAAAAGTTTCTGCAATTTCTTAACATGCCTCTTTCACCTTCATTCAAATCTTCTCTTCTGTCCAACAACAGATCAAAAAACAGTGTTAGGAGAATGGCTTTCAACCAGCAAGATTAGAGAGGTTAATTTTCAGCCATGTCTGGCTTTCAGATAGTGGATGCTACACTCTTCAACATTTACAAACTTAAATAAAAATATACAACAGGATACATCAAAATTCTTCACTAGTACTTATTTGATACAAAAGAAACTTTTCCAGTTCTGAGAATTTTTCATCCCGGAAGTGTTACATTCAGTACTGTTGATAACAAACTTCCACTTGTGACTACCATTCCCCTGATTGTATTACATACTACAGTAACTGCTGAACACTGTTCAGTGATAAACTACCAGTCAGAGATGCACAACTGTCACTTCAACGTTTGTTGAAAAATATCAACATCAAGAACTGCACACAAAGCCACACAGATTTGGAACTGCATCTCCAATGGTCAACACATAATTAAGCCCCCTCTACGTTAAATGAAGTAGAAGGCAGCAGGTTCCTAATCCAGTTTGTGTTAATTAAGATAACAATCTCCTTACATAATGAGAGGTAAAAAAAAAATCTATCCACTTCAGGAGATAAGCTGACTACAGCAGAGGTAAACCTATTCAGAACTAGGTAGGTAGCCACATTACGTGTCCTGTGTGGTAATCTGCTTGTGGCCCCTTCCCTGCCAGGGGGATTCCTAACATGAATACTTCCAGAGGAAAAGCTTCACCTCCCTGTAAGACTTGTGTGGACAGCATGGCACACATGGCTGATTACATATGACAATCTGATCTAATGGAACATCTCGAAAACAATCTACTAAGCAGGCATGTACAGTGTAACGCATTTAAAATCATGTATTCTGAAACTGCAAGGAAAAGAGGAAAAAAGAAAAAGAAGGCTACTTAATGTAAATAAAATCATTTTGAATTCTGAGAAAGGGCAATGTAATGACAAAAAACTGCAGAAGGGGTTTAAGACTGCTTTCGAACACGCACAATTTTGCATTTTTAGTCAAGCAAACAATCCTACGATTTCCCCCCCAAGAGACAAATGTTAAGAATATCAATTAAACTTTAGAAGTTTAATTTAAAAAGTTCAATTAAAATCATATGAATGATAAAACAGTATCCAGTTACCAGGACTGGAATACCTTGAGCTCTTTGAGGAATTTTTACAGCACAGGCAGGGACACTTCGTGTATGTATGTGCATGTGTATGTGTGTTTATTTATTTTTATATAACATATATATTTATATATGTGTGTTATATTTACAGCTTTTATACACATATATATAAACTGTGCTATAGTAATTTTAAAAGACTATGCAAGTTGGGTTTTTATAAAAATTTAATTTAGTTCTTATTGTCCTTTGGTAGGAAAGCAGTTGCACCAAAAAAAGAGATGCAAATGAACCGACGTACAATTTCTCGTCAGACAACACTTTATGAATACAAGACAGACAGGGATGCTCTTAAAGCAACCTTGCCTGTACTTCAGTGTTAAAAGAGTTCTCAAGCAGCCCTTGAATGGTTACTCCTCTCCAGATACTGTTGCAGTGGCATACATGGTCTTAAGTATCTTTTGGAAAGGTATTACTTCAGATCGATCTGATCCCTTCACAAAGTTTTTGACCAAATCATAGTAATTTTATTCAAAAAATCATTAACAACACAAATAATTAGATGCTTCTCAACAAGTGTTGGGACAACATTAGGTAACTGCTGGCTAAGATGTGTGCTAATTCTGAACTCTGGTAAATGGCAACTATACCTTAAAGTAGGAATTTCACTCAAATCTGCAAAATCATCACTGTCTATAAAGATAATTTCTGTCTCGTTCCACTCACCCTCCTGACAAAGATTATTCTAATCATCCACTGCTAGAGTCACTTCTCTATCAAAGTGCATTACACAGCCAGCAGCTGTGCTATTTTTACTGATTCTGCAAGGTCAACATGCTTTTGTCTACTTTTATCTACAAAATGTAAGAGCTGAGACTGAAAACCATACCTCTTCTTCCTATTTCTCAAGCTCAGGATTTTTGACAGACATCTACTTTGATTTACAGACTGCAACTCCATGACATCTACCTTCAAAATTTACTCTGCATGGATTCCTATCTTATTCTTCTTGATGAACTGCTAACCTCACACTTTCTCAGAAACAAAAACATACATCACAGTTCTAACACCAGCTATACCATTTACTTCTTAAAAGCTCTCATAACCGATCCACTTCTGTAATAATTACCAAAACACTATAATGTTAATTCCTGTCTTTGTATCTCGTGTTTCACCACATCGTAACCCATCTCTCCTTTTTATTAATAGTTTCTACTTCTTCAATAAGAAAACATATATTTTCTGCAAGACTAGCTCTATTCCTTTCTAAAAGCAAGGAAAGTTAAGTCTTTCCCTAGCTGTTCAATATCATCAACAACAACCCATAATATCTCAAAACAACTAAGTCTCGCTAAAGTTCTTTCAAGGTCTGGTCTTCATCTTCCCATGTCCCAGTTATCTGCCCAGGAGAGGCTTATGTAGTTTCTCAAGAATCAACACATGTCCCATAATGCCTTTAAGACTACCAGAGCATGGATGGAATAGATGTTATCCTTCTATATCTGACCAGTTTTCCCCAAGACAGATTGATCTGCTGATACTTGGCACCAAAGAGTAAACCCATGTATATGAAGCCTTGAAAAATATATCAATATTTTTGTTTGAGGACATATGGATATATCATCTATCATCTGAAATTATAAAACAGGAAAAACAAATATGAAAAAACTTATAAAAACAAACTATGTCTGTTTTAACAATAGCTGTTATCAGGGCTAAGTCTGGAAGTAGGGAAAAATAAGCATACCAACTTCTGTTTTAAAAGCACTTCTTTGCTTTTTTTTTTAAAGGAAGTATGACAGCATACTTTCCTTCAGAATATTTAGCAATAGTATTTAAATTTCTAAGAAGCAGTCACTGATTACAGAACAATTCACTAGGTCTTTATTTGGTGTCCCGATTTCACATTGTGAGGGGTACAGTTTCTTATAAATGTTTGAGGGTTTTTCATACAAACTCTGAATAACTAAGCATCTCCAAAAAATCTCTCTCACCATGCTTAAGTCATGTCCAGGTCACAGGCTTATTTTTAAGTCATGAATTTTATTCAAATACATAAATATTTCTCTTACCTACAGTGTACCAACTTGCATCTGTTAATTTGTTGATAACTGCTTCCTGGTATGTTCCATCTGGATTCTTCACTTCCACAACAGTTCCTACCTAAAATACAAAAGTAACTTAGCAATGGACAGTTTCTAAAACAGGCAATAAAGTCGAGATTTTTGTGTTAGCAAACAGAGATATTTCTAGCCTGTTCCACGTTAAATATAACATACATTTTCAATTTCACTTGAATATATTTGTATCCCTCAAACTTTGTTTTTCATTCCTCTAAAATAAGCCAACTAACTGAGCTGATTATTTCCTGCCAGCAGGTGGGGAACAAGAACCAATTTGAGTGATGTCATTCTCTTGTATAAGAGCTTTCCCATCAAATCCTCCAGCCGAGTTCTCAAAAGAAACAGTGACTAAAAATCAGAGCCAGCCGTACTTCTTAGCTTTAAGGCAAAAAGAACAAAGAGGCTTGCACCAGCCTATGCTGTACCCCTTTTAACTACAAAGGAAAAAGCTAACATGCAGAGTACACTACCTCTAACTGTGCAACATTACCTTTTATGCTTTGTGATCCTATCTGGCCTGTTAATAAGTTGAACCTTCCACTGTTACCCCATACTGTATATGCACATTTATATCAAATGCTGAAAAAAAAAATGTTTTTCAAAGCATTAGTAAAATATAAACCAAATTTATTACCTTTAAGGGACCCTTTATGTGGTCATCCTGCACTTCCACTGTTGAAGAATCATGCCTAAAGGTTACCTAAAAAATATAATTCAACTGACAATCACTTGATACAATTGAGCAGCATAAGCACACGCAAACGTCAGTAGCCCTTCTCTTACTCTGATTTTACAGTTAGTCACCACACTCATTCCACTAGCTGAAATCTGTCTTTCCTTCATATATTTTAGAAATATGAGGGGCCAACTTCTTAGTCATCAAAATTTCTAAAATATTTTTCATCTTTCAGAATAGAATCATTACCTCTAAAGGAAATGACAGGCTAGAGTTTGCCCAAAACATCTAATGGTTTAAAAAGATCTCTGCAGTTCTCTTAAATGATTTGAACTTCTGTAGTACCACAGCAGGAAAGGAGAAAGTTTCAAGAGTTATGAGTACAACTTTTAAGTAACATTCATATTTCAATGCTTTGAAATTTTACAGTTTTAGCACATATATCTAACCTATGAGATGGGGAGTTCTTTTGTTTTGCTCATTAAAGACAATTTTCCTCCCTCATGGTTGAAAGATTCACATAAGAAAAGTACAGGACATTGCTGTTAATTAAACAAAATAACAAACCAAATTGCCTTTCCATTAATGTCCAGCCTACACGCTGAGAGTTAACTGGAACAAAACGTAAAAACACCTAAACTTTCAGTACTTCAAAACTGGTGTAAGTAAATCCCGTAAACATTCCCAAGGTATTTACTCATGTCATTCCTATAAAGACACACAAAGGCTGTGTCTTTAATCTTACACCTGCTCTCCTCAGAAAAATAAAAATTGTATGGCAATTCAAACCTATGATTAAGTTACCTGTACCAGATGCTATAGACATTCATCTTTCATTTCATTCACAATTAACTTGGTCACATTGAAAATCATAGGATCTTTCTATCAATTACATCTGAAGTTTTATTTCCACCCTCGTTTTAAAATTATAGGAAAGTAAGAAAATTCTGGCATTACATTTTATGTACATATGTACATTTATTAACACACACTAATGATGTTCTGATGCTCACCAAACCACACTCTTTGGTGTAAGTATATGATGTTTTATTTAGTATTTGAAATAAGTAAGAATGTAACATGAGACCCAGCTGTGTAACAGTAACTCATAACTACAGCAATCCTACATTAAATATCCGGACTTGTCGAACAAGTGTACACAAGATTATATTCTCACTAGTATTAAGAGTTTCACTGTAGCACGTAGCAATAGTAAGATTTCCTTCAGAACAACAGTGTTCTCTAACACCAGTTCTCCTACTTAGCCTCCTTAGGAGGAGATTTTAAGCAGTTTAGTAAACCTTGAAAGGAGGAAAAAGCCAAGAACAGCACCTACAAACAGGACCAAGGGAGTGGTGCTAATTGTTTTAGGAGTTGCTATCAAAACAAACTGGCTTACACAGCTCTCTGAAAAAAGCTGTAGAAGACCCGATGAAGTGGACTAACATGCTGGTAATACTGAAAGTCTTGCCCTTTAGTCAAATTTGGACTGCCTTCAACACTTCTCACAAGTCCAGGCAAATCTTAAGTTTTATTGCTTTCCATGACAAAGTGTGTAAAATCCAGTTACATGTTATTGTAAAATTCTGTACCATGTATAGAACTTGCCAAAAACCACTAAACTGTTAAGTTTATTGTAAGTAAACAGCACCTGCAATACACTGAATAAAGTTTTTAAATTATGCTGGTGGTGGGAAGTTATTGTGAAGGTATCCCTTCAAAATATTCTAGGAAGCAGAGTTCAATAGAAGAAAACAGGTAAAAGGAGAAACAATTAAATGTATTTTACTTGTCTGAAGATTACATACTCCGCCCTGAAAGTATTTTGTTGCCATCCTACTTTCTCAACAGAGCACCTAGTTATAAAACTTAAATGAATGCTTTACATTTAAATTGACAGTATGAAGTTAACTGACTTTCCTTGTCCTCTAGTAGTTCTAGAAGACTAAGGCATAAAATATACTGGGGCCCAGAAGAAACTGCTAAACAAGTGGAAAATAAATGCAGCAGATAAACTACCAACTCCAGACAAAACACACCTGATAGCAAGAATCTTTGTTAGAGCTAAAATTGAGGAAAGCGTGCATGTCCCAAAAAGAGCTAAAAATATTTTTAGAAAAATCAAAGGGTCAGTGTTAAGTTTAGAGAATACACATTCCTGATGGAGAAAAGACAATGTAAACACCTATTGTTACAGCACTTACATACAAAAATCTAAACCACAACTAACATTACTCTACAAAGCAACAACAGTACTGGGGTTGAACTGCCTTAAGCAATGCAGTAACAGCAAAGACACATACAAAACTTGAATCCAGAGGGCTTTAGGCACAATCTCTACAAACAATTTACAGTAAAAATTCTATTTCATGTCAAGATCTTTCTGCAAAACATTCCAGTGATAAAACTACAATTAATAAACCCACAAGCAAATATTCAACACTGAATAATAGCAAGTGGCCATCTAAGAAGGTGGACTCAAAGTCCCACAAAAAACTGAAATGAGTTAAGATTTCACTGATCTAGGCATAACACAATTCCTGTATTAAATACTGATGCATAACAGCTTAAATAGCAATATTTAGCTGCTTAAACTCAATGGTGCTTTAAAGCATAGACCGGCTGATGCTATTAAGAGTTATGACTAATGAAATGAAAAAAACACTAACTTGCTCTTTTGTCAAATTTAAGACTAAAATCTTCTTGATATATTTAACATTATTATTATTAAATAAGTGACAATTGTCCTTCTCACCAGGGGTTGTGGAGAGCACCTGCTCTCTCTCTCATACGAGCTACAGGCAAAAATCAGCCATAGCATTAGGGCAGATTCAAATAATGCACAACAGTTTATAGTGCAGGCTCTTCAATAACAGGTTATCACCACACACAATTCACATGTTTTTCACTTAAATTTACAGTAGATACAAGAAAAATATTCTGCCACTATAGCTGTTGCAGAGCAACAATCTCTAATTTATGTTTTCTAAATGCTACTTGCTATTTGGTAGAACTCAATATGCCAAGTCTTTTTAGAAGACAGCAGGGTTTCAGCTTATTCCTGAAGCATTATCTAGTTGCCACTGCTAAATGGCAGTGACCTGTGCTCTCAAGTAAACAAAACCATTTTAAACCTATGTTGAGTAGTTTTAGCTATTTTCTGGTAATTTTCTCCCATACATAAGCCTACATTTGTCACATTTTAATCAAATACTTTAAGGTCAGCCTATGGTACTGAAGGCCACAAACACTCGATGACAAAGCAGTGGCAGAAACAGAACATATTTAGCTGTGTGGGAGTGGGGGAGCCCCTCCCCTCCCAACAATAATAAGCTTACTGTTATTTCAAAGACCATACTGCCAGCCTCCAAGGAAAGGACAGCCTCTTAACTGTCCTGAAACTAAAAAGAAGTTTCACATTGTGCCATTTTGAACATTAATGACTTTTTCCCACCCTCAAAAAGAAGTGTTTACAGGAAAACCACATACCTTGACTTTGACAAGCCTTTTTGCTGTCTTGATCTTGGCTTCACAGAAGGCTCCTCTATACTTTGCACTCACATCAGTGCCCACTGTGAGATAGGGAGGCTCATCAATGGCCTGGAACAGAAAGGAAAACAACTGCTTCTTAATTACTGACCACTGGCAACACAGCTGCAATGTCTCCCCAGCTTTTGTGGACAGAGCACTAAAAACAGCCCAATAAAACTTAACCTGATAGCGTATGTGTATCACAGCAGTAGAAACACAGAACACAACACTAAGCTAAACAATTAATATAAACACAATCTCATTATATAAATATAAGCTCATAGATATAACAGACTGATACCACAGTTATCTACAACAAGCACCACACAGGCTTCCAGCCTCTGCACCATCTGAAGACACAGGAGATGACCAGTTCTGCTGCAATGGTGAAGGCCAACCAAGTGGTTTAGTTTCTCCTTTAACTGCCTCAAGACCTGATAAGTCACATGATACTGGTGTTTATTTCCCTCAAATAATTAAGGTTCATTTTTCCTTAGTAAGTATAACAACTCTGAAGAGACTTGCCTTTTTCACTTTTGAATAAAGTAAATTATAAAGGTGGGATCTCATCAGGAGAGCAGCCCATGGGGCAAAGTGCAGTAGGAGACTGACAGAGACTAAACAAACACCCTTGTGAAGGGTCCACACAAGGTTCTGTAACACACAACACAGAAAAAAAGTGACACCCAAATCGGGAAACAAGAAATAGAAGAGGTGGGAAATAAGTAGTGCAGGGAGTAGGAGGAGACCATGGGTCAAATACACAGTATACAGAGTGAGCTCATGAAGGCGCTGTTCCTTCAAAGGAAGCCCATCTTCTCTCACACAATCTCTCCTAATGTTATCTGTGGGAGGAGATTCCAGATAACTGAACCATCTCTGTATCACTTCTGACTGTTGGTCAGAAGAGAGAAGGCAGAGGGTGACAGCAAGAAGAGTGAGGTTTGTTTCCAAAGTCTCCATGGAGCCCCAAATAAGGGCTGAGAAGAGAGACCTAAGCCCTTGTCTGAGCCACATCATGTTTCTGCACCCTATGGATTCAGACACAGCTTATGAGAGGCAACTCTGTCACACCCGGGCTCTCTGTGGGAAGGATACAGAGATAAATCTTCACAGGTATCAGAGGTACTATTTGAGACTGAGGTGCTTGCACTCAGCACCAGGTAATTCCCACTGGCTACCTCCAGTTCCAATACATCAGAAGTAAAGGCATGAAAGTATGTACCTGAATGCTTCAATGTGTGATTTTTCAGAAATTTAAGTTTTGCAAAATTTGAAATTGAGAAACATGACATACATGAAATTGAGAAACATGAGAAGAAATTGAGAAACATGACAAACATGAGGGTTAACTCCGTATTAATGTTTTTTTATCTTGACTCTGTTCCTTCCAGCCTACCTCTCATTTACATATAATAGAATATATTTCTGAGTACTACAAAACTGTTATCAATCCACACTTTATAAGATCATTCGAAACAGGAATGCTCTAATGAACCCACCCCTCTCTTTCTCTCTCTCTCTCTGCATGCATGGTACGTGACTGCATGCAGAGTAGCAGGATATGCCACACTGGTAGCAGTATATCCACAAACACCTATCTGTTCCTAATCCAGGCTTAATAACCATAAAACTCAACTGAGATTAACAAGGAACCTTAAGAGTGTTGGGATTCTGAAACTGATTCCCTCCTTGCTTGTCCAACAGTGCAAAAGTTCTTGCCTTCAAGTCAGGCTGCAATGCTTTTCTCTTACTGCACTTGGAAGGATGCTGAAAGAGGGACTCAGTTCTGGTTTGTACTCTCAGTAGAGTGAGCCAGGTAGTGGCTGCTTCACACAGTGTAAATCTGAACAGAGGAAAGCAACAATGCTTACTATGTCTTGCAAAGACAGTAAAACTAAGAGGGGTGCATCCCTCCTGTTCCACCACACTCTTTACTAAAGAAACTCATTCACCACTACAGTGCTTATATTCTTTCATGCCAGTTCATCTTCCAAACTTCAAAGAAAGTGTGGAGTACTGAGATTACTTTAACAAGACTAATGCATCCCAGATGGGTCCACACAGATGCACACAGCTTTATTTTCCTATAAACAAAACTTCAAGAGCTGGTCGTGTCACTAACAGTTTATACCTCCCTATACAGCCAAATTATCACAAAGACCAATCCATAATGTTAAGGTGAATTTACATAAAATGAAGAATGCTTTTCTTTACTGCTATTGAACATTAAGTAAATAAAATAATAATTAAAAAAGTGTAACATTCTGGGAACCAAGATAATCTGAACTTCTGATCTTTGACTGGAAATGTATGGAAAAGGAACAGGCAAATCAACAATCAAAATTTAAAGAGAATTTAAAATTCATATTAAGATCGTAATTACCAGTAAAAGTGATTATTTTATCACTACTCTGATTTATTCTTAACAACTTCTTCCAAAAAGAATATTCAATAAACATATGTTGGAATTAATTTCTGTTACTAAAACACAAGTTCATTTCAATCGCTAGCCTACATCTTTTGAAATTACACCATCTCCTTCCACTGGAATTAGTTAATATTTACCACTGTAAAGAATTTCAAAGAACACCAAACATATGGACCATTTGATTACCACTGTAGGTATGTTTACCAGAAATACAGTATCGGAGTGGCTTTTGAGAGAAAAATGATGAAATGCATTTCTTTAACTACCACTATGAATCACTATACACTTTAAAACAGCATGTGAAATTTTCACTGGATACCTACTGGAATTTTTTCTGCTGTTTTATTATTCTGCTGAAAGACAAATTACATGGGCTTTCAAACTTCCCCTTTTCCCCAAACTGCAACAATTTTTGGTGACAAAATCACTTAACTGAAATTTTCAAAATACTTCCCTCATTCTGACTGACAGTAACAGCAGAAAGTGATAAAACAATTAGCAGAATGTGATGCATCACAGAGAATGCAAACTAGAAAAGTAAACAGTAACGTTTAAAGTCTGGCAATAATTTCAGATAATTCTTACCACAACTTTGTCATTTCCACCAACTCTGAGACACATGTTCTCAAGCAGGTTTTATTCAATTCCACCATTAGAGAGACATTTGATAATTAGTATACAGCTATTATTTTTACCTTGCTGTTATCCCTTCACTGCTTAGTGCTTACGTCATTTCATTGGTGTCCTTACACTCAGAGTGAATATATCTTTGCCTGTTAAAGTCTGACATGCTTTCTCAGGATTTGTTTTTATTCTGATTTTGCTTTTCAGAATAGGTTACCAGGAAAAAACAGCACATTAAAATGCAGCTAAAAACTGATAATACAATTCAGTAATCTCAGGAAAGATATTGCAAGGATACTGAAAGTATAACAACAAGGAGCACTGCAGTAGTCTTTAAAGGGAAGAGGGAGACACAATGTTGGACTACCCTACCACATCAAAAGTTCTGAGCTTCCTAAAATTATTGAAGATAGGTTGAGACATCTTGAAACAACTGTACTAGTCTCATATGTTGCTATCTCCAAATTTCTGAGCTGCAGTCTCAGCCTTCATTTTATTTTAAAATCTGAATTTGCATTTACAATTTATATCTGAACATAATCACTAGCACTTTATAGGTAAGAATTATCTTTTCAGAAGCATATCATGAACAAAAGTTTATTGATGGCTTTAACAGCAAAACTGAAAGGTATGTCCAGCACATGCTATTATTCATTTATAATGAGATCACGAACTACTTTGATTCAGAGCACACCCCAAATTTCCTGTCAATGTTTCTATATCTCTATACTCTCAAAAATCCTTCCGTTCACACTGGAAGAAGGAGAAAAGTGAAGCTGACGGTGCTATCTCGGCTTGTTCGTTTCGTTGTTTTACTCTTGGCAGCAGACCGGCATTGCAGGCGCTTCCAAGACGGATCACTACTTTGTTTGCATGAATGACCGAGGCCGGGCTACCAGAAGGGGGGCCGGCTCTGCTGAGTGACACGGGGAGACAGACATCGGTCCGCACGGGGATACCGGGGGAAGGCGTAGGGCCGCAGCCAGGCGGGGTACGGCAGGGCTGTTTTGGGAAGAGACCGGGGCGAGCCCTTCCCCAGCATTCGCTGCAGTGGGTGCTGAGCGCTACCAGCGCCTCAGCATCTCCCCGAGGAGCTGCGAACAGCCGGGTCGATGCTCCAGCTCTGGCAAGGCTGCCGAAGAAAGACGGAGTCCGGGAGATACGCTTGGATCGTTCGGGGCGGCAGTGGAGCACCAGCGTTTCTCCGAGGACCTGTCGCTTTAAGGGGAGGGGCCGGAGCCGGGAAGCTGCCAGAAGTTTCTGGCTGCCCGAGCCAGCCCCGAGCGCTGCCGCCCGCCCGCGCCCTCTCCCCGAAGGCGCCCAGGGCTCCGGCAGATTAAGCGCGGATTGCCGTAAACTAAATTTGTCCCCTTAAGGCGATTGCCTAGTAAATCTGCACGCAGGGCTTCCCGGGAGCCGGCCGCTGCTGGAGCCGAGCACTGGCAGCGCCAACTCCCGGGATCCGCCCGGTATCGCTCCCGACCCGGCACCTCGTCCCGAGAAAGCTGCGAGCGCTGCCCGCCCCCCTGCAGTGCAGCTCCTCCGGAACGCCGCTGGAATGCGCCGTGCGCTGGATATCCTAAATCATCAGCCAAACTACCATAAAAATTTTTGGCGCTGTCTTGGGTGACCAAGAAGGGATAAAGAGGAAAGAACTTCCTGCAGTTCTGCACTTTCCATTAGGAAATCCAAACTAATGGGCAACCGCCATGCTCCTACTAGCACTTAAATTTGTTATATTAATGGGAATAGGATGAATAGTTTCTCTGCTATCTCAATTCACAACTGCTGTGCACGGGCGGGAGTTGCAGCACAGGCTGCCGCAGCTGAAAAGCTGGTTTACCACTTAAATAAGGAGCAGTCTCTAGGTGACCAGTCAGCAATTTCCACCAATTCAGGGGCTGAATTTTCTTTGGCAGGCAAAGCAGGCTGCTGGCAGGGTTCTGCTCCAGCCTTCAAGCTGATTATA
This sequence comes from Platyrinchus mystaceus, assembly GCA_035041135.1. NCBI lineage: Eukaryota > Metazoa > Chordata > Aves > Passeriformes > Tyrannidae > Platyrinchus > Platyrinchus mystaceus. The sequence goes on from JAWWLV010000121.1 coordinate 44,116,873, forward strand.
CCTGGAAGGACTGATAAATGGCTACATGCCCACATCATAAAACAACCTGCACATCTTCTGAATTTGGACTTTTATATTGGTATTAATAGTTCTGGTCTTCCAAGTGTGAGCGAGGAAACACATGGACCTCTCCAGAGCACTATGGAATACACATTTTAGCATTGCAATCTAAAATGGTAGCATCATGCTTTTACATACATTTAAAGGCTGTTAAAGAAGTCGGTTTTCCTGCATTTTTTATTTTACACATTTATATATTTTTCCATCTACGTAGGATGAAATCATCCTCACCCCTCTTTTTTCAACTATGCTGCATTACTATATTCAAATTCCTCTGTAAAGTCTGTCATGCCATACAGCAGCTGATAAAATTGCTTTACACTGTGCTTTGCCTATAAGCACATCTAATACAGAGTGTGTGAATATATTATTTCTATCTCCTAATCTGTATTCCTCTGCACCACGCACAGGATGTTCCAAGTAAACCACATGAAAACAAGATTAAGTATTCAATCTAGAAACACAGCAGACATGGTTACTAGGAAAGCCTGCAGGACTGCTTTCAGATTAATACACAAAGAGAAAACTGGGTCTATACCTTCCTTTTGTCTTTCATACATACAGAGTTTGAAGAGCTGAGATTTCAGCTTGTATTAAACATTCAAAATTCAGCATTTATCTACTCTACGAGACTCTTAAGTCAAGAAACTAATGAAGCAATTTCAAGAAGCAAAAACCACCCCAACAATCCCACAACTACTGAAAAGAAAGGACTGGTTTTAGTTTTTAATTGAAAATTTCACATTTATTTTCAATAACCAAGGTTCAGAAAAAACTTGAAGATTCAAGACTCTCCTCCTGACCCCACCTGGTATCCAAAATAATTACTGAGTTTAAAAAAGAAACATCATAAGACTCAACATCTGATTTTTTTCTCATCCATATTAAGCAAGAGGAACAGCGGCAAAACTTTTTTTGCTACTGCCTATGGTATTTTGAAGTTATTTTTCCAAGGGATACGTTTTCTCATTGTTTGCCTGTTGTCCATAATTCAAGATGGAAACACCCAGTTTGCAAGTGGAATCACACACATACTGGAATATTCCACCTGCAGTCCCACAAATCAGTGGGAACACCCACCAATAATACCCCACTACTTCAACCCAAACCCCAAGCCAGATCTTTAAATCTTCTAACAAAGCTCAAAAATTTCCTTTCCATCCTGCAGAATTAGCAGCCACCTCAGTGTCATTCATAGGTTTTCAGAAACTTTTGGGGCAATGAAGGCTTGGAAAGATTCAATTTTGTAAAACAGCATCTTTTTTTTAAAGCAAGGGTAAATCCAACTTCTCCTAGACACTTCTTCCGGAGAACTGTTTTCGTGAACACGGGGAAAGAAACACAAAGAAACCGATTAAAATTTTTCTCCCCAATTACTGTGATATTTAATTTAAAGATTATTACCTTAAATACCTTTAAACCACACTAAGTTCCATCCAATAGCAAAGATCTGCCCACACACTGCAGAATCAATCTCTTAATAAACAAAATCACAGAATGTAATTAAGAGGACAAGATTTTGCTGCAGTTAGGAAGACACTCAACTTTACAGTAATAGCAGACATTTTCAGGAAAAACTGTTATTATAACACTTTAATATACTCAATTTGGCAGATAATAATTAGTTTATAGTTGATTTTAAATACATTTCTCATGTATTTTCAAAGCAGCAAAGATGAGAAACTTCTAAAACCTTTGTACAAACCATATGCTACTGAGGCACACAACTCCTCAGACACAAATGAAATACCTCAAACAAAGACTGAAGCCCAGAAGACAAAAAACTCCTTAATAAAATGTAAATCCATTGGCCCATCATCCACCTCCCAGAAATGAGAACACCACAACAGGAGACAGAAGGAATTTTTCTGCAAACTTGCAAACTGCAAAATAGAATAAAAGGCAGTGATGTTTTTCACATGAAAAAGCTATTACATGAAAGCTCAAGAGTGAGTGTGCTTTGGGCAAATTTTCTTCTGGTTGAAAAATCAGATTTTGACTTGATACTTAGCTTTTTTTACTGTTGTACATTTCAGAGAAAAGCAAAACTAATAAATTTGAAATTTCTGAAGGAAAATGGTTCAATTTTATCAGTATTTGCCCACAAATAAAAATTATGGTAGAAAACATCCTGATCAAACCAAACATTTACAAGTTAAAAAAAGGTGGGGAGGTCTTCTTGTAATGAAGCTTATTTCCAATTTCAATTTAAAACCTGCAGGAACTTTCAAGTAACACCTCACCAACCTTGTAAGCAAATGTTATACAGCTGTGGGAAAGAGTCATTGTTGTCTGTCCCCTCAACCAAGCTGGAAGTTAGCAGAACCTAGCAGACAGATGTCTGGAAGTATTAAGCCAAATTCTGACAGCTTTAGCCTTCTCTACAGGTGCAAAGAGGATATTTTCTTAATTTCAAGTTATTCTGTTTGATCAGTCCAATGCCAAGCTTATTTAAAGTTCTTAAAGACTTGAAAGGGTTCAAAAGCTGATTTTCCTCTCCAAACAAAAATGAGTTCTGTAGAAAGGATTTACAGGTTCTAAGATCATGAAGGACCAAGTGACCCAAAACAAGAGGTTCAATTTGGTAATCACAAGTAACAGTTCTTTTATTTAATGTATCTATGTAATGCAAAATGGATTTTCATTATTTTTACTTATCTGTGTAAAGCTGAATTTTTATGGGACTAGTAATCCTACTTTTTTTTTCTCAGAACTATGATAAATTGATGGATGCAGAATTATAAAAATATTTTAACTCTACTCAGAACATAAGAAATATTTCAAAGATTTTAAAAGTGAGTCTATCCTAATAATTTCCAAAGAGCAACTCAATTCTCCATCTAGAAATGTACCAAGTAGTGTAATTTCCAAACATCTAAACTGTAATTACCTCATTTCCTATTCAAAATAGGAAATCCAGAAAGGTAACTATGCTTTAAAAAATTACAGCATTATTTTTTTTCCTACCATACTGATTGAAACTCACTGAATTCTGATTCTGTTCCTAATTTGGTCACACACTTGCTGCACCACGATGAGACCCAGCAGGCATGTACCAATTTTCGATTCTGCAGAATGGGGCTAATGCACATCTAACTCACAGGCAAGTGGGCATTTGATGTTCCTCTAGTACTTTCAGACCTAAGAATGGAAATCAGTATTCTTTCTATCAGTATAGCACATCACTCTATATAATGTTTTATTTAATAAAAACACTCCAGAACTGCTGATCAAGCTCTCTAAAAATAATGCCAATTCCTTGCTATTCCTTCTGTAGGTCTCTTGTTTTGTATTGCTGAAAGGCTACATGAAGATATTTTGAATGCCTGCTCCCACTGTTTATCCCCCTAAATATAAAATCTTTTTTGAAGTCAATTATTGCCATAGCTACCAGACTGCATTTTTTTCCTGTAAGGTTTAACTAAATATTCGAACTATTTAACATCATAGTTTAGTACTGTAAAGTGGTGCAACTTCATTAATGTTGGCCAGACTTTTTTTGTACGTTCCAAGTGAAGTCTGAACATCAAGTTTCTACATATGTACAGATAAAAAAGTAACAGTTAATTTGAAATAAGAAGCTTCTGAAGAAAGACTTCTCTTTTAGTCACATATTTGAAAGACTTCTTTCACATTTCCTGTTTTTAGTGCAAGAAACAAAATTCATTCAAGTAAGGAGAACTGTTAAGTCAAAAAAAAGGAAGCAATAAATAACGTGTTTGTTATTAGAGGGTAAAATAACTTAGTAAAAAGTATGTCCTTGATACTTGTTCTGCACTTGAAAATAAGGAATATATTAAACCTTTACATTAAGAAGTACTCTTTTTCCAACTAAAAGCTGTAGATAACACTTAGAAGCATTATTTAAATTATTAGGCCTGGAAAACTTATATTTGAAAATGTGCCACAGTTCTGTCTAGAGATGCTGCTGTGTAAAACTTGGGATGTTTCAAAGCATTGAAAAGAATGATATGATAATGATATGCTTGTCTTCCAAATGGATTGGAACAAAGGTAATTTGATAGTTTAATCAAACAAACCAGTCCAGGCTGTTCCTGATCAAAACAGTGAAGAGACTAATACATGACTATGTGAAGTGTAAAAAATCAGTAGTCAATGAAATCTCAAGAGACCAAACTGGTTTTAAAACAATTGTATAATTCTTTGGCAATATTTCTATTTCCAGCAAAGACAGTTTCATTATTGTTTTCTGTTTAAGAAGTTAGTTCTACAGAAATTCAGTATAATGATATACATACAGAACAGAAAAATCTATATATGAGAAACAAATTGTATTCTACAGCAAATCTATTCTAGGGAACTGATAATACTGGCATTTTGGTTGACAGAAAAATATAACAGTATTTTTAGATACTAAAACTGATACCAAGAGCAAGAACAGTCAATAGAAATTAAAATCAGATAATTATCTAAGAATGTTGGGGTTTTTTTCACTGAAATTGTGGCATATTAAGCTTCTGTTTATTATCATCTATTTTTAAAACTATTTTCTACTGTGTAAAACTTCAGACACAAATTCATGCCAAGTTGAAAAACTGAACGTTAAAAAACCCCCCACCAAAACCAACACCCCAAAACCCCAAACCTATAAACCATCACTCTCTTTTCTGCAAATACAAAAGAAAATTTCTTGCCCTGGTTTACTTCCATATTTTGTACAACACTTTCTAAACTTCTTATGAGGAAAGAAAAGTGGGGAGGTTGTTCCTAGGTTAGAACAGAAAGGGAAAGCTGAAGGGATGACTTACTAATTCAAAATCCCCCAGCAGAATGAGATTTCTCAAACACTGACCCAAGTCAATTCACTAACTAGCTAAGATTTTCTTAGTCTTATATGCACTGATAAAATTATATTCCAAAATTCTAAGCATTTATTTTGAGATGTTATTTTGTATATTTATATGAAATTTTAAATATAGCTGTATAAACTGTAACTTAAGATAAAGTACTTTTAAAAAATATAATGTAAAAATTATAACAAAATAACATATTGAATTACATAATAAGTCTGGTAAAAAAAGTTACGAGTAGCCTTTGGATCTGGTTTTTGCCACTGCTGCAAGCTAGGACAAAAATGGGGGAGTACCAAAAGTAATGCCCAACCTACACACAACCGTCAAACAGTATGAAACAAAAAATCTAAATACAAAACAAACTGAAAAGCTAGGATTTTTCTGATTGAGAATCAATCCCTCCCAGCAACACATTATTTTGTAAATTAAGCACAACTGATCTGTGCATCAAAGCTATGCAAAAATTCAATCATAAACGTGCACTTTGGTTCTCGAGACAAAATGAATTTGTAGCAGATCACCAACTGTACACAAGAGTCCACCAAAAGCATAGTAGTATATATTGGCTAATTTCATACAGCAACACAACAAATTTTAGGCAGGAGAAAGGATTTTAACTTTGCCATGCTCCTTCAACTGCTGCCTAGTAATTCACTGTAAAACTCCTGGCCAAGGACAAGACATTGACAAAGAACTATGAAAATTAGTTTAGAAAATACCTACAAAGAGACTAAAATAACTTAATCTAACCATTTTATCAAATTACAATGGATGAGATTCCTGGGAAAAACAAACAAAAACTTAATTACACATAGAAGTTTATCAAGGCTGTTCCTCTCAGCAGGATCATTTTAGCTGTATTATTCATAACAGATGCCTGTAATATCTGTTCTTAAATTTAGGAGTTAGTATTCCACTCTCTCTGCAGTGCTTACGGGCTTTTCTATAATCTATCCCTTGCTCTTGTTATTTCTTGTCTTATCAATACTGCACATAGAGATCAGTGTACTTCTCCTTTGCAGCTTTTAAGAGATGCAACTCCTTAAAGTAATCCCATTTCTAAAAGAAAACAACAAACAAATTATGATGTAAATTTTACCTATAAGCCAAATATTCATATGTATTTTTATTTACCTACAGGCCCTGTATTTCTAATTACTCCACTGGAGTTTGATTTAATGACCTCAGATGTTTCTTCTATTTGTTGCCTAAAAACAGACACAGGTATGTCCTAATTAATTGCAAGAGAAGCAAACATAATTTCACACAATTTTCAAGTAATACCTTAACATTCCAGTATGACATTTTCCTTTTTGGCAGGAGTTTGACATTGTCTCATGTTCCATTTATTTTTTGGCTATTTTTCTAAGAACTGCCCCCTCAGGGGAGGAGGAAATAGCATGCAGCATGTTCCATTTTCAATAGGAGTGAGCTGTTAATGTGGCACACGCCATAATATGAAACTCTAGCAAGTGAGTTGACTGTTGATGGCCCCCCAGCTGCCTTCAGCCTCAGATGCTAAAACCTTGGATGAAAAGGCAGCTAGCACAAAGTTCTCAATTCCATGTGCTGGGAGTCTTGGCTTATTGAATAAAGCACCCGTTTCACTCCTTCAGAGGATCTGGACTACTGCAAATCCATTACATAAACCACTTTAATGGAAATGAGATGCCTGAACAAGGTGCTTGCAGATAGGTCCTGTGCTAACCATCCAACAGATTCTACCCTACTTCATAAAGTCCTCTCACCCGATTCCCTTTCTGCCCAGGACACAGAGCACCCACTGCCACATGCCTGCATTATTTATAATACAAAGGAGACTCCCACAGTGCCATCACTCCCACTGAGAAGTATCACAAACACCCATAAGTTAGGTAGCTACAGTCCTTCACTGGATTTGGCCCATAGTGTCAAACTCAAGTGCTCTTTCATGGCACAGGAAAGAAGCAATATTGCAAGGTTCTTTAAACTTATAATCTAGGGCATTAAAAAACCCAGGGCTTCAGGATGAACAGAGATTTTAGATTTAAAAAAAGGATATTAATACACTGTGTAACTAGATGCCTGAAGAGATCATAAGGGTTGATACAAATACTCCATTTCTTCAAGGCTTTAAATCAACAATCTTACTAAATGCACATTAAAAGTATGATCAAGCAAAGTTTGAGGTAGCCATTCAGACACCTAAATATGGCTATAGGTATTCATACTCAGATTCTGAATCAACAAGGAACTCCCACAATTAAAACAAAATATTGTGATAAAGGCAGCTACAGCAGGAAAGACTTCTGAAGAATTATCTCCATTTTTCAAAATGATATGAATTGCCCCATATACCAAATAGCCAATTGAAGTGATCAGAAAAACCACTCGGCCAAAGAAATACCAGCTTTAGCACTTCTGATATGCGCTGATGTGTGTCAAAACTCATTTTGCCACCCCCAGGCACTTGTGCGATGTCTCAGACAGACAGGAAGTATGCACATGGTTTCATCTCTGGTTAAAGCTCAACTTACTTACCATACTAATTTTAAAAATACTCTGTACACAACTCCGCTCAGCAACAATCTGTTCACTTTTTTAGTTTTAAAAGCTCAACTGTTGCAGTCAGTCCCCACTTCCTCTCAACAAATTATGTAGGCCAAGGCAGGCTGCTTTGTTCTTATACTCATTGCTCTGAAATCCTGCAATCTTGTGGCTATTACAGCTGTGGGTTTTTTAGCCTCAAAGGCATCCCATTACAATGGATTAGAATTTCATAATGCATTTTTCTTAGTACTTACAAAAAACTGGTAACATAACTTGTAGTTAATACAGTCACTTATTAGATTTCTGAAATGGCAATATTCATAATGCCACTCTCTGCAAAGGAACAGATGGAATAGGCCCTTTATTTAAATTTGGGATGGGAAGAAGAAAAATGAGGGCTAAAGAAAAAGGAATCTTATTTTAAGTGAGCAATTACTAACAAACAGTTTCTGCTGTATCTGCAACCCAAAATACACAACTACCTGTATAAGAATCAAAATATGAATGTTTTCCATAGAACTGTACAAGTTGACAAATGGCAAGAGGCAAAACATCACAACAGCCCAGAATGCTACAGAACCAACAGGAAACTTCTGAAAATAAAAGTGCTTTAAGACCTACATGATACAAAAGCATATGGCTTCTTTATGCTAGGAATCTATTAAAACAGAACTGTTCTAAATGTAAGTGACATTCATTTATTTGTTTTTCCTGGTAACTCTGAATGATCACCAGGATGCAGTTTTGATAATTATGCAAAGTTAGAAAATCAGTCTAGTAAAACAGGTTGAATCTATTCACTTCTGTAAGAATAAAGCCAGAAATGCTAGGATAAATATTCAAAAAGCTCTGTCTACCTACAGAAAACAACAAAAAAATGTAGCCATGAAAAATAAATCCAATAAAATGGGTTTAAGCAATCAGAGTTGGTGACAGACACTACCTACTGCCAACAATAGTTCTTAATTTCTGAAACTGGGAAAGGTGGGGGGGAGGTGTGTGCTGATAGATGCTCACCACCACAGTTATGCAGATGGTGTGCTCTTTAATATTTCTTTTGTGAGTTGAGGGGAAGGCTTTGGCCCTCAAAACTCAAATCTACATGAATGGTGCCTCTCCTTGTCCATCCTCCCTTTTGCATCTGTTCTGATACACCTTTGCTTAAGGGCTAAAGTGATTCAACTCACCAATTCAACACATAGCTGCTTGTTTCTGTTACTTGTGCTAAACTAATTTTCTTTCACTTTAGTAAGTTGTATCATTTCACTGTAAGATCATACACTAAAGTTAAGAAAGTAGAAGAGGATAAATCAGTGGGTCAACTGGCAGCCTGCCTCGAACTACAACATGAAGTAGCACTCCATAATAATTTAGAATTTATAGGGTTCTTGCAAAAAAATTTCAACTCAGAAAAAAATCCTCTTCTTTTCACCACCATTTCATATGTTTTTGTGATAGCATTTTCTATATTTCCCTTTTCATTGCACACTCTTGATCTCAAAGTTCTTTTTTTCCAAATTCCAAAAATTAAAAGTATGAAGCCCCGAGCTGGATGAAGGAGGTGACATTTACCATGCTACTTTTTTTTTTTTTAATGACTTGGTAGCCAAACTCACTGTCTCTTCAAATGATCTTAGTTTCAAACAAACAGCTTTCAGTCAAACATCTCCACTAAATCCCTGAAGTGGCTTTTAACTGGCTGAAAGCACTTCAGCACTGGCATATATGCAAGGTCAAACACAAGTTTGTATTCAAAGTCTAATCTACTTGGATAGCGCTCAAAAAACCAGTATATGTTAAGTTTTATGTCCAGCCCACTTTATTTGCAAACAAAGCAGGTATTAGTGATTTAACTGAGCATTCTATAGGAATAGACTGTTGATTTTTATAGCAAATTAGCAAAGCACCATTACCACTAGGTGTTTTTGTAAAGTAAGAAGTTCAATTGTAAACCGAGAACTAATTTCAAGATTAATTTCAAAAACGTCAGAATTTCCCACAAAACAGACACTTGACTTAATTCAATTTATAAATGGGATCAGTCCTGTCAAAAAATAACACTGTTTGGTTTGACAGTCCAGAAAACATGACATTTAATGACTGGACTACAGATAATTTGCACCAAGATGACGACCCAGTGTTGAGACAGTCTTTAAAAGGCTTTCAAGGAGCAGATATCTGTAGTAGAACAAGAAAACTATCCAGAATCATACAGCTGATTGCTCCCAAGAAGTCACTGCTTCGCACATGGAAGGATAAACCTTAACTCCATTGAGTTTAACAGCAATGGCAGACACTAAAGCACACTTGAATCCAGAAAAACCTGTTTCAGGTTACACCATACTGGCAAAGAGATCAAAATATGAGAAAACATATTCTTTCAGGGGTCTCATGGTCTTGCATGGATTTAACCTGGGAATCCCATTAGCGCTGTTTGACACAGCACATGCCCTCACCATTTCACCACAGTTACAGGAATATGAATATGCAGACTTTCTCCCCCCTTACAGAGCATGACATTCCTATTAAAAAAATCAACTAAAGAAAGGTTAAATATAACTACAAAGGTAATTTACATCAATTACACTTCTGGCATCTAGTTTTCTCCAATAAATTCAGACTTGGTGGAGATACAGTCATTTCAGACTGTATTAAATTAAAGCGTATATAGAACAAAGGTATCTTACCTACAGAAAAAAGTTCTATTCTCTCCACCAATTTGCCTTTCGCTTTTCTCCTGGCTTTTCTGAACAAGTTGTTCTGACAAAGTGTAAGGCTCAGACTCACTAAGATACAAATACAAGTAACAGAATCTGAAGATGCAGTTCAGAACAGTCAAACCAGGCTCTCCTTTGCTTTCCAGTAACTTGCTCTGCAGAAATATCCTTAAATTTCTCGCTGGCTTCAGGAGATTTCGCATGCACAGACCAACAGTCTGTCTTCTTTTCTAGCTCAGTGCCAGCAATAACTTTTAAAACTCTCATTTTGCAAACCAGCTAAACTCAAACATTTTTCATTTGTTTTGGGGTTTGGATGATGTTTGAATTCAACTAGATTCAACATTAATCCCTAGACTTTTCCTGAGGTTTTCGTGTAAGCCAATCCTTATTTGGAACATTTTGACAGATCTTCACTCCTGCTCTAAACTAGCCAGTTATCCCTCACCACTAACCTGCTATGCTATTCTTTAGTCTCCAGGGAAAAATTTTACACAAGAGCTAACAAAACACATCTCATTCGGATAAAACAACTAATACACTAAGAGTGCAGTATTCTGGCTTTAAAAAATGAGCCCTTATATCTGGCTTTCTGGGAATTCCCTATGCAACAATTACGCATTTGAAACATCTAACTGAATGGAACTGGAATGGAATTCAAAGGCAAGCTAGCCAACAAACAGAACCTTTTAATAACTGTAGGTAATTTTTAGATATTAAAATATATACATATGTGCTTGGGAGGGTGTGTGTATATAAATGTTAACTTCATCACTATTACTTTTGCAGCATAAACTTTTGAAAATAGAAATTACAAGTATTATCCTTTACAGGTATATCTATACTGGTCTCTTTGCAATGTTTTGGCAAGATACACTGTAGATATCTTTTTCAATGTCCTGCAAATTACCATTTCCTATGTTTTTTCCCTTTTACACTTAGCAAATAGTCATTTTTCTCTCAAAGATTCCTGTGAAGAAGATTCTTCTTCCTAATAAACAATTATTTAACATTGTATTAGTCGAGATACAAATAGCATACAATAACTATACACATGCAAAACATAACAGCAGAGGCTATATTTTTATAGCATCTGGGGTACAGTCTTACAGTCTTCAAACTGCCTGTAAATTTACTACAATAAAAATATCTTTCTCTTACAGAGATATGTATCTATCTTTGCAGAAAGATATTACATCTTTCAAAATAGTCAAACAATTCTTCAGCTTCTTCTCACAGTAAATAAAAAGGGAAAGGGGAAAAAAACCCCCAAAAATTGAAAGTACCTGCAACTATTGCAGGCATTAAGAAAAAGGAGACTATGTATATGCAAATAAATATAATTACAAAAGATGAGTTGCATTAGACAAAGTTTTTCAATGTTCTGATTTTTCCCTAATATTCGAATGGAGCTATAGGTCTCTGAATAAAGAATAGTTTGTTTAATTATGTCTCCAAATCTCCTTAGAAACAGGCTACAGAACCCACAGCACTGCATTAAAGACAATGATAAGGCAGCTTTTGGAGACAGACGCAAGAAAAGTTAAAGAGAAGCAAAGTATTAGCATTAGTATACACACACTTGCACTATGTAGAAGCATCCAAACAGCAGAGAAACTAATTCAAATTAAGTTTCGTCTGCCACTACTATAAAATGGTTCATTAAGACTACAGAAAGTTCCCAGTCAAGAAGAGCAGACAGTAGATTGGTTAAGATTGTAGCTATATAATAAATTATAAACACATATCTAATTATCTGAGCCTGGAAGAGGGAAAAACCACCATTTTTTTCTGTTAAATCTCCTCATGTTTCTTACCAGCACCTATTAGACCACTATTGTCATGTAAGATAACCACAGCATTGCAGAACATAGATGTCTGTCTTAAGCTGGACACAGGTTAGCTAGGGCAGCACAGATATTAGTATTGCAAATAATTTACCTGAGAAAACTACAATAAATTATAACTTATGCTGACAAGCAGACTACTTCCATACTGGCACAGGTATCTCTGCACAACACTGCACTGGAAACTTCCCAAGCAGCAAATAAGTGAAACTGAAGTTATCCTAACAAAAATCACAATGCTGCTGTCCCAAATCACAACACAAATCAACTTCAAATCACCTTAAATCAACTTCTGGTTGAGCTGCTATGGGTGATGTTAAATTTAAAGAGCCTTGCTGTGGCAGAATATACTACTGAATAAACTCTGTTTTCACTGATGCAATCTTCTTCCAGAAAAATATAAACATTATTTTCCACAGTACACTTTTCTTTCAAATGGACAGTTCCTCAATCTATTAAGGAAATTGTAAATCCTCCCCCCATTGCCCAAGTTGTGAAAAAACAACTTTTCTCTATATCCCACTTTCCCCACATTAATATAAATAAGTGCCAGGACTATGTCTTCTGAAGGAATACATCCATAACTCAATATAATTGTACATGGAGTAAAAAACCCCACATTAGGACTGAAACTTCAAGTCCATAGTTTTTATTTTTTGTCTTATTTCATCATAAAAACTATGGTGTTCCTATAAGAATATGCTTCTATGAGCTAGTTTTACAACTTTCCTAACTTGTAGGAACATAATTGTAGAATTCTAACAAACATAAGCACACCTGCAAACTCTTCTCCCATCTCAATGCATTTACATTTTTTACTGCCCAAATATTCCTGCATGGTCAGTAGCTAGGATATTACAAGAAACTTGATAATTTCTCTTTTTTATTCCTCTCCACAACAACATTCTTCTTGCAAAGTTGTTCTCTACCTATATGTAAGAGTTCAGTATTTAAGCCTGAGGTTTGTGAAAGGAGGTTTGGGGGAAAAAGGCTAAATGTAATCAATACGGCAACTATTCAAAACAGACTATGCAAGCTTTTCCTGTTTAACTAAGTTCTGCTATTTGAAAACACTTTTAAGAATTTTCCATCAGAAAATACTCGTAGCAAACCAAGCATGCAAGCTTAAAAGTAAAACAGATATTAAGAAAACAGAAATACACAGTTGAAGACAGGTTTAGAGGAGATTTGTCAAGTGATGCATAATTATGAAGACATATTTTAGAGGTAGGTTACACAAAAAATATAAGTGCCACTGTAGTAATATAAGCAATAAGAATATATAAACAGTTAGCAATGAGCTAGGTTACTTTTCAGAATTTAAGGAATTAAAGGACCTAAACTACTCGTTTCATACTTTTTATTCAATTTAACTGCCCAGAATACTTCAGTTTCTTTGGCTCCTCATTGCTGCACCTGTTTCCAAAACATCTTCAGCTCTCTTAGCCTGTGACTAATAGCAGCCATTTCCAGAGAGTGGCTATTTAAAGAAAGATCCTTGCTCTGATTCCATAAAACTCTTCAATATATTAAAGAACAGGAATGAAATTTTTGAAGTTGTATAGGTGATATAAGTCTGTTCACTGCTTTCAAGTGTGCTGAAGCTATTATGTAAAGCCCATTTTTTTCCTTAAAAGTCTTTAAGCCTCTTATACTAAAACCTTCATTTTTTTAGCCTCTTTTCAAAAAGTAACATTTAGGATTACCAAAATGAAAGAGAAAAATTCTATCTTAAGTTTTACCTGATAGTCTTTTCTATGTCAACAATTCTGCTGTTACTTTCCACATTAAACCCTGTTCTGTTCTCAAAAACTGAACAAGAGGCACTCTAAGAGGTCCTCAGTTCCAGAGTTAATGCTGCATTCTTACAATGCCTATCAATAAAATATCAGTGTCTCCATCAAATCAGCATGTTACAGTATCAACTTCATCTGTCAATGAAATTCTAATTCATTACATGTTTATGATCAATGTTTTTTCCTAAGCCTAAGAAGATAATTGAAGAGGAATTCTGAAATTCGTAGCTTAAAGAATAAACCTAATCTTCCAATACGACTATATGACTAATCAGCCCACAGTAATGTTTGCTTTCACAGAAATATTGTGCTTCACCACTGCTAAAAGAGGAATACACAGCTAAAGCACGCTGGCCTTTCTTAGCAATTGATGTGTGCCCACACACTCATGTACTTGGCTGGAATGTTGTTTCAGTGGACACAAAAGCTGTATTAAGAGAAACTGCCAGATAAAAGATGCTGCAGTTCCTTTAAGGAGTTTTCTTGTAAACACAAGTCCAATTTGCAGATCACATTCAAGTATTGCAGTCTATTTTTTTCCATCCCAAGTTCAGCTCTGGGCAAGCATAGTAAGGATATCCCGCTACAGCAGGAAGATAGTATCTGAATTTGTTTGGAATCAAATACCTGAAGTTTGCCATTTTCTTTTTGTTTGTTTGTTTTAATATACACATATATATATTTCCAAGAAGATCACAATTCACTTCCTCAAAATTCCAGCTAAGTAAAAACAATATACCTAACTAGAGAAACTTGATCAGGCAAACTTAAGCATCATGAATGATTTTTATTCCACATAATAAAGCTATGTTTGATATTTATGGTCAGACCATAATTAAGATTATGTTACACCATTTCAAATGTTCCAACAAGTGCTGTTGCACTGTAAGTTACTCCAGTTAGAAACAGGCAGATTGTTCTCTAATTTAAAGCAAAACAGAGTAAGTATAATTTTACTGATCTGAAATCGGTGCTACTGGAGATAAAAATAAAAGCATTCCACTAATTTAAAACTGACCTACTACCACTTGAGTTGCTAACTAGATGCTACCAGTACCATGCACATCACCAGTGAAAAAAGTCTGTCACAGCAGGACATACACCTATCTCTCTCTGACTGATATATTATTAATATTATGCTGTCATCAAAAGAGATTTTGTCTTACTATACAGAATATAACAAAAGCAGCTCATTCAATTTACTTGCATCTTGAAGCCTAAATAACCCTACCCTGCTAAGTGTATAAGTACGTATAATAAATATGTATTTTGTATATATGTATATAATACATATAATAAATATGTATTTTGTATTATGTAAAATGTATAGAGTGAAATATGTTTAACTCATCAATCCAATTTTGGATCCCATCAGACAAAGTAAAGTGAAATCAGAGTATCAGTTCAACAGCCAAAGAATTACTAACAAAGCAAAACTGAATTGCTGCAGACAGATATCTAATATTTATACGAACACTTTCTGAAACTTCACAATAAGTTATTCCAGGGAACACACTTGGAAGCAGCCTTAGCAGCCCAACTGTAAAATGGATCAGGAATACCAGAATATATTTGAAATGTGACTCTTGGCAGGTTTCAGTCCACATATCCAATACTGTACATCATCAGGTGGCATAATGTTTTGTGCCGCTTGATTTTTAGGAATATAAAAACTGCACTAGTAATCTGTGAGTAAAGGAATGAATCCAAGCTTTAATACCTTTTAAATTGTCCAACATTGCAGGAAAATAGGCATGAAATTCCACAAAGATGACAAAGGCACTTCACAGTTACCCAAATCATGTTCTACGTGTAAATGTATGTGGATTGTCATTTTAAAGTTCTGGAAGAGCACTTCAGAATGAATTTGCATTTAAAAAATGGAAATGACTCAAAGCTGAATTACGGTCTCCATTTTTGTCTCTGTTCCAGGCAGCATGGTATTGGTACATATCATACTCTAATTTTCAAACAATAGTGCAGTCTTGATGCTTAAGTATTTCACTGTCTCCCTTGATGCACATCTAGCAGGACAACCCTCTAAAGAAATTGAAGTGGAAATTTATAAAACTATTGCTATGTTTTCAAAAATGCATTTATATTTATGGAAGTACAAGGCTTAAGGATTATATATATTTTATTTCTAAGTTTAGTGATATAATTTGAGGTAACATTCATTTAAGATTACAGCAACATCTATCTTTCAATAAGCAGAGCAGTAAAATAAGTTAAAAAGTGAAAACACATATTCCATTACAAATTCCTGAATTGTGAAATGCTGGTATAACATGTACTCATTTCCAAAATGTCTCAACCTCTTATTTTTATTCCCAGAAAAAGAAGTTATATCAACCCAAGTGTCACAGCATTAACAAAAAGATTAAGCTAACACTTTCACTTAAACACTCATACAGGATATTGGAAAGTCTATCTTCCACCATTCTAAATTAATTTAAAGTATTCTTTGTGAGTCTTAGAAGAATGTATTCCACATTTATTTTTAAGAAAACGTGGACTGTTTTAAATGTACAAACAAGAGATTTAGTGCTTGCAATCTGCTGTTGAGAGGACAGCTGAAAATAGAAGGAAAAAAAATATCACAGTGGATCAGACTGCCCTGCCACAAATTGAAACACTTTCTTCAGATCAGAAGAGAATGTGAAAAAACACACAAATTACTCCCTACTACATTATTTATTCCTAGGTGAAACCTTGGATATGAATTTTGCTGAAGTCAAATCCCATCTCTCAAATTCCATTTAGAAGGATTGTGTAAACAGTGAAGAATAATAACTTAGATGGGCATCTAAGAAGGAAAGAATCACAGATAGAAGTTCAGTGAGAATGCAAGTTCTTGGAAAATAAGATAACAAATGTCATCCAAATTTCTGCATTAAGTTCCTGGTAATAAGCAGAAAATGTCATACATCTCACTCTACTATCTCCAACTGGCATTAACACCCAACGGTCACCAAGTCTCCACTTGTCTACCCATAAATATATGGGCCTTCATAACATGCACCAAAAAAACCCAAAACAAAACCAAACCACAAAAACCCAAAATGAAACAAAAAACCCAAGGAAACAAAAAAGAAGTTTGGCTTCTATTCCATTCAATTTCCTAATCAAAGAAAGAGTGATGTAATTTATCTGCAAATTATCATTCCCTATCGTTTTAAATTGGAATCAACATAGCACGATTGCTTACATATTCCACCTGGTAAAAATACCTATTGTCAGAACATATTATTAACATAAGTATTAGTTACATGAAGATTGTCACCTTGACACGACAGAAATCTAATATCTATAAACATTTTTCTGCAGAAAATTATAATACCAACAGTTTCTCTAATTTAGGGAGAAAGAGACATAATTGTTATTAATGGCATTCTTTCCAAATACTGAATAAGAACCTTGGGGAGCAGAGGAAGCAGAAAGAGGAAGCAAAGCTTATATTGGCCTCCTTAAAAAATACTTTATGTCTAATACCATCTCTTCTTTAAAACCTCTTTGTCTTTTGAAATTATGTTTACCATATCAAAAATTAAATTTTATTCATCACCTTCAAGGTACAGCATCAATTCTATTTAATCTTTTCACTAAACATCTTGTAGAAAACATGGACTTCAAACCTATAGAGAAGTCCAGCATTCTAGCTAGCAAACAAGCATAGAAAAACCCCTATGGCAATTTCACTTGTAGAGAGTTTACAAAGTGTTTAGCTTGTAAACTGCTAACTTGGCATTGGGATGGGGAACAATGTGTGTTCACAAGCAGTTTAAACCAATCTGAATCAGTCTCTGTGCACTACTGCTTTCATCTCCTTCCTTCCTCTGCCAGGGATCAGCCAGGACAGGGACTGACTGCAATTGAAGAGTAGATGTATCTGATTGTTCTTAATTTTAGTTTAGTTCCATGTACTCTGGGACCACACAAATGGACTGCTAGCATGAAAGACAAGAATAAACAGCCAGGAGCGGAAGAAGGACATAAGACTGCATTCTTCCATGACCATACAAGCTGAATTTGACAACCTGCTTATGAAACCAAATCCTTTGCTATTGGTTGTTGGGGGACAAACCAACAAGTTAAACAATGAGAAGAACAGTGTTGTTCACCAGTTAGTCCAACCTGGGTGATCTGCTCTGCAACAGAGCTCTACAGATGTTTGCACTCACACTTAGCTTAAATGACAACTGATGAATGCTGGCTCTATATGGGTACTCCTTAAGGTGATCTGCACAAGCCACCATCAAAGACTACATAATTTGGGAGTTCTGAATGCTAAAAAGTCTTTTCTTTGTCATACTGCCTTCCCTCTTAGGCATATACAGGCCTAAAGACCACAGCAATGGGAGCAAGTAACTTTGAGTTAACTGGCAGTACTACTGCTATTGCTCACAGTAAAGGAAATGCCTTCTCGTAGCTCAGCACAATGTTTCTGCTTAGCTCATAAGACAATCTTCTTCACAGTGTTCCCAACAAGCTCAGGAACCCCCAAAATAGTGCTCCACATTCAATTAATTAATAAACACTCACTCAGGAAGTCAGTGTCACACAGTGGTCGCACATAATGCAGGCAAGTCACCTCAGCCCTAGTTTCCTACAGGTAACAGCAACAAGCAACACCCTCTACCACCCTGCTCTGACATTCTTACAGCTGGCTTTCCAGAGCTTGCTTACTAACTGTTCCTTGCTAAACAGGTCATGACTGCTTTATAGACTGCCAAAAAAAAAAAAAAAAAAAAGAAGACAATAGTGCTTTATTAATTTCTCCTCTGGTTCAAACTAATCTTCAGAAGGAAAATAGATGTCTTGTCAAGTATAGAATATCAAAGTGGCTTGCTGACTTTTCTATACTTGAATTCCTTGAAATATCCTCTCATCTGGTCACCCCATGTTACCAGAAAAAAAGAACAACAAACCCAGATACCCAGATTTATGACTTTCCATCAAAACCTTTTAAAATAATTATTCTAACACACATTAAATCACTAACATTCAGTTTATGCATAAGGCTAAACAATTTTCCTTAGTTCCCCGGAGGCCTTTTGAAGTCTTCTAGAAGTCTTTAAAAATCCATTTCATGCACATATCCAAGCAAATATCCAGGAAGTGGTAGTAAGCAAAGTAACTGGACAACACTAGAAGTGCTAAATAGAAAAGGCAGAAAAGTGGTATTTGTTACTGAAATATATTAACTAAAAAGCAAGCAGCTGTACAAGCCCTGACTTACCAACATTTCTCAACTGTGACCCGAATCACATTTAAGGCAAAAACAGTTCAAGATCCGTATTTTTCAGCTTTGTACATTTCAGTAAAAACAGCTGAAGTGCCTATTATAGTAAGTAGAAATGCAAAGAATCTATTGTTGCATTTCACAACAGGTAGTGAACAGAAAGTAGGTTAACTACTTTCAAGTATGAACTGATAAATAATCTAGCATTTGGGTAGCTGTGTATCACATTAGGGTGCCAAGTAAATTTAAGTTCTAGGTTTTTCTGTAAAATTTTTTGTCTTTTTCAAATGAGGACACCTCAAACTCCCTTTTATTCTTCAGCCTATTATAAAAGTATATGTTTCTAATCAAGATGTGTGTATCTGTAGGATTTAAACAAAAATTTGAAACCAATTTGTGACAACAGTATCATTTCCACCTGTCTCAAAGTTAGCCCTTATTTTTCAGTTTACACGACCAGCAAAGCAGTCAGATTAAGTATTTGCTAGTAACTGTAAAGCTAAGTATATCAAAACCATGGCATTTTGTTTCAAAACTTTTCAACTACAATGCAGAATTTCTTTGAAGACAGACACCTAATGTATACCACAGCATACTTCTGCAGTACAAGTATACAATATTTGCTTCAGATTACAAAGTGAAATTAATAACCATCTCAAAGTGTTCTAGTGAGGATATGCACATTTCTATTCTAACATTTTTCTTAAGACAGTATGCTGATACAATAGTTATGCTGCTATGAGAGCATTGATCCAAAAGTCTTCACCAACTTTAAAGATAATAATGGAGGCAACTTAACTGTTTTAATGCTCATAGTTTATTACAACTTCAGTCGTCTTAGTCTTTTCAGTCTTCAGCCTTTTTTCCACTACGTGGTCTAATTAACTTTGAGTCCTTATCAACCAATAAACTATTCAACAGCCACATACTGCACATGCAGATTTAAGTTCAAGACTTCCGTGCTGTTTAGCCACTGTAAAATATACAAAGATTGACATTTAAAAAGTGCAAATAACTAATTTCAAAATAACATAGATTATTCCAACATGACTTGTAATTGATGAGTGTAAGTGGTGTTTGCTTTCCTTTCTACATAATTATGCAAGCATGAGGAAGTCAATAACTGCCTCTGATCACTTGTTCCAACTGGAACATCAGGAAAGAACTTAAGAAAACCATTTTTCATAATGCAAAAGCAAGTTACAGGGGAAAACCACATCCTAAGACTTACCTGTTCTCCTGCCTCCCTCACAAAAACGAGGTACTCTTCCTTTATAAATCTCTATTTCTGCTGTAATTCAAATAATTAAGCAAAAAGTAAAAGGTCACTACATTCCATGACTGGTTTCCTGCCTGCATAAGAGCAATGGTACTTTCAACTGACTTATGCTTGAAGTTGGAAATTAAGTGGCTGAAAAGTTTACTAGATATTTCACTTTTGTCCTCTGCCATACTGGCACAGAATACGAGCAATGGTCTGGCAGCTTTAAGGGAAAGCAGCTAAAAGCAGCTACAGCATCAGCATGCACCAGTGATCTCTGTGGATAGGTGGAGAGGTCACTATGAGAGACTAGTGAAAACAAAACGTAAACTCAGGATCAATTCAAATCAAACCAAACCAAACAATCTACCATAAACTGTACACAAAGCTTCCTTAATTTGTTAATAAGGCAGTTTTGCACAAGCACTCAGGAACATCTAGGGATACCAGGCAGAAATATCTACAACCATTAAACATGTCATATCTTACAGACTGAAAAACATTAACATGCAAATAGCATCAAAACATTTAAACAATTATTTCGGATCTCTTAATTCATAGAGCATTGCTGTAGCTTCTGGGACCAATCCACTATTTTGATCTCCAGACAGCAGTGAACTTTTTACTATAGTGGGCATATTACCTTCATTCACATATTTAAACATTGTGGTACATATTAAACATCTCAGGAGCATTTGCAATAGTTCTTAATACAAATCATTAGTGAAATTAAGCTTGTGATTGTTTCTTTCTTTAAAAGCAGAGACTCTGCTTTCCTGACTTTCAGGGAAAAAATAGAAACAAGCTATAATAATGTTTTTATATATATTGCTATCTACTTAGTAAGTAGTAATTTGATGGCATGTAATTAGTCTTTAAATCAAACAGATTTTACATGCTTCTGAAGCATACTTAATGCAAAAAGGTCTTATATGAAAGGTGCCTAAATTAAACAACTTCACTACAACATGCAAGCAATCCTAGCCATTATCTATACAACGGTATTAGCTATCAGAGGTCATTTGACACAAGAAAAAGCCTGATTTAGTAGAAACTCACAATAACAAGCGTAATTATACTAAGACTTGAATACCTCTTGGAAGACATTTCAAGGCTGCTTAGAAGTGGTCTTTGCAGTCCACGGGAGGACTACTTAATAGGCTAAAGTTACTAGTTTATACAAGGGACTTTATTTCCTTGGACTCAGTTGGGTTATTACAAGGAGAACAATTATGCCAATAGCTTTGGAGCTGGTAATCTCTCAGCAGGCAGCACACCTCTCTTGTCTCAAAGGGTTCCAAAATACAAGAGCATGAGTAACAGTTTTCTAACAATACAACTTGGTGCTCTTCCTAAATATACCTCACTGTGTTTTACAGAGAATGATAAACATTCTATCCATACTACACAGGTGGGAAAAGAAGTCACTAAAGCGAAATGAGCTGTTCAAGTTCACCTAAAGAGATGAAGATACCAACAAGGAATCCAGTTCTAATGCTTTCTGCACTGGAATACACAACCCTCTGCACCTGAAAGAATGACCAAGGCATAAATGAAAACAGAGGCCTCAATCGGGCAGTTAGCAGCAAGTCTGCAGTCAGCACACTCAAAGCAAGACTAGGCCTTAAAGCATTAAATCCTCCACGTGCTGAAGTGTCCTTGAGGCACACTCCTTCGATAACTTACAAAACAAATGCACAGAAGTACGCAGTCATATTTAAACAGTATCTTGATCTAGTACAGTCAGTGTTACCTTGTAGTGATACAAACAGAAAGCTCATAATTCTCTTAAGCATATTCCTTACTTCTTCTTATTGGACTAACTTGTATCCTTGAAAGCTTAAATAATAAATCACAAATTTAAGCCAGCCAGAAAGACTGATACACTGTATTGCAGTCTTGGTTAGACTGTTGAATCTTAGAAATTTCTTTGGAGCCACAATTCTGTTAAAGGTTTCACTGTAGTAACTAAAGCTTAAAGCTTCAACGTAATGACTTAGAGATTAACCTCCCTTAACATGGCACAGTAAATAAAGTACTGGGAGTTATCTCAAGCAGATGTAAGTTTAACAGTAGATATACACAAATTGCAAAAACTGCAGACTTAAACTTAGCACTTGAACACTCTAACAGAAGTCATCCTGATTTTAAAAATAAACATGCAATAGTAGCAAAAAACTTACTGAAGAACAAGTAAACTTCTTTTTTTAATATGGCTCCTTTAACAGGTTTCTGTGTTTGCTACTGTTATACATTCAATTCAGTTTGAAGTAGATCCATATCACTATTTCACAGAACACTGTGTGTTCCACTTGTGATCTGACCTCCTCGTGCTCCCTACTGTCTACCTACATATAAATATGTCTCTAAAACCACAGTATCTGAACCTAATCTCCATGGTAACTGTAAGATTTGTTTACATGGAAAAAGTATATTAGAAACGTATGTAAATTTAACTGTAATTTAAATAAGTGTTTTTTCCTTCTACGGGGAAAAAAGCTCCCTATACTGCCTCCTATTTATCTTGCTTCCATCTCCTGCATACCCACCAAGCATTAAGCCACATTTGGAAAGCTCCCCATCATACAGCCTCAACAGCCTGTTGTTGTAAATTCACAGTTTACTTTCCATAAGGCAGACGTGCAGTATTTTAGATCTTAGCACTTGCTAAAGAAAGATCATAGGGAGGGCAATTAAAAGGTAATTTTTAAAAAATATTATCATAAAGTCACCAAAGTAAAAAAACACGCTAAACCTTTAACAGCTATACAGAAAGACACTGCTACCCAGCAACTCAGATCAATCTAGAAATTAAAAGAGTTTCTATCATTTACCATTTCCAGCAGTGAGTATAGTACTAGGTACACATTTTATGTAATACTCATTCACAGACAGTAGGCACAACTCTGATAGTGCAAGACCCCACATAGAGACTGCTCTTTTTTATTAATAAATACCAAAGAATTGATGTACCACAGGTTTGTAACGATTGTCTTTTATAAGATTTACAGTATTTTGAAATGAGATTTACTGCTGCCCAGCAGGACCGGGAGCTGAATTACACAGGGGTCATGGTAACATAAATGGCAGTTTGAGCGAGACATATCAGCAAAACGATAAAAAACCCCTAACAAACCCAGCTGCTAAAAACTACACAGGTCTTTGCCACACAGAGAAATCATTCTATTCCACCGATATGATTTATTTTCCTATAAAACTTGCATAATATATTAAACATAAATAGCCTAGAAAGGTCTCAGAGAAAAAAAATGCATGACAGTGAAGTACGTGAATACTACACAGCACCAAGAGGAAAATTAGAACCTGTTTGAAAATCTTTCCGCACCTTACAGCAATCATTTCACTGCAGAGAATCTCTTACATGCACCCTCCCTGATAACATCAAGATTATCCATTCAACAAAACTCATATTAACGAACAAAAAGTAAGTAAATCTACCTTCCATTAAAGTAAACACGTTTGAAAAGCCAGCATTTCCCCTGCAATGTTACTTTCTCGAGCAGGGTGACTGTCCCCTGCTTCTCCATGAAGCAAGCTCAGCCCAGGCAGCCATGTCCTTATTCTCCTACAATGTTTCTGAAGGAGAACAACCCTGCTCAGGGAACTTACAGCTTCCCCCAGCATAACGCGGTGGAGCAAAGCCTGCCCCACCATCAGCGAACGAGCGAAGGCACCGAAACATGGCAGTGGGGACGAAGCAGCCCGCAGTCTGGATCCGCACCAGCACTGAGCCCCGCACCGCGGTCGGGACAGATGGACTGACAGATAGGACAGCATTTCCCCATGCAACCCTCCCTCCTCTCTCTTCCCAGACACACAAGCGAGCGTTTTACCTTCATGATGAGCTCAGGCTGCGGTAAAAGCCTCGATCGTGGCTGAGCGGCCGAGGCTGGACCTGGAATTTAAAACAAAGCGCTAAGGCACCGCAACCAGCCGCTCGCACCGGGCGGGGGGAGGGGAGCCAGGGATCGGGGTGGGGGCGCTGAGCTCCTCCCGAAACTCTCCCTTTCCCTCCCCGGATCCCCCCTTTCCCCGCGGCTAACCCGCTCCCCTCTTTCCTCGGCCGCCGTTTCCTCCCGTGGCTCCCGCACGCCGCGGCTTCCCCTACACTCGCTGCCATTGACGCCATTTCTGTCAGAGGAGGAGAAACTTGCCACAACAACAACCCACCCCCGGCTGCCGCGGGGGGGGGGGAGGCGCCCCGGCCGCCTCCCCGGGGCGCTGCGCCCCCTCCCCGGGCACCGAGCGGCCGGAGAGCGCCCGCGGGGGTCCCAGCTCCGAGAACAACCCCCTTCTCGCTTCACCGCGGGGAGAGGGAAGGAGGAGAGAGGGGGGGGAGGCTCTTCCTCCATTGTACGAGGAAGAGTGCCCGTGTGCGCGGCGGGGGAGCGGGGTGTCGGGAGCAGCCCCCTCACCCCCGGCACACACACACACGCTTTTGTAGGGGCTGCGGCTCCGGATCGCGGCGGCTCCTCCTCCCTCCGTCTGCCCCCCCCTCCCAAATAAAGGAAAGCGCTGACTCCGCCGCAGGAGTTTCGGCAGCAACAGCCGCAACTCCCCAGCTCAGCGCAGCGGGTCCGGGCGGGGGGAGGGAGGGAGGGCGGGCAGGAGGCGGCGGAGGGGGGGGAAGAAAAGGAAGAAGAAGAAGAAAAGAAGGGAGCGGGGTCGGGGAGGGAGGAAGGGAGGGGGGCGGGGAGAAAGGGGCCCGACCTGCTCGGCGGGGACACGGAGCGTGTGTGCGAGTGTGGAGGAGGGGGCTCTGTCCCCTCTCTGCCGAAGGGCTGAAGGAGAAGCCGCCGCCGGTCCCTCCCCCCCGGCCCGCCGCTGGCTGTTTGGGGCGGGAGGGGGGGAGAAGGAGGATCGCCGAGTCCCGCCGCAGTCTCGCTACGAGGAGAAAAACAAGCGCCCCCCTCCCTCTCTCTCCGCCGCACGCCCGGCCCCGCGCCCCCACGGGGCCCCGCGCCGCCTCCCCGCCCGCGGCCGGCGGGGCACGGGGGCTCCTTCTCCGGCTCGGCGCCCTCACCTTTGTTCCGCGGCGACCGCCCGCCCGCTACTCCCCCGGCCCGAGGCGGGGGGCACGGAAGGGAACGAGGCGAAGGCTCCTGTCAGCTCCGGGCACCTCCAGCCCCACTCGACGCTCCAGAAGCGGCTCCGCTGGCGGCGGCCCCGCACGGCGCGCAGAGGGGCCGATCCGTCCTGCGCGGCCCCAGCGGCGGCGACGGTGACTGCTCGGCTCCGTCCCCCTCCCCCTCCGCACGGACTGACTGACTGACGGGCGCACGGCCCGGGCCACGCCCCCCGCCCCGCCTCCCCCATTGGGCCGCGGCCCGCAGAGCCCGCCCTCCGCGCGGCCCCATTGGCCGCCGCGTCGGAAACACTGACATCATTCTTCTCCACTTCTATGGAAACTGAGACTCGGCGCCGCGGGGGCTCATGGGGGACGCAGTTCCCGCCCGCCGCTCGCTCCGTTCCCGGCAGGCGGCGCGGCGCAGCGTGGCGGACCACAACTCCCAGGGTGCACCGCGCGCAGGGGAGGTGGAGCCCCGGGAGTACGCTAAGGACCGAGGGGGCGGGGCTGGCGCGTGCGCGGCGGGGCGCTCGGTGGCGCATTTTCCCCCCAGGAGGGGAAGGTGGCGCCCGGTGGGGCGGAAGGAAGGAAGGGGGCGGTGCTCCGGCCCCGGGCTCTGTCGCCACCGCCGCCAGCGCCGCCACTCCCGGAGCGGAGGCTGTTCGGGAGGAGGCGGCGAGGTGAGGCTGCCTGCCCCGTGAGCCGGCCGCGGCTGGTGGGGGGGAGAGGGGGAGCGGGAGGGGGGGGTGGTGTCGCCTGGCTCGGAGGGGCCGGTCCGAGCCCGGCTGCGGGGGGAGCGGGAGCCGCGGCTGCCCCGCCCCGCCCAGGAGGGGCTGGCAGGCTGCCCGGGAAGGGGCCCGGCGAAGGGGGGCCGCCGGTAGAGCTGGGCGGAGCGGCTGACGGAGCGCTCCGAGGCCGCGGCTGCGCCCGGCGGGCGGCGCTCCCCGGCCCTCCCCGGCGGCCGAGCCCGACAGCGCCGCGCAGAAAATGGGGGCGGACGGTGGGAGCGGGGCGTCCTCGGCTCTCGGTCTCGCCGCTTCTAAAATGGCGCTGGAGAGCCGGGGCTGCCTCCCCTGAGCTCTGGAGGCGGCTGGAGAGGCCGCGTCCGTCATGTTGAACTCCGAAAAAAAAAACCCTTAACCTGTTTCCTTGGGTCTGGCTGTGGTGTTTTGGGCGGGAGTTTTGCCGCTGCAGGCAGGGCAGCGGCTTCGTGCTCTCTGTGAAATGTGAGTTTTAACCGCGTAGCGCAGCGCTCCAGCGGCGGTCGCGGGTTCTGCCGGCTCACCTTCTGTCCCCGGGCCAGCCCGCAGCCTTCTCTCCGCCTGCGGGGACTCGGGCGGCCCAGCTGTTGTTCGACTTCTGCAGCCTTCGTGCTCGATTATACCTCGAAATCCCGTTAAAATGGAAGCACGATCCCAGCAGCTCTATGTTCATGCCCTTCTGTCGTTAGTGTTGGAATTGCAGCCATGGAAAGCCGCTTGGCTGTTTACTTGGCTGCATCTTCTGGGAAAGTGTCTGACTGCCCTTCCACCTGTGGGAAGTTGCCCACCCTAACGTTGGATGCGACGTGTTGTTCGGTGTCAGCCTAGGAAGGGTTGTAAACGGGACTCTGCTAATTAGAATGAGAACATGGACTATTGTCCAGGTTACATTTGCATTTAGACTTTTGGTAGTGTCTCTGTGAGAATACACATTCCCTGTGTTTTCTGTGTATTCCTTCTGAAACAGATCTTACTCCCACCCCCTACCCCCATTTGGGGCTTTTTTTTACCCTCCACTGTTTTTATGTCTTAGTGCACTAAGTTCTGTGATGGAGCCCATTTAAGAACTTTCTGGATGGTTCCTTTTGCACTACAGCTCTCTGCTTCTCTGGTGGTTGTCTTTTATTTTCTGTGTAGCTGCACTCTGACTGGAGCCACTGTGATTATATTTTTTAAAATACTGTCTGTGTATTTAACCTGGGCTATTTCAGTGATTACCTATCCCTGCCTGGGAGGAGGGGGAGAATATTCTGCAGAATTGAATGGGAAGAATAGGGTGAGAAGCTGTTTTGCAGAGTTCCAAAAGGAAGTTTTTTCTTCACATGTAACGTAGAACTAATACTGCCTTCATCCTCTCTAGAAAGCTCCTAGACCCAGATCATAGCTTGAAGTATAGCTTTAGAGCAGTTCCAAATTATAGAAGCCCATGTCACCATCTTATTCTAGTGTTGTATGTGTTTTCAAAGAGATCATTAGAGAGGTTTGTTGCAGTCTAAAAGACAGTTGTGTGGGCTCTCTGCTGTGATTGCATGGCTGTTCTGTATTCTTATGTGGGGATACTGAGAAGTAACTGGAAGAATAACTTAGTCATGCATATGAATTGAAATGCAGGAAGTCTGTGTGCTGGTTTGAAAGGTAAAATGACCTTAACTGCTTTAATCCTATGAATAAGCATACATGTAATCGACTCTTACACTTTCACCAACAAAGGGCTTTGTGTTCCCTTTCACTTATTGTTTAACTCCTGGCACTTTTAGTGGGAGATGGTGACTGAGATCTCCTTTTTAAACGTCTTCGCTGAGAAGGCTCCTGAAACAGTGCAACTTCTGAAACAAATTAGTCAGTCATCTCTGCAGAAATACCTTAATATCAAGTAATTTCCAATTGTGTCATGTGTAATAACTTTGTGCAAAGAGACTGCAAATCTCATATCATGGTATTTTTGCTTACAGGCCTTTGTAACAAATTTCATGTACATGTTTCTTTATCAAGTGTCCCTTTCTTTGAATAAGTTTGGGGGAGGTTCTGCTCACTGTTCTTGTTTCAGTGGGTGTGTTAGACATTTAGCTGTCTGATGAATACAGACTGTTTTTCCTTGGCAGAGATTACCTAAGACTTCATTTCGTGGTAGCATAGCAATGTAGAAAAGTTTAATGATAGTGATTGAAGTCAAGTTACAATCCACTCTTTGTTCATTAGAGCTCAATTAAAAAAAAAAAAAAAAGGTAAAAATCTTTGCACATGTGGCAGATGTGCCTGACTAATTTTCTGCTGCCAAGCCATATTTCAGGTGGACTCCTACTACTTTTGTGAAGAGAGAGGCAAATATTTAGGCTGATGCTGTATAATACTAGTGAATTTCAAGTTAGTTGCGGATTCTGAATATTATCTTGGTGTCCTACAGACAGGTAACAGACATTCCCTGAGGGGGAAGGAAAAAGTTTAATATGTACTTCTGAGCATAAACTTTTACAAGAGAGCACTTCATGTCGTAACATCTCTTCCCAGCCCAATTGGATAGCTAGCCACTTAATTCTATCACCATCTGTGTGGCTTTTTGACAAATAATAGTCACAGGGGAGTTGTTAATATGTCTTTATATCCAGCTCTACCAGATTCTTTCTGCTTAAAACATCTGGTCATGGATTCTGATAGTCTTTTTGATTTTGCTTCCTCACTGAAGTCCTTTGAGACTTATCTTTTATATATAAGGGTACAGTTTGACGGCTGACTCTCAGTGGCAGTGCTGGTTAAAAGCAGTTCCTATCCCTTCAGTTACATGAACAAGCTGATAGCAAAATAGGGGGTCAAGGGTGTCAAATGTGATTTAGATTGCTGCATGGCCTGACCGTGGATAGGAAGGAAAGGCTGTACTGCTTATAGGTGGCATCCATTCTATGGTATGGAATATCCTTTGGCCAGCTTGGGTCAGCTGTCCTGGCCATGCTGCCTGCCAGCTTCTGGTGCACCAGCTGCCTGGCAGAGCATTGGAAACTGAAAAGTCCTTCACTTAGCGTGAGCACTACTTAGCGATAGCCAAAACATTAGTGGGTTATCAACAGTGTTCCCACGCCAAGTTCAAAACACAGCACTGTACCAGCTACTAGGAAGAAAATTGGCTGTGTTCTAGCCAAAGTCAGGAGAATAATTTATGTAACTATTCACTTGCTTCAGGGGAAAAAACTAAGTCTTTCACAGGATAGTAGCAAAGTAACTGGGAAATGATGCTGAAGTAGTATGAGACTTCGTGTTACTGCTGCAGTTCTGTCTTAAAATTACATGAGAAGAATTGTTTTGAGCTGCTACATCTGCAGTGCAGCAAGGAAGGCTAGAGGTGAAAGGACAGAAAATCTATTACAGAAAACAGTCTAAAAAAATGCCAATAGAGATGACCAAAAGTATGTGAATTGAAATTTAATCAATAGAAAATTGTTGAGCTCTGTAGGCTGTGGATCCTAAACTATTTATCATAAGAGTCTATTACATTTATAGTGTATGGGAAAGTATGTAAAGCTATCTGTATGCTTAAACGGTGGCAAGAGAATGGTATATTTCTGTTATGGCTTCTAAGACAAGACTGAGGAATTCTATTAGAAGACTGAAACTAGTGTTCTTTAGTTTGCCTCAGTCTGAGGTGTGTTTTCTGCTCTTAGGCATCTCCACTTTTGTGTGGGGAAAGCATTTAGGGACATCTGATACGATCAGACATATGTGTGTCTTTGTATGAGTTTGTATGTGTGGTTTTCTCTAAGTGTCTTTAAAGACTTGAAGTGGAACTTCATTGTTGTGAATGGTAATGTTTGAAATACTTTATCACCTAAGCCCTCTAATACATATAAAGGAGTGAACGAAGTCTAGGAGTTGGTTTGAACTATTAATGAATAATTAAAGAAAACTGTATTTAGTACATATGCATGTTTCTACTACCGAAGGTAGTATTAGCTGAAGGTGTGATGTGCAAAAATGGAGTATTTTTACCTAAACTGGAAGTCACCTGACTTTTTAATTATATCTATTGTTTACTTCTGTAATTTTTTATCTAAATAACATTAATAAAACTTTCTTCAACAGTGAACTACCTCTTCGGAAATAAAGAAATAGATGGGATGGATGAAACATCTAAAAGAATCCTAGAGCCATACCAGTATTTACTTCAACTACCAGGCAAGTTTCTTTGTAGTGTGTTGTTTGCAAATATCAAAATTGGTTTTATAGCAACTTTTGTCTTGGGAAGTATAAGCCAAGAAGTTTATATCTGTTCTTGATTTGTGGACTTAAGAGTAATAGAAAGTAACTCTTTTCAGTATTTGTTCTTCCTCCTGTAGAACCACCCTTTTGGTGAGATTGGTGGAGTAGCTCTTGAGTCTGTTTCTAATGTAAGTAGTATTTCAGTTTACTCTGTTCTGCATTTGGAGTAGCTGACTTGCTACTTTTAAAAACTGGTAAGGGCAATTACTGAAGACTTGATCCTGTTCTTAAACTCAGGGCTGACAACGTTTTGTTCTTTATCTGCTTGCTGTACTGAACTCAGTGGGTTGTAGATTTTGTTTGAAGGTTTTTCTTTAAACTATTCTGTCTGGTTGGGAGGTTCTTTAAGGATGTTTTTGTTGGTGGTTTTGTTTGAGGGGTTTTTTGTATGTTTGTTTGTATTAGCCTGTTTCTCTCGTGTAACTTATTCTCCCTGGTATGTATAGAGCTGGATTCTTATGGCCAATTTCAGCTGTCCATGGATTGCTTCACTTGTGAGAGGTGTGACCAGTCTTTGTGTAGTATTGGGTTACTAGCAATACATTCCCATGAACTTTTTAGTCTTGAATGGTACTTAGGTAGCAGAATTCAGGAGGCAGTTTGATAGCAAACTGTTGTATGGATATGCCTCTTGGAAGTCTCTTTGACTAAAAAGTCAGATTGTTTGCTGTGACTTTTACTTGTACACCTAAAGTGTAATGAAGACCGTACAAGCTATCAAAGTGATAGCTTGTAAAATTGCTGACAGAATAACTTTGTCATTGGGACTATTGCATAAATGCCTGGTTGCCTTCTGTCCAGTTTACAATGCATGCCAGTGGAGTTAAGGAAGATAAAAAATATGGGTAAATATTAAGGAAAATAATCCTGATCAAAATTATATCTGACCAGGGTAAAAGACCTTCTGCCTGGACAAGTAGCGTTATAAATCACAGGCACGCTACTAAGTGGCTTTTGCACATCTGCAGCAAGACCTGTGTTCAGCAGGGTGAGCCCTGTGGGTCCTAATTCATTATACCTGTGTACAATGAAATTCATTATTAATCTCTGCAAATATCCAGGGTTTTCTTGCTTACATTAGTGATTTCATTTGACTAGGCAGTTAGCACTGAGTTAAAAACTAAGAAAAGGAAAGAATTTGGCAGTTGCATGCCTTTTAAGTGCCAGAAAGTTCATTTTCTATTTCCTCACATGTATTCCTTTTGCCTATGTTGAACTGGGCTGTGGTCTTTCTAGCAAACTACCTTGGGAATGAGTTTGTTATATTCCAGAGAGCTTTCTCAGACCTGGTCCTGAAGAAATTTACTTTCCTCCAACACCATCTTTAAGTGTACTTTTTGTTTGCTTAGATTATCTCATTAACCAAGGTATGTTGTGACACCTTTGCATCTTTAGCTGCTAATTATTTTTAGAGGTATTGTAGATACCAAGAAAAAAAGCTCAGCTTCCTAGTAGGAAATATACAAGAGGCACAAAGTGCCCAAAAAAGCTTCTTTAGGTGAAAGTGATTGACTAATAGCTCTTCAGTTAACTTTCACCTTAAATTATGCATCTAGGATATACATTTAACCTTCCCATTTTGAGTCCTGTGGCTAAATTCCTCTACTTTGTGAGTTCAACCCTAATCACTCTATACTGGTGGCTTATGTAATATTACACTTTCCGACAGTGCAGGTGTTTTATATCCTGTCCTGCTAAAGAATCATAAATCTGATAGTCCACTTTGCCATGGTGGCTTCTACTTAATTCGGAGAGGGTGAGAAACAAGATGCACTGTGAAGTAATGGAGGTGTGAGTCAAAAGAGATGACTTCTCTTAAACTAGGCAGGTGAAAGTGGTGTACCTGTGGAAAGTTTGTATTGAGTAACAGGTGAAGCAGTGAGGGTTCACAATCATATAGCTGGTGTTTACTGTTTTTGAAACATTGGTGTTGCCTCAAATCAGCTGTGCCAAGTAAGAATCAGTAGGAGCAAGCTATACATGTGAACCCTGGAGTTAGTATGAGCATTAAACCTTGGTAAGCAGGGAAAAAATAGGCATATATGTGCTGTTTATAAATAGGGTGAACCCAAATGAAATGCCTCAGCTAATCTAAGAAGCTCTTGCTGAAAGACAGTTTCGTTCTATCCTCTATGCTTCTGGAAGTATTCTCCTGCTACTTAACTTGTGCTAGTTCTCAGCTTGCTAATCAAATTATTAAGTAGCACCAATCACCTAACCTGCTAAAAACTTGCCTGGTTAATCTCTTGTCTTGTTAGTGAGCTAGGTTAGGGACAAGGAGCTGTTTCTGTGTTGGATCACTTTGAGCTCTGAGGGGCTTTTGCAGAAAGCTTGGCTGAGTGTCAAATATGTATGCTTACAGCCCTGCAGTAGTCCAGTTGCTTATCTTGTAAGACTAGTTAAACAAACTCTCGAAGCGGTTTAGTAACCTGTGAGTGAATGAATTTAGATACATATCAAACTTTGTTTACATGAAGAGGGATTGTGTAACACCATTAAGGTTGGGAGGAGGGGAGGGAAGGTGCCTGCTAATGTTGTCTGTGGTGTAAGAACACAAATTTTTGTAACTGCTAAGAATTAGCCCCTCAATACAAGGAGTTGTATTTCCCTTACAGAAATAAGACTTTTGATGTTAACAGTTTGGGGGTGATACATAAAGTAAGCTTGTATATTTCTTTGACTTTCAACAGCACTAGGATAGGGAAGCTACTAGGATTAAAGTATTTTTACTGTATTGGTACTTTTAACTGCTAGTATGGTAATTAATGTTTATTCCTTCTCTAGCAGAAATTGTTTCTTGGGAGAAGAATTCTGAAACAGTAACTTTTCTTGTAAAATCTCATTGTAAGAGAACGTTGCTGTACTAGTTTTTAGCAATGTTCTACTTAATCTAGTATTTAGTCTCATAAAGTGCAGGATTGACTTTCACAAATTCCATTGTGGTTTGTCTCAAAAATGGCCTGATTCGTAGTCGCGGTGAATCTTTTATTTTGGCATGTCTGAGTTAACAGCAGTAGTTGGTTGTGCAGCACTAAGGAGTATATGGAACTTCAGTTGCTATAAAACTGATATGGTCAACAGCTTGCTGTTGAAAGGGGTGAATTCTGATCCCTTTCATGACTGCATCTTCTCTTTCATATCCCTCTGGTCTTAGCTGCAGTCTTTCCTGGGCTTGTTCAGCAAACTAATCAATCAAGACTGGCTTTTGTTGTTCAGCTTTTTGTGCTGGGTTGTTGAACTTGACCAGCTTGGTGAAGGAGTTAAGCACCACAGGGCATGATCCCTACCACTGGCAGAACTACACTTGGCACATCAGAGGCCTTAGCTTGGGCCAAGTTCCTCATGGAGGCTGCAGCTCTCTAGATTCTGAGCTGCAGGAGTGCCTGGGGGCACCCACTGGTCAGAAGCAAGTGATATCCCTGCCCTTAAAAGCTATGTAGTGGTGGGAAAAGTGTGTTACCAAGCAAAGGAGCAGTGGAAGGAGGTCAGCAGGCTTGCACAGCATCAGAAATAACAAAAATTACAAGACAGTACATAGTCAAGAGTCTGAAACCTCCAGGTATATTGAAGGAGGGGCAGGAATAGTCTGTGCATATCAAGTTGGGAGATGGATACTCTCACAGTGGTGAAGGCTGGGAACTGGAAAACTGATGGCTTCTGGCACCAGGAGAAAGATTCCTGTTCCTTGAGCAGATGTGCAATTGCCAAATAGGTTCAGTGCACTGAAAGAAGACACATGGCTGGAAGTTCTGTATAGATCTTTTACAACCTAAATGATTCTATGATTTTATACAACTAAGCATCAGAGCAGCAAGTGATGCTGGGGCATCAGCAAGTGATAGTAGTGGAGACACTGACTCCTGCAGGAGATGGAGGCTTCCACATGTGGTTGTGTGTTAGGGAAGTTTGCTGGTTTTGGGTACTTCTGATCTTATGGAAGGACTGCCAAGGTGTTTCACCCTTAAAATACTTAACCTTGCAGCTCTTCTACCAGAGCACTAATGGATATAGCAAGAGGGTGCCTGATGCTTATCAAGACTACGTGGCTTTTGGAATGAGAACTAAGGACACAGGAAGCCAGGTGGCTTTTCTCCATGATCCTCAACCCGCTTCACCTCACTATCAAGAGGAATAAAGAGATACTGCCTGTCAACAAGTAGTTAGTTGCACAGCTTATGTTGATAGCAGAGTGTTGCATCTTATGGCCATGAGACTCCCTTTGTAGAGCAAGGACTACCATGAGGAGATAGCATCCACCTACACATGTCAGGGCACAAGTGTCTCTGCTAACAGACTGAGCAACATGTGAGAAGGGACTAAACTAGAAATGACAGTAAAAGAAACTGACTATGCACAATCAAGTAAGGAATTAGTAACGTTGTGGACAAAGGGTACAGGCTGATTTGAACAAGAGACACCTTGTAATCTCAGAGCTGAAAGCAGACCATCCCAGCACTCCAAAGAGTACAAACAGAACAACGTGACAGGGTAAGCTCTGGCTTTTTCCAAGGAATCTGCAAGATTGGATGCCTCTCTGAAGTGCCTCTACACAAATGCATACGTTATACATGCATACACAGGAGAAGTTAGAGGTTGGCAGTAATTTTATTGGGGTATCTGATTTGTGATAGCTCACACAGCTAAAGCACTGCCATGTGTGGATGTGGACTGCCGTGTGTGGATGTGGACTGCCATGGAAGGGAGTTGCCTTTTATGTGAAAAAGCAGCTGAATTGCATGCAGTTGTACTTTTGGTCAGATGAGCCTGTTGAGAGCTTACAAGTTAAGATTGGAGGGCAGATCAATAAGGGTGACACTATAGTGAGTCTTTATGATAGACCTCCTGAGCAGGAAGAAGCAGATGAGACCTTCAGACAACTGTAAGATGCTTCATATTTATATACACTGATTCTTATGAGACTTCAGTTACCTCCCGTCTGGTAGAAGAAGCAACACAGCAGGACACAGGCAATCCAGAAGGTTTCTGGAATGCACTGATGACCTCTTCCTACCACAGGTGATCAAGGAGCTGATGAAAGAAGGCATTGTACTGGACTTCACACTTAAAACAAGGAAGAATTGGTTAGGACATGAAGGCTGGAGGCAACCTTAGCTGTAGTGACCATGGGATAGTGGCATTCAGAATTGTGAGAAGGAACAAGCCAAAAATCAGGATCACAACCGTGGACAGGTTAACCCTATTATGAACAGGGAAGTTAAGCTAGAGAATTCTGTCAGTGACCTTAATTTGTCACAAGTGGCTTCCCAGGTTTAAAAGTATATATGCCTGCTCTCTTTACTTGTCTTCTGCAGTTTGTTTATGCTGGTTGTAGTGTTCTTGTAGCTGCTTGGGGAGGTCTGCTTGGGGGCTTCGTCCATTAAGTTTTAATCCATCAGAGGACGCAGCAAAACATGCCAGTGTACAATATAGCTGGGGTAGTATAGTGGCTTGCTTCCTTCAGAAGAGCAATGCCCCCTCTGTCTGGTCCTCAGCATCTGCTGCTCTCCCTGTACTGACTCTGGCAGATCCACTGCATAAGCTGACTCAGTATGTAAAGCTGGCAGAAAGCTAACCTAGCAAAAAGCAGAGTTCTCTGCTGGGCTATTGAGTTGAATTAGCTCAGTGAGGCTGTAATGGGGGCTAGGTTAATAGTCCTTCTGCTCTTTCCCATCCTGTTCTAGCCCTTTTATGTACCCTCTTTGTAAGTGGGGTGCTGCCTTAAGGGCATAATTTATTGTTACTTTAATGCAGCAAGAGTGAAAAAATACTAACCAGGAGTCTGTCCGGAGCTGGAGGTCTGTGGGTTTTGGATCTTCCCTGTCACAAGGACAATTGTGTGTAGAGAGAAAGAGTGAGTTCGCTCATTATTTTTTTTCCTTTTTGTTGTTTTGTTTTTTTTTTTAAGATGAGAAGCATCTCATCTGAAGAGGTGGAGGGAATATCCTCAGTACACCTTTAATCTAACTTGATATTTGTTTTAAGGATAAAGATTTAACCTTCTTATCTGTAGAAGGAATTTCATCAGAATGAATCTCTTATTTTCTTTGTTTTTTCCTCACCTATTCCACCCAGCTTTACTAAGGAGGAAAGCTTTTCATAGTTGCTGTTGAGTTTGGGTAATATTGGGTAATAATCTTAGGCAGATTAAACCAAATGCATTTAACGTACCTTTGATAAAAACCTGATGCAGTAACATCTATTATTATATCTCTATACAGTAGGGTAGAGCTTCTAATTTTGGATGTTAGACCTCTATTCTTCAATTTTACAATAGCCTGCTTAGAATAATTAACAGAGCAGTGACATATGACAGTGAAGAAACTGGATAATTCTGGCAGTGCTCATTTTAATTTTGTCTTTGTGTTCCATATTGTTGTATTGTCTGGTTTGGGGAGAGGAGAGGTGTGGCAAGGAATGGAGTCTTCTGCATCTAGGCTTTAGAGACCAGCATTAGAGGGGTTTGGTCTTTTGCCATCGTAGCATAGCTGCAGGCATAAAATGTGCATACAAAAAATTGATGTACTATCACATAGACCAGGTGAGATTGACTTCAGAACAAGATAAAATGGCATTTTTGTAGCAATAATGTTCCTTTAGAAGACAAGCAGATCTGCACCTGTAAAAGGAAAGATGAATTGCTTCACTACACAGTGTTTTTTCCTTGAATAGTCAGTGTCTAGGAAACCTTGCTAGTCAAGGTAAATGAGTCTAACAATTCAAATGCTGTCTGTACTAAGGAAGTGAAGTGGCTAGATCCATTGTGCATGTTACTAATCCATTTGAAGTGTGTGCTAGTAGTCAAGTTCTTTATGGTGGAATAATGCCTGTTGCTGAACATGCAGTATTCTGTAAGCATATTTTCTAGGAAACACATTCAGAAAAACAGAATTAGGTGTTGTCTGTTTCAATGTAACTTAGAATTGAATAAACAGCTATAGATAAGGTACACTTCCTTAATGTGATATTATCTCTGAGTGATTTTCTTCATGAATGTAGTGAAATATTTGTTAGTATTTAACTGGCAAGCCCTACAGTTTGGCAGATGTTTGTAACAGTTGTTTTCAAGGAGAGACAAAACAATCCCTCTCTTCTGCAGGAAACTATTAGTATTTAAAACTGAGCACAGAAAACAAAAATGGAGAGAGCAGGCCAATGACTGTGTATGTCTAGTTAAGAATGCTCTTTCACACTGGGCAGAATCAGAGGAAAAAGCTACTTGGGGTGGGGGAGGGGGGAAAGGACCATTTTGTTAATCTCTTCTAGTGAAAACCAAAAGATGGTAGTGAAAGGAAGCACTGGAAATCATTGAGAATGGAGACAAAAATTGCAGACCTCTGATCCAGGGAAGAAGGTTATCACCCTTGCTACAGAGCCCAGCCCATGAAGCTATTGCTTACCTGGTGGTGACTTAATCAGAAGATGAAAAATTCTCAGTCCGGTTTCTCCAGGGTATATCACTGCAAGTGAATTTACCCATTTTTATTATTCTGTTCTATATGTGCTGGTCACACAGCAGTAGAGAAGCCTTTGGGAGAGATTCAAATGTTGAAATTTCTTTGGTGCCATGGGCAAGATGGAATTATCAACAGCAGGACAAATGTTGCAGAATCATTATGTTTCAGTAGATATTAAGACAAGTAATATGGAACCCACTGTCTATGTTGCACTGCTTTGAAGTTTATTTAAAGCTTTTTCCAAAGGCCTTCCTTATGTGAGCTACGTATGCAGAGCTGTTTTTCTAAGCCTGTCTTAAGTAGTTTGAAGATCTTATACGTAGCTGAGCTTCTCAAAGTTCAGAGCACAATTGTCTCGGCGTGGGTAGGGGATGACTTCATTTTATGTTGAACGTCAGTAAACACTGAATAAATATTTGTACCTGAATACTAAGCCAATTATTAAAGAAAGCTGGTATCAAGGATTTACAGGTGTAGAGTTTAACTTCTCTTTAAATTAACTTTGTCATGTAAATTGTATCTGGATCGAACAATACTGCTTATTTTAACACTAAACTTGGACATTTGATGTTGTCTTTCATTGCTGTGAAACAAGGTGACTGTCTGACTCCAACAAAGTAGATTTAGCCAAAGCAGACCAAATCCTATTATTTGTAGGCAGATTTCTTGGGTATAAGATAAATATCTGAATTCTTGGAAAGTTCTATTCTGTTTGGAATGTTCTGTTCAGATTTTTGTTTAGAGTTATTTAGTAAGTATATGAAAAGTCAGTTTCCTGTTTTATGAATTTACAGTAGCAAGTGAAGAATACTACAGGAGAAAGAACTAAAAATTGAGAGGTATACTTATTCAACAAATACCCATACTATTACTAATGAATCATACTTGAAACATTTTAATCTTAAACAAAATGAACATTCTTTGCAAACTAGGGCTTATTTTCAGAAGTAGGAAGCTGGTCTGGACAGGTTACCAACATACTCAGGATCCCTTACTAATTAAACTGTCAAAACTAAATATAGTAACCTGTAAATGTGTGCCTCGCATATTACTGTGAAATGTTTGAAACTGCTAATTGATGTTTATACAATGAAGAAACAAGCTATGCACTGATAATATTTTCCACTTTTGGGTCATCACACTGATCAGTTTTTTTTAATCAGGTCTCAAGTCAGCTATAGTTGTTAAGACAAACTGTCCCTAATAATGAACTTTTTTATTATAAATGCCTATATTTTTATTGTAGGTAAGCAAGTGAGAACCAAACTGTCACAGGCCTTTAATCACTGGCTGAATGTTCCGGAAGATAAAATACAGGTACTGGCTTATTATTTTTAAAGGGTGGTTATTTTTCTTCCAAGACTACTGATAACAGATGATGCTAATAGTTAGCATAAATTATAAGAAGTCTTAAATGCACTATTTTTTGAGTATAAAGTAACCTTTCAGGAAAACAACTCTAGTACAAGGATTTAACTGTGATGCAACACTAAAGAAATCACTTCCATGTCTTATGTAGAATAGTTACTTCTTTCTAAGTGTGTTCAACCTTTGAAGTTGTAGATAAGCAGATATCACTGTTACCCATTTAACTCAGTTATTAACACTGAAGTTTTTAATGACTTACGAAAGAAGCTAGACAGTTATCATGTAAATGTAGTGGTTGAAAATAAAATCTTAAGATTTTGATACAAGAATATCAAAGACAAGGGTTAAACCAACTTTACAAACCTAAAACTGTGAAGGGTATATCATACAGTCTCCAGTCCTTACTTTCTAAGGAGAAGCATTAACTAGGAATTCTTGTTCCCTTTTGCTTTTCTGTTGGGCGACTTGTGCAAGGTGCATGGTTGTGTATTTAAACACTGTGGCTTGTCAAATGAAAAATTATCCTCTGTGTTAGGTTAGACTGCAGTTTTGCTAAACTGCATATAGAGAGTGCAAAATATTCTGTGTCCAAGACAATGTAAGAAATTAAAATAATCAGTTGTGGGTTTTGACACTTACCCAGCTGGTCCCTTGTTAATGTCTTTAATGGTTGGCAGAAGTACCTTTGGAGTTTGTGGAGGAGTCATTTTTAGAGTGGCTTGAGTGACACTTCATAGCCCTCAAGTAGCAAAGTGGTTTAAGAGTCTGCATTCATAATCTAGCAATTCTTCTATTTCTCAACCTGTCTATATAACTCTTTAGCCAGATTTACTCTGTCTTTCAGCTAGATACATCTTACCCTTTGTGCTCAGATACATGTCCAAATAAAACATAGCAACCTGTGTATTGTATGTGTTGATTTAGTCTAATATCATAGATCAGAATTCAGATTGGAAGGAGCCTGTGGAATTTATCTAGAACAACCTCTCTTAAAGCAGGGCTTGCTCTGTAGCTACTTCAGGCTTCTGGGAGCCCAGTTGAGTTTGAAAATCTGATGTAGTTTCTTCATATTCCCAGGGTGTGTCTTCTCTTGCTGAACTCCTTCTGTTATAACAAACCCTTCCATTCTGTTCAACTAGGATTTTTTATGTTAGTCTGTTGCCTCTTGCCCTTTTGCTGAGCACCTATGACAGTGTGGTCCATTTTTGCTTAGTGATACAGTAAACTAAAGCTGCAGTGTCTGTGTATGAACAGAAGTTACCAGTTTTGTTAGTTTAAACTGATGCTCATGTAACTATTATTAAGTTGGACCACTTGTTTTAATTATCTTTATGAAGAAAACCAATGCTTTAATGTTTCTTTTACTACTTAAGTTGTTTGTGATGGAACTTAGTAATTTTATTCTTCAGGGCCTTTAAGGACAAAACCAAGGCCCTGTCATCTCTTAATCTGCATCCTGATCCATTTATTACAACTTCTGTGCATTCTTGTACTAATTTTAATAACTAATAATGGTTGAGGTCTGGAGAACCACCTCTGGTCATCTTTTTGACATCTCTCATAATCTTCTTAAGATGTCCTCTGTGTCTAACAGCTTGATTCCCTTCCAGCTATTTGTATTTCTTTTACTAGAAATCTGAATTCTGGCATTCATTCTGGGACTTTTTTTTTTTTTTTACCTTAGATTATTTGTCTTTATGTAGTTTATTCAGATGATACAGCTGAGGCTACTGTTCCTTGGCTGCTTATTTTACTATTGACTGCCACCGTTTCACTTTTTTCCCCAGCCAAATGGTCTCTTCACTCTCACCACTTACTGAATGTCTTGTACCAATCTGATGCTGCACAGAGAGACTCCAGCTTGCTGAATTAGAGAACACTGGGTTTGTCAAAGGAACTTTCTCCAAAGAAGGCACTGAAATGGCCTAGTACAGGGTCAAGCAAATTTTAAAGCTATTGCAGATAAGGAGGTAGAAGAAATCCGTGTGTTGGACTGATAGTGCAGCAGGTACTGATTAGATAGTTTAGGCTGTAAGAAAACATAACATTCTGTACTGGGTCTTCAGCTTTCATTATGAAGAGCAATCTTTTCATTTTCTTGGGCTGCTTCCTGATGTCTTATAAAATGAGCTTTTTCTGCTATATAAGCTATTTCACTCCTTACTTTCACCTTTGAAGCATTTTTGACACTGTCTTAAGTTCACTAGATAACTTGATTCAAACACAAAGACATGAATGCCCTATTTCCATTAAACCTTAAATGTACAGAAGCTGCAAGGGATCGTGAAACTGACAGTGATATGAAATAGGTTAGCAAGAGAAATGCTGGAATAAGCTTATCCAAGGAATTCACAAAACCATAGAACATTTCCTGATAATACTGAGAATGAGATAAATGGACCAAAAGAATATTCAAATAGATAGGTATATGGAGTTGCCTTCAGTAAGCACTCTATCCTTTGATTTTAAGTTAATGGACAACAATGTATCTTTACAGGTCCAAGTAGGACCTTGCTGGTAGGTGACTCACGAAGGTTAAGTAAGTTGTTCTTGCAGTCATATCTTGGAAAAGCAATTCAGTTCCTGGGGTTCAGGTTTTAATCTTTGGGACATTGGTCAATGAACATCAGGTGGCTTGCTGCCCAAAAAAATGCTTACAGCAAAGTCCTTATTTTTTTGCCCTCCAGGAGCCACCAAATAGGACTGTGCTAGGTACTTGCTGCTATGTTATGGTGGCCTTAGTATTTTTTAGCAGTTGTTTTGATGAATGTTGACTGAATGCAATGTTTGTAGCTAGCAAGTGTAATTGGTTCATTAGCTTTAAAATCATATCTTAATCAGATGTGTTTTGCAGTGAGTTTATATAGTATGCAGTTTTATATGCTTAAATTTATTTCCATTTAAGCAGGTGCTGAATATACCTGTTAATTGCATAGCAGCTGTGCAATAAAAGCAGTGTGTAGTGTTAAGACTTCATTTTCTGTTGATGTTAAGGTTCACTTCTAGTGATCTACAAAGCTGATGTTCTGAAGATTTTATTGCACACCTCAGGTGGTGTATGATATTGGTCTACCTAGTAACAAGTAGTGTGTAGGAAGCTTCCAGAAAGATATTGTAGCTGTTGTCTTTCTGCCAAGAATTTTCCAAATGATGTTTCAGAGAGAATAGTTTGTCCTTTAAGAGCTCAGTACTGAAGATAACCACACAAAGTGTGGGAAAAGAAAGATGAACTCTCTCTGCTTATCAAAACAAGGTTTATGAGACAAATGTGATAATGGATGATACCTGACACTCTCAAGTACTGACTTTGAGAGACTGAGGTTAGTGAATCTAAATGTTTGAAAATGCTGTTTATTTTCTTTTCCCCTAATCAAGTTTCCAGTAACAGACTCATAGATAATGGCTGTTTTAGAACTGTAGCAACAATGAAGAGAGGCATGCAAATGGAAACACTTCAGGGAGTAAGTTAACTTTGAATCTGAAAACATTACACAAAAGAGAGACCACGTGATTCAGGACTTAGAGCAAACAGGCTGATGAAGAGAATCATAAATCTGTACTAAAAGTTAAAAGCAAGTGGTCTAAAGGGGAACCTCAGTAATAGAGAATATATTTCTTTAAAACATTATCAATTTTAAATAAGGTCTTGCAAAACGGGGAATTAAATTACAATGTCAGAGTTAATAATTTTCTCTTCTTATAATAGGTTATCATTGAAGTGACAGAGATGTTGCACAATGCAAGCCTACTTGTGGATGATATTGAAGATAACTCAAAACTACGACGGGGCTTTCCAGTGGCACACAGTATCTATGGAATTCCATCTGTAATCAACTGTGCTAATTATGTGTATTTTCTTGGCTTAGAGAAGGTTTTAACCCTTGATCATCCAGATGCTGTTAAAGTTTTTACCCGCCAACTTTTGGAACTCCATAAAGGTCAAGGCTTGGATATTTACTGGAGGGATACTTACACCTGTCCTACGGAGGCTGAATATAAAGCTATGGTACTGCAAAAGACAGGTGGTCTCTTCGGATTAGCTGTAGGCCTCATGCAGCTGTTCTCAAATTATAAAAAAGACTTAAAGCCACTTCTTAACACACTTGGTCTCTTCTTCCAAATAAGAGATGATTATGCCAACTTGCACTCCAAAGAATATAGTGAGAACAAGAGTTTTTGTGAAGACTTAACTGAGGGCAAGTTCTCATTCCCAACCATTCATGCAATTTGGTCAAGACCTGAAAGTACTCAGGTGCAAAACATTTTACGTCAAAGGACAGAGAACATAGATATAAAAAAATACTGTGTGCATTACCTTGAAAACGTTGGTTCCTTTGAGTACACTCGGAATACATTGAAAGAGCTTGAATCTGAAGCCTATAAACAAATTGAATCACTCGGGGGAAACCCTGAGCTTGTAGCACTAGTTGAGCAGCTGAGCAAAATGTTCAAAGAAACTGAAAATTAAAAATGTAACTTCTGGGTGTGGATGAAAACTCTTTATATAATGGAAAGATAACCAGACTGAGAGGTGTGATAATCAGTCTCACGTAAAACTTTCTCCTGTAGCCATGTTACAGAAATTCCTGTTAAAAACAACTTGTCACTGCCTATTGAAATATATACCCTATTATCTCTAAAGTCTTAACTGTAACTGCTTACAGTTGGCTTTGTTAAGCAGATGTACTAGAACTGAAACAAGTTTTGAATCTAAATGTGATCATGTTTACACAATCATTGGCATTATTTCATGCCTAAAACTCTTGTGTCTCTAACCAGGCTATCATAGGCTTCTGGTTGAAATTATGTGTTAAATCATATTGACGTGTGTGTATTGTTCATTTTCAAACTTTGCTCTGGTAAACCAAAATGTATGTTAAATAACAAAAGCAGATATTTGCAACCACAATGGACATAAAAATGTTGTGTGATATTTCCAAGTTAGACTTGGGAAGATCAGATGGATCAGCTTACTAAGTTCTAAGGTGAATATCCTAGCCAGCTTCTGGGGATATTTTCAGGGGAATGTGAATTATAAAAGATAGCATTTTATATGCAAATAAGACCTGTTTAGTCTGAAATTGTGACTTTGTAAAGATTTTGAAGTACCCTAGAGAAAAAATTCCAGCACATCAGCAAAGTGAAAATTGGCTGCTGATTCCAGCTCTTCAGTGAATAATTTTGACCACCTGGTTTTAGATTTTAAAACTGTCAAACATTGTAGCCAGAACCTTAAATCTATGCAT
The DNA here is from genome assembly GCA_035041135.1 of Platyrinchus mystaceus. Taxonomy (NCBI): domain Eukaryota; kingdom Metazoa; phylum Chordata; class Aves; order Passeriformes; family Tyrannidae; genus Platyrinchus; species Platyrinchus mystaceus. Next base: position 44,161,305 of record JAWWLV010000121.1, read on the forward strand.
TTAGAGCCCATACATGTAACAGTAAATAGCAACATAGTAAGTTGCTACTAAAAGTGGAAAGTGCTTCACATCAGGTAACTTTAGGACACCGTAATTGATGCAGATCTCTTTAATCTCTGCTTATAATTGAGGTGCTTCTCCAAGAGTTTATTCATAATTTGTATTTCATTCCTGTTCTGAATTGCTGTCTGGAGGCATGTTATAGACCTCTCCAAAGAGACAAGATCTGTAATTTTTTGCTATAGAAGAGTACAGTATCTTGTTCTACAAGCTACACTACCACTTCAGTTTTGTTAATTGCATAAATAAAGCTTTAAAATTACAGATAAACCAAAATAGAACTGGGACTGAAAGTAAGATTGAGGGGTAGGACTGACAAAACCCTCTATATGAATAAATATCTATAAAGAAAAAGGTGAACAAAATGTAAGCAGAGACGTTTGGGTTTTTTCTTGGCTGGGCTGTCTTTAATCTAGTTCAGTTCCCTTAGTCTTCACAGCTATATAAAGCTTTGCTTTAGGGTAGGGAGGTAATGGTTTGGATCAAAGGTAGGACTGGTGCTATAAGCTGTGGTGTTAGCTCAAGCGTACTCTGAAATGGCCGGAGTTAGTTGGCTTTGAAAGGCTAAAGGATAATTTTATGCAGCTGTTCATTTACTGTACCTGGAAAGCAGGGAGAGCCATGATCTCAACCCACTGAGAAAACTAACTGAAGAAGGTTGCTGTAATGTCTTCCCTGGGCAGCCTTAATATTCTTCTGAAAGTGATCAAACATGACAAAATTCGGGATGACTGCTTTCAGTCAGATATTATGTAGTTATGTATGATAGCCTATCCCTTTTATCTGCATGCTGAGGAGGAATCTTTGTCTGATTAGGCACAGAATAATAGCCTTTTCACTGAATAGACCTGGTTGCCAAGACTGAATAGCTTCAAGTTGGTGAAAGGTGTTTTTAATGTTAACGAAAGAGAATTGTAATTCCTTTTTCATAACTTGCAGCGCCTAGAAAGCCTATAAATTTTTAATGTGTTATGAGAAAATACTATCTGCAGCAAGTTACATTTATTTTGTGCCATGTCTTGGGAGTTTCTAAGCACTGTTGCAGCTGAAGTTGAATAGGGGAGAGCACTGAAAAGACTATTGTTCAGGAGAATCTCCTAGTCTTGCTGTGAAAGGTATCCTTGTGCCTATTAGGATATTGTAACCACAACACAATGCAAAGTGCACTTAGTGCTGTTTCGTGTCTGTTCAGTTACTGGACGTAAACAGTTTTGTGTAATCAAACTTTCATAATGAGGTAGCCTTTCTTATTTTTTGTATAAAACTACCATCTGAGACTTCTGCTAGGACATTGCTCTTTTGGTTCATTCTAGGAATTCACCCCAGTATTTAGTCTAATACCATGTCTTGTAGAGTGTGCCTTCACTAACATAGGAGTAAGTACATTGGTGTTTTCCAGCTGCAGGCCATTTAAGCCACAAATGGGTAAGAAGGGAAAAGTTGGTCCAACTTTCTTTTCCCAGGATACAAAGAAACCATACAGCTCTGTCTTCCTCCTTTGCCTTCAAGGCTTTTGATAACAGTATTCAAAGCATACCCTGAAGGTATATCTGAAAAGATCCAGAAGCAGAGCACTGTTGCTCTTCACTTTGGTTAAGATAAACAGGACTGTGAGGGTTTTTCTTGATGTATTCAGGAGTTGGAAGAGACTGGGATATTTCCCCTTCATCTGTTAAGCTGGTAGAACATCTCTTAAGTATTAAACGTCAGTAGTGATGATGTTCCTTAGTCAAGGTAGATTTTATATTTGATGCCATAAGATGAGATTGTGCATTCTCATCAGTATTCTCCAATGTTACCACTGGTTCAGGCTCCTGAGGTTAAACAGTGTTAGGAAAACCACTTCCTTAAAGCAGCATGGGAGTTCTTGTGGCTGCAGAATTAGTTTAGTTGTATGAGTGCCACTCACTGTTGCTATGCCTTGCACAACATAAGGAGTGGGGTTTTTTTCCTGATCTTCACAAGATATGCATTTTGCTGTGGAATGGAAACCTCAGTTGCAAGTAGAGAAATTCTGCCATGGGGAAACAAAGGGGATGCTGGTTTCAATGTCAGTCGCTTTGAGCCAGAATTGTTCCCCTTATTCCTACCATTGCCAACAAGTTCTGTTTTGGTGAGGTTATCACTGCATTTCTTGGGGTTTGGCTCTTGCAGTGCATATAAAGAGAAATACAAATACTCATCAGTCTGCAACATTTCCCCCTACGTCAGTCTGTTTTGTTGTATGCTTGCTTGGATGTAAATGAATGCTGTCACCTGTCTTTGAGTAGCCAGCCATTGGATGGGACATGTGGCTTTGCCTTTTCAAAGGCTGATGTTCTCCCCATCAATTATAATAAAAATTGCATTATTTCAAGACCTAGCTGAGAAGGTAGGTTGTCTTTCTCCTCTCTGAGCTGAGGCAGTACTCAGTACTCAGTTACTAAGAGCAACTTTTTATGTATCAGCCAGTTGTTGATACAAACAGCCTCAAAATGTTAATAGCAGTGGGAAAGAAACTGTTGCCATTTCTCTATGCTTCAACTTTATGGTTAATTTTGCTAATTTGCCTGCATGTGCTGTGGAGTTTTCCTGTATTAATGGCTGCTTTCCTCAGTTATTGTTAAAATGCCAGCATGCTATAAAAACATGGGATTTGTGGGGTTTGAACTTTAATATGTCTCTATCACTGAATTGGCTCAGGCTTTTATTCATGTGCAAGAGCATCTGTTGCTCTTCTTTGTCCTGTCTTTTTGTTTTGCATTTCAGGTTTGATATTTACTATATCATTTTTATTATTTGCTCAGTACTTTCACTATAATTCTTCTTTCAGCTATATTTCTATTCTCTGCTAATACCACAGCATACATAATACCATCAAACTCATTTTTGATCCTGGACAAATACTCTGGATCTGCTTTTGAAACAGTAAATCTTGGTTCATCATATGCCTTCACAAAAGTAAGCCAGGATTTTCTACAATCCTGAAATGCCTGAAACTTTTTTTTTTTTCCAGGAAGCTAAAGCCTGTAACATTTTCTATTGCCATAAATTATTTTTGTCCCATGTAGCTTGAACTACTTTCCCTCTCCTACCTGTTTGCTTTCAAGACCTATTTTGCTTTGGTGCTAATGCCTGTTAAGTCTTTCTATGAAAAAAGTTAACTCCCTAGCCCTGGGGAAGAGAAGTTAATTTTTGCTTGGGTTAATGAATTATTCTACGCAGCAAGAGTCTGATGAATGTCAGAGCTGGCAGGTGGACAGAGGCCAGGGAAAGTATTTGAGAGAATAAGAAAACCCATTTTAGTCTCCTGAGGCTGCCTCATGTAATTTCACCTCATTTTACAGCATTTACTTGACTTTGTTAGGAAAGGCTAAAGAGTGTGGTTAGTTTCTTTGAGCTTCCCCTCTTGCTCTCCAAATAGACTGTGAGATATATTCAAGTTAAAAATTATTTATTCTGATATTTATTTAATTTGACTATATAATCTAAAGCTTTTGATTAAAGCTACAGATTAAACAGTGCATCGTTTTGTTGTTGTATTTTTCTTCCTCTTAACAATTCTTCTGTTCTTGAAGTCAGAGAAATATAATCTGCCATGTGTCTATTTGACTTGATTGCTACCTCACATTAACATCCTTTCTGAGTAACTTTTACCATAGGTGAGCATCAGTATTGACCGTTTCTGTGGCATTTTTTAAAATTACTTTAGAAGGCACCTTGTGAGGTGTGGCTAGGAATAATCCATGATTCATTAATTTAATTCAAGCACATTATCTCCAAAAGTTAATAATAAATGTGCAGGTTAAACCACATTAATCCTCATCTCTCTACCCTATGGAACAAGTAAGTTCTCCATAAACTCATTCAAAATGTATTTTCTGATCATCTGGGTTTAGTACAGCATAAAGAACCATGGGGGATACCCAGCGAGGACTTAATGCGACACTTCCAGGAAAAGTACTACAAAACCTGATGTGAATTTGTGTAAAGACTAACTCTGATGTGAAGGGAAATCATGGATAATTTTCTGCTTTTGAACTCCGTGAAAATACTCTCTGCTCTGTTGGTATATTAATGATGTGCTGCTGACGGTAAGGAGTTGCATCATCTCTTGACCATAGTAGGTAATTTTCTCTTTCTTCATAATGTTTCAGTTGATATTTCTAAAGCATATAGTGTGAAATTACTCAGTCACTCAGTAATTACTGAAGTCTGTAAAAAGAGGAAAATGGCAAATGCATACATTTTGTTTATGTATTTTGAAATACATAAAAACTGTCCTGTTCTCTTGCAATCTACTGTGTTACTCTGCAGTGAACTTCTGCTAGCTAAGGGAGTTGTAACTTTTCACTTACTGAAGTTATTAAAACCAGGCTGACACCAAACCTCTATGAACAAATTGGAGGAGGAGTTCTTTAAAAATAGAATTTCTGATAATTGCAGCGTTAGTACATGAAGCATCGAACTAACTCCAATAGATTTTCTATGGCCTTAACTGAAGGATCTGTAGCTAACTGCTTGCTTCTTTTTGGGGGTGGGATGGAATGTGCAGGTCAAAATAAAAGCTATAAGGAGGAATTGCCATTGCTTTTCCCGGAAATATAAAAACTATGCTATAAACCTAAAATAAATCTAGAAGGTAAATCCATTTCTACTTAGATGCTTATAAAATGCAGAAGTTACAATTCTAGGTAACAAGGTGAAAATGTTAAATTGGTCTAGTTGTTTCATTGGCATTGGGACTGTCCTGTTCCTTGTTAAGTACAGAGAATGAGCTATAGCTATTTGCTGATTAAAGCACTTAAACAAGAAATCCAGAGAAATAGAAAGATAAACAGTAAGTTATGCTATTCTCATGATCATTTTAGAAATACTAAAATAAATTCAACGTGTGAGGATTCTGGATTACCTGTCAAACCTGTAGCTGGGGTCAAAAAGATCATGAAAAGTATTTCCTTGTTTTCAACACCTTTCCTGACATGTAGTCACACAAAGTGGGGCATGTTCTCAGCTTTGTCCTCGGGAACATTGGATGAGTCAGAAAAGTAGAGTGAGAGGGGCTTAGTGCTGTTGTTCCTGCTATCACGTTTTTACCACTATCTATGCAGCTTCAGCATCGTTTTAAACTGGAACAGATCGTTCCAAGGGTGCCCTCTGTGGGAGATGAGTGGGCTTAGGAACCCAGATGAGACACCACCACCACTGAAGACATGGAAGAAGGACTCGGGTGTCTATTTTTTCCCCAGAGCTATTAGCCTGAGGTAACACATTACCTGTGGCACAGGAGGACTGAGCTAAAGGCACAGAGATCTTCATTGGATTGTCCCTTTGCGGAGCAGCTGCTTTATGCAAAACAGTAAAGCACACCCTTAAAGCTTGTTACTTGAAGATGCAAGCTCTGGGCATGCTGAAGAGTTTACACGTTATCCAGATTATTTTGATAGGAATGTACTAGTGTTACCAAATACCTGTACTTGCTTTCTATAATTAGTCACTATCACAAACTCAAAGTAAAGATACTAATATACTGCCTGCCCAAAGACCACACACATTTAATGTAATAGAAGCAGAAGCATGGGACTGAATGGGCTTCTTGATTACTTACTGTCTTGGTTGTTCCAGTCTTGGTGGTCCTAAAATTCAAATCGTATTGTTTGAGTTAAGCTGTTATGCAACACTGAAGTATGAAACACGTGAGAGATTTACAAATGTGAAAAACATGAACTAGAATACTTCTAGTTTTATAACCACAGACCTGTGAGAAAGCTATTAGGTCTCTTCTTGTACTATCTCTATCAAACCGAAGAGCTCTTGCTAAACTTCTATTCCCCAGCGACTGGTACTAGAACACACAGGCGTTAATCTGTGGATTAAATACAGTGGACACCGATTTTTTTTTTTTTTTCATTTATAATCTGCGTTCCCTGACTGTTACAGCTCTTGCCTGTATCTTCTCTGGGGCTATTTTTCTCAAATAGCGGATGTTGAAATAAATGCGGCAACAAATGTAGCAGCGCCCAATAGCCAGGGAATACAGCTGCTCGGGAGTTCCCCTGGACAGGTGCTGCTGCCGCTCACCGAGCCGCCACCTCCTCCTCAGTCGCTGCTTCCCGGGAGAGCGCTTCAGGCTCGGAAAAATCTCTCGTTCGGTATCGGTTCACCGGCGCTGCAGGGCTTTTGCCCACCGCGCCCTGCTTTACAACACGGCGGCTCTTCCTTGGGGGAACTTCCCTGCCTCCACCGCCGGTCCGCGGCCACTCGCTGACTGGGCCGGCGGGATCCCCCGGCGGCGGCCTCTCCTCCCGGCACCGCCCAGTCAGGGCGCCCGCGGCATTCTGGGAACTGTAGTCCAAGGGCGGCAAACCCGCGCGGCGGGGCCGCGTCGACGAACTGCGTTACCCAGGAAGCTTCGCGGTGGCCGCGCCCCGCTCCGGTTTGCCCCTGGAGGCGATGACTCGAGCAGGGCAGAAGGCGGGGATGGGCCAATAGCGGGCCGCGGTGGGGCGGCCCCGTGGGCTCGGGGCCAATGGGAGCGCGCCGGGAGCCCGGGCGGGGCGGGGTGGCGGTTGCCGGTCGGCTCCGGGCGGAAGTGCGGCAGCCGTGCGGAGCGGGCGTGGGTGCGGGATCGGCCCGGGCTGCGCCTCCCGCCCGTGCGTGAGCGGCGCCTCGGGGCCCGGGGGCTGGGAGGCTGCTCCGGGATGGGGGAATGGAACGGGATGGGGGAGCGGTAGCGCCGGGAGGGGGAAGAGCAGCTCAGTGTAGGGGCTTTGTGAGAGCAGCGACTTGCGCGTGTGTTAAGGGCGTCGCTCCTGTCCCTGCAGGTCTGCAAGCAGCCTGGACCCCAGGTATCCCGGGATGACCGCCTGGGTGCCTCCCGATGCGCTGGGTCGGAGGGTCTCGTGTGGCACCGACTACGGGACTGTGCGCTATGTGGGCAGCGTGTCTCGCACATCAGGTAAAGGTCACAAAAGCGACTAATCTTTACATCTAATGGCTGTTCTCAAAGTTCTATTTATGTGCTCCTTTAAAAACCATTGTCAAGTAGAATGAAAACGTTGTCAAGTAGAACCTTGTCTTTTCCTCATTGTTCTTGTGTAAATATGGCAACTTCTGGATAAGTTGTTGGGGTTTTTTTTAGAAGTTAGACTTGTCAAAAGGAGTGTAAAAAGTACTTTGTGCTGAGGTTGGTTATGGTTTTTTTCTTACAGCAGAAAGGTCTTAGTGCCTTCCTTTTTCCATTGGTTTTCACAAACAGTGCTGACATGGTCAGGGAAAGTGAGAGAGAGAGGCAGGAGCAGCAGATTAACAGACGGGGGTTCTCCTTTGATAACATATTGTATTGGGTTTGTAGGACAAGGCTTTGATGGAGGGGAGCTATAGGGGTGGTTTCTATGAAAAGCTGCTGGAAGCTTCCTCCATGTGCAATAGAGCTGATGCCAGCTGGCTCCAAGATGGACCTGCTACTGGCCAAGGCCGAGCCCATCAGCAATGGTAGTAACACCTCTGAAATAATACGTTTAAGAAGGGAAAGGAAAAAAAAGTCATTGCGCAGCAGTAATTATGTCCAGAGAAGAGAGGAGTGTGAATATGTGAGAGGAACAACTATGCAGACACCAAGAGCAGTGAAGAAAGAGGGGGGAGAAGGTGCTCCACACAGGTGCTCCCCTGCAGCCCATGGAGGTCAGCAGGGGTGCAGAGATCCACCTGCAGCCCATGGAGGAGATGCATGCTGGAGTAGGTATATGCCTGAAAGAAAGTGGTGACCCCGTGGGAAGTCTATGCAGGAGCAGATTCCTGGCAGGACATGTGGACCCGTGAAGAGAAGAGCCAGCACTGAAACAGGTTTCCTGGTAGGACTTGTGACCCTGTGGGGTACCCACAACTGGAGCAGCCTATTCCTGAAGGACTGCACCCCATGAATAAAGGATCCCACACTGGAGCAGTTCATGAGGAACTGTACTGTAGCCCGTGGGAAGGACTCGCTGGGGAAGTTCGTGGAGTACTGTCTGCCATGAGAGGGACCCCACATTGGAGCAGGGAAAGGACTCCTCTCCCAGAGGAGGAAGCAGTGGCAGAAATGACCTGTGATGAGCTTGCTATAACCTCCATTCCCTGTCTCCCTGCGCTGCTGAGGGGAAGGAGGTGGAGCCCAGGAAGGAGGGAGGGTTGGGGAAGGCAGGTGTTAAGATTTGCGTTACTTCTCATTATCCTACTCTTATTGGTAATAAATTCAATTAATTATCCCGAGTTGAGTCTGCTTTGCTCATGACGGCAATCAGTGAGTGATCTCTCCCTGTCCTTGTCTCAACTCATGAGCCTTTCGTTATATTTTCTCCCCTGTCTAGTTGAGGAGGGGAGTGACAGAGTGGCTTTGGTGGGCACCTGCTGTCCAGCCTAGGTCAAATTTATGGGGGCAGATAAGACTCAGCTTAGCTTGTGGAAAGGTCTGGCCAGTCTGGCAGTGAGAGTCAGATGACTACCTGTCATCTTTGAAAAATTGTGGTGACAGGAAAGGGAGATTGCTGATGCCTGGAAGAAGACCAGCCTTGCATACAGCTCTAAAAGAGTCAAGAAGGATGTCTAGGGAAATGTAGACTCATCAGCTTCTGTTTCCGGAAAGATCATGTAGCATGTTCCCTTGAAGTCCATTTCCAAGCCTATGAAGGACAAGATGGTTTAGTTGGGAATATTTAATACTTGTAAAGAAGAACAGTTTGTGCTTGGCAAACCTAATTACCTTCTGTGATTATATGACTGGGAATGTGGACAAGGGAGAGCAAGGGATGTAATATTCCTCGACTTTAATAAGTCTCTTAATAGTGTCTCCATAAAGAATCTTATTTGGAAGCTGGAGAAATACAAGCCAAATGAATGGACTGTTAAAGTGCATTGAAAGCTGTCAAGTGGAAAAGTGGTAATCAATGACTTGATATCAGGGAATGAGTGAGTACTACACAAGTAAAGGCTGGGGTCTGTATTGATTCATGTATGCATTAGTGTCTCAGGTGATGAACAGTGTTCACCCTCAAATGGCTGCTGTGACACAAGTTAGAATTGCAATCCAGATCAAGCTTTATGAACTTTAGGTTTGAGCCCAAGGGATTCAAGAAAGATAAATTTCCACATGTAGCATATCAGTATGGGCCAGGAAGCACTAGCAACTCACACAGTCTGTTTTAAAGGCCTAGGGAGTTAAGTTGGATACTGTCACGAATATGAGCCAACAGCGAGCTCTCGTGACAAGCAGCATACATCTTGTACTAGGTCACTTTAGAATGATGAACATGGCCTGCAAATTAATGGAAGCTGTTATCTCTCTCTGGGCACAGGGGTTCTTGATAAGGTTGCACTTGGAGTAAGGTATCTGGTGTGGGACCATCCCAATTCAAGAGGGATGCAGATAAACTTGAGAGGATCTCAAAGATCTCCTCTCTGCAGAAGTCTTGGAGAACTGCCAAGGGGGTCGAGGGCACAAACCATACACCCGTATTGTGAAAAGAGGTTGAGGGATCTGGGCTTTGGTTAATGTGGTGAAGAGAAGAAAAAGTGGCATCTAATAGCTTCCTGCAGCAATTTGACAGGCAGTCACAAAGATGACAGAGCCTTATTCTTCTTACTAGTATTAGATTACATAATAAAGGACAATGGCCACAGCAGGGAAATCTTTTTCTACAGAAGTAGTGCAGCACTGAAATAGGCTGCCCAGGTATGTTGGAATCCTTCTCTCCTTGCAAATTTTATATATCTGTCTAGGTAGAGACTTACCTGGCTGACTTGTTTTAGAGCTGATGATAATTTCCTGCTTTGAGTGAGAAGGTAAGCTAAGTGAACTTCAGAGCTTTCTTCCAACCACGATTTCTATGAATATGATGCCATGAATTTTAAAATGTATCTACCACTTTTTTCAGGAATTTGGCTGGGCGTGGAATGGGATGATCCTCAGAGAGGAAAGCATAATGGCTGCTATGAAGGGACACAGTACTTTAGCTGCAGGTGAGTTGATTCGCAGCTTTGTCATGTCATGTACGTTGACTAGATGGTCATGGGAAAATGTCCTATTGCAACTTTTAGGCCAAACCCTTCTGTCATCAGTTGGCTGTTATTAAAAAGATGGTAGTTCTGAGTGCAGTGACTAACTAAGCCATAGAGGCTGTTTCATTGTTATTAATCTGGTTACAAGTATTAGAATATTGTAAATACTTAAAAAATACAAGTTATGTTTTCAGATATATGTAATAAAATGAGATTTTTGGATGTTAATAATATTACCTTTAGTTGGTGTTAGAACTTCTACTTTAGTTAGGAAATTGGTAGTTCTTGCTGACCTTCCTTAAATAATTCCAAAGTGAAATATTGGTCTGTATTAACTGTCTGAAATACAGTTTAGGTTTGGACTTAATTTGACCTGCATTTGTCTTGTTAAGGGAAAATACCAAGTTCCTATTGATCATCTGGGTTATATTTGTATCCCTGAGGAACTGTTAAGTATGTTCACTGCATATACTACATGCAAAACATAGTGTAACTATGTGGGATTTTTAAGTATATGCATGAAAGTGTAAAGATTTGAGCACTTAACATGTTTGAAATTGTAGAATACAGGATTCTAGGGTTGATACTCACTGCAGCAAGTTGTTGATTTCCATGCCAGGGGACACTGCAACAGCTAAAAGTCTGTGAGTTAAATAGTAACTGGATGAATTCATAAAAGAAAAAGTCATCAATAGCTCTTAAATGCTACAGGCTGCTATCTCAGTAAGTTCCTTAACATTAAGTGGTGAAGGATGAGAGAACAAAATCTATTCTTTAGAAAAACATGTGTATAGACTCTTGGTGTTTTAGCAACCATTAGCGTGCTTCCAGGAGATGAGATCTCAGATAGGGATCTCAATTCTTGAGGTAAGAATCAACTCTTTGAGTGAAGCTGCATATACCTGTAACAAATGTAAATGTTGTGGTCTTTGAACATGTTCTTAGAATACCTATTCTTTGTACTCTGCTTTTTTCCAATCAGAAAAAGACCTTCTGGAATTCTAAGAGATTAAATAGTAGATCTAGCAGTCCACCATGACACATGGACATAAATTCCAGATTTGTAGTTCTGGTACCAATTGTGAAGATGTAAGCAAACTTAAGTAAAAAATGGTTACCTTATTTTACCAAAAGGATGCTAAAAAAAACCAACAAAACCCTCCCACAACTTAAAATGACACCTCTTTACTACTACAGTTGAGGGAGGGAATAATGTTCCTTTCTAGGTATATATGTGTATAAAAAACATAAAGTTTCTATTTTTTTTTCCTTAAACCTTATCATGAGTATCCGTTACCTACAAGCCTACTTTGCTCACTCCCTAAATTCTGATAAGCAGAAGCAGTTGATGCAGTAGCTTGTACTGTAAACAAATGCAATGGAAGGACTTCTAAAATTGTTTTTAAGGCAATTTTAAAAATAAGTGGCCAGTCTTCGCGAACGAAGATCTGGGAAAGGTCTTTTTACCTTTCAAGCCTGCGCAATGGATTTTTTA
>JAWWLV010000121.1:44172973-44225659 GCA_035041135.1 Platyrinchus mystaceus
GGCCTTAGGGGCTGACGAGCTCCATCTGCCCGGGGGACCCGGGATTCGAACCTGCGGTCTTGGCACTGAGAGACCAGCATCTTAACCGCTAGGCCACCAGGGGTCCCCAATTTTAAAAATAGAGCTTTAAAAAATGTATCTTTCAGGGTGACATTTGAAAATAGGATCATAAGAGGAAAATAAAACTAAATTTGAGATTCTCACTACCAGAGGATCATTTTTGTAGTCCTTATCTGAGTCAGTAGGTCTGCTTACAGCTATGTGTGATCTTTATAGTAAGTTTTTTGAAAATATGACCTAAACTTTTATATGTCATGGCAGTACATTTATCTGGGTCATATATTATGTGGTGATAGCTAAGCTTCTTAAGAATATGAAAACCAAGGGAAAACTCGCCATATTTCAAAATATGCTGACATCATGAGCACATTCATCAACTCTGGATCAGCTAGAAATGGCAATGCATACTCTAGTGACATTTTTGTGGGTTCTTTTCCTTGATAATAGCAACTTGTTTTTTAATAACTGAGGAAGCTATTATTTTAGCTGTCAGCTGCAGTAGTCTATGTGTAATTAAAATATGTTCTATGGTCCTTCACGAGAAAGGAGGGGTAATCAAGCCTTAAATTTGTATACAGCTTTTGAAACCTGTCTTCAAATAGTTTCTTGCCCCACAGACCCATTCACACAGTTGTATGCATGTGCTCTCCTGGGAGATGTGGGTTCCAAGCACACTCTCCTCCCCTGGGAATGCCAGTGCCTTAGCTACACACAGCTCCTGTGGGAGACACGGCTGCTCCAGCTTCTGTATTCCTGCGCTGCTTCCTGACATCTATTAACGTGCATGCTGGTAGAAAGCACCTCTGAGGTCACGTGTGCACGCTGAGCTGTGGAGCACATATGTTGCTCCTCGCTATGTCTGTCCTTGCTGGGCACAAGCTCACCTTGGCATCTGACCAGGAGGCAGCTCTGTCCAGCCAAGGCAAAAATGTGCTGCTGGTGAGGTGACTTTTGATAGCGTCAAACCAGGGTTTGCCTGCTGCTCTGGTACCCTCTTTCTCCCCACAGTTACTGGTGTTCAGGCTTCTTTTATGCTTCCCATCAAGTGGAGTGTCCTCCCACCCCCCTATTAGTCTGGCAGAAGAGTCATATTCCTCACTAGCCCTCCTCTCAGTCAGTTTTGGGTATTCCATTCACATATAGCATTTACACAGGCATTGCTATTTTAGCAGCTGATTTATCCATGCCATTTTGCTGGGGGAGCTGTGTAGACTTCCCAGCAGTAGATGGACAGACTTCTCTGCTTACCTGACAAGATAGGTGTAACATTCTGCTGTATCACACATTTAAAGTACTTTGAGTCATAATTCTCTCCCTGCTAGAGAATGTTTTGTTCTTCCCAGATCACTTCCCAGAGGAATCCTGATATTTCAGCAGATCCTATAGCTAGAAGTATTGACTATATTGAATTGTAATCTACTTCCCCAGGTTTGACTTTGGCAGCAGCCCAGAGAAATGGAGGAAAGTACAGTAAAACTTGTTTCTGTGATGTTCCCAGATTGGCAGAATTGCAGTTGCTGCTCAGATCTTTGTGGCCTTTTTTTCACCTTTGTATTATTAAGTTTTCTTCTGGTGGTAACTTTGACTTTTGCATATTTGTGAAGTCCTGAAATGCCAAGTTATCCATGGCAAAGGCATTACAGGCTTTCATTTTTTTCTTCTTCAGTGAGTTTTCTAAGAGTTCATAAGTACAGACAGCAGTTGTGACCAAGTGTATGTTACTGTTTGCATGAATTTTATGTTTCTGCCCAAAAGGATCATAGAATTTTTTAGCTTGGAGAAGATCTTTAAGATCATCAAGTCTGTCAGCTTGGCACCACCACCATGTCCACCATTAAACCATGTCCTCAAGTGCCATGACCGTGTGTTCTTTGAACAGTTCCAGGGATGATGACTCCACCACTTCACTGGGCAGTCTGTTCCAATGCTTTACGACCCTTTCTGCAAAGACATTTTTCCCAATATCGCATCTAAATCTCCCTGCCCACACTATTGGTGATACAGGTCAGGATGCCATTGGCCTTCTTGGCCACCTGGGCACACTGCTGGATCATGTTCAGCCATTGTTGACCAGCATTCCCAAGTCCTTTTCTACCAGGCCATAGTGCTGGACGGGGCTGTTGTGACCCAAGTGCAGGACCTGACACTTGGCCTTGTTGAACCTCATACAATTGGCATTGGCCCATCAATCCAGCCTGTCCAGACCCCTCTGCAGAGCCTTCTGACCTTCCAGCAAATCAATACTTTCATCCAACTTGGTGTCATCTGTGAACTTGCTGAGGGTGCACTCAGTTCCCTCATCCAGATCATCAATGAAGATGTTAAACAGAACAACATCGAGCCCTGGGGAACTCCACTAGTGACCAATCAACAGCTGGCTGTACCTCCATTCACTGCCGTTCTCTGGGCCCAGCCGTCCAGCCAGTTTTCTCCCCAGCAAAGAGTATACCCATCCACACCACTGGAAGCCAGTTTCACCTGGAGAACGTGAGAAATAGCGTCAAAGGCTTTACCAAAGTCTAGGTAGACAACATCCACAGCCTTTCCCTCATCCTTTTGTGAGTTACCTGGTCACAGAGGTAGATCAGGTTGGTCAAGCAGGACCTGCCTTTCATAAATTCCCACTGGCTGGACCTGATCCTCTGATTGTCTTGTACATGTTGTATGATGTCACTGAAGATGATCTATCTGCTCCATGAAAGAAGAAGATCTGTTTATATGAAATTAGGCTATTTTTCCTTCAAGAATGACAGGTTCACCTCCAGGAATATCTACTAAGAGCACAAACAAACTCTTCAAATACGGGAAAGATGTCAATAACATTTTAGTGTCTATGAAGAAAAAGTGATTGCCATTTAGCAAAGGGAGAATGCATTCCCAAGATTTTTAGCCTGAGAAGGTACCAGTTAGGAAGTTTTGATTGTTTCCCTGTGTGTTACTGTATCCATCAGAGGCTTCTACACTCTGCTGCCAGTAGAACTGTGTTGAAGCAAAACTGTTGTCTCTAACCACTCTTCAAACAGGTCCTGCGCACCAGCAGAACCTTAAGATAGCATCTGCAACTGCAGCTGTCTGTCTGTCTTTCCTTGTTTTGTGAAAGCTCCAACTCAGCTTTCATGTCTGTTTAACTAAGGTAAACTTGCAAGAACTCGAAGTTCTTGCTGATGTTTGCAAAGCTTCTGCTGTTCGGTCAGGAATTTGATACACCATAGCAGATTAGTGTTACTTATAAGTGTTATTGGATGCCACAGCCTGTTCTAAAGCTGAAGGGTTTACCTTACTGCAGTGTGTAGATTCTTCTAAAAGAAGTCTAGTTTGTTGAGCGCTTCCCCTAGAAGGAAGAGATCTGTTCAGAGCCTATCTAGAAAAGATGTGCGTGGATTCAAGCAGCTACATTTTATGACACCTTATGAGCCTGGTAGTGTATTTGCTCTGGTCCTGATGATAATTGCCTGGAGGTAATCATTGCAAACAGCCAGTACTGGGCAAAGAGGCCCTTTGATCCACATTTGCTGCCAGGCTGATAAGGCTGAGATCTCTGTCCTTGGCTCAGAAGCTTGCTTCTGCAGTCAGGCAGCTCAAGTGTGTAACTGTTACAGTTTATGTGATCCTGCATTGCTCTTCAAGTACCGAGAACTGTGCATGTGTGACATTTCCCTCGCATATGAAGAGCCATCATGTACCTGTAATGATGAGCAGTGCGACCACTTTATTTTCTTTTAGCAAAGGATGATGCCAAGTTTCCTCTTTATTCAGTGAAAGCTGATAGCTAATCCAAATTTTAATGACTGTCTTTGAAGTGCCCTGGGCACACAAGCAGATGGGCTGTAATGCTTCAGGCTACTGGATCATGAGTAGGAAGTGTCCTACAAGATGACTTCTGAGACTGGGGTCAACCCCTCCATTTTAAAAGTCAGTAGGAAGTGTCAGCATTAACCAGAACCAGCTGGTTGCCAGGGCCCCACTTGGGCATATGCCACATTTTCTACTTAGTGAAATCGGGCTGTATCTTCTACCGCTTCATTTCCATACAGTGTTTTGTCCTGGCTGCAGGAGATTTTACATACATGGGAGCAAAATCCCTGTTCTTGGACTTCTGAGAGTTCAGCTTAAGTCAGGTTGATCAGTAGTCCGCAGGTTCTTCCAGCTCATGATACACAATGCTGGATGACTGTTTGGATTAGGGTTTATCTGTTTAGTCCCCAGTTATGGAGACTGATTGCTAATAGGTGTGCTTCTTCATTAGTCCAAGTGCTGTACATTATTTGTTTGATATGTACATACTGCTTGCACAGTTCATATGCCCAAGTGTGAAAGTTAATGCAGGCAGTGTATTTTAGGGAAAATGAGTTACAGTGATCTCTCTCCTTGAATACACAATCACTTTGTCTGAAAATATGTTCCCATTGCAGTCCCCTTTCCTGTCTTTCATGACAGCTCCTGAAAAGGTAGAGCAAATTAAGAGAACGGAACTGAAAAAGAAACTTAGGCTGTGCAATGGTATTAAGTATATGTTAGATAATATATAAAAGCATGCATAGTACTTTGAAGTGATGGCAACAGGAGAGAGAAACCCTATGATCTTGTGATCAAAACAAAAAATATAAGTCTTGAGAGATAAATACACTATAGTTTTCCCTTAAATAAAAGGGCCAAGGTAGCTAGTTTCCTTTGCATTTTTTTTTCCCCTAGGGATAGAACTCGCTCCTGCAAAGACAGTGAGGAAGGAGATGCCAATAGAAGTGGTGACCTGAGAGGACAGAAATGGGCTAAGGAATGAGTATGGTGATGGAGAGACCCAAAGGGCTTGGCTATGCCAGAGATAAATGGTACAACGGGAGGGATGTCTATGTGGGCTGTCTAGATTAGCTCTGGTGAGAGGGCTGAGGAGAGCAGAGGGAAAAAAGTAGCAGAACTATTGAGTGCATAGAGATGGTGATGATGAGAAAATGGAGAGAATCAAGGTGATAGGAAAATGGACATACAGCAGGACCTACGGTGAATTACAGATAGACAAGAGTACAAGGGTTTTTTCCAGAGCCCCAGGTAGAATCTTGAAGCTGTTTGATTTAATTAAATGCAAAAGTGATATACTTTGCAAGTAAGCGATGTTATAATTAAGGTGGTGAAATTGTAATTTACTGTTTTAAGAGGTTGTATTAAGAAGGGGTCACATAACATTTAAACTAGTCAAATGTTTGCAAGCTATGAAGAACTTCAAAAGGAAAATTCTTATGAGAAGGTTACTGGATTAAAAATGTAGAGTATTGAAAATGCTTATTGGAAGTGAGAAGTACATACCAGATTTACATTCTCTACAAGTTTGCCTTTCTGCTTGTTTTGTAATCATTGCACTCTGAACTTAGTCACTACAAAACCAGACTGGAAATATTTTGAAAGTAAATAATATGTACTGTCTACCCAGATCCTTCTTTAGGATATGAGAATACTTCTATAAGTATTAGAAATGTTAATGATTGAAACTAGCACTGGAAATTTCCAGTACTGATTTTCTTATGAAAAGAAGTGAGTATATGGTGCCCAAGCTATTCCATCTACTTGTAATAGGTCCATAGGATTCAGGGTCCATGTAAGAGAATTCTGAACTTTGTAGCATTATGAATTGCTAATTAGCCACTTGATGTTTACATGCTGTTTTGAGAAGTTTTATTCACATAAGTGACAGGTAATCATAGCTACCAACTTTTTTCCTGCTGTTTTCTGGCTGATCCTTCTATGAAATCCTCCATCTGCTCTGTGATACCATTCCCGTAACTTGTCTCTGCTAGTTCATCCTGGATACTGTGTTTCCTTGCGAACTTCGATAGAAAATGTCAGTGCAATTACATGGCAAGAAATTGTCATGCACCAAAGTTTTTTAAGTGTTCAAGAAAAAACAAGAAACTTGATAGGACTGAGTAGAACATACATTATTAGCTGCATATTTCTGTTGAATATTTAGTTTTGAAACTGTGACCAAGTTAGTATCAGAAATTTTAAAAGTTTGAGTTTGTATGTATAAGAGTTCCAAGTGCTACAATTTGCAACTTGTGTCATTTGTGTGGATGGAAGGATAAGGTCGCTTTCACTTAGAATTACAAGGGAATTATGCAAGTCAAATATGATATAGCAATGACTATCCTGAGTATTCCTATGGGCCTTAGGCTGTGATAAGATTCCAGACACATTTGTTGTATGATTTAGATAAACTTTGTGTCTATCCATAGGTAGAAGCTTAATTTTCTAGCAAAACTGAGTTCCTAATGAGTTTGGAAACAAAAGAGCAGTTATTTTTAATAATGGCGCTGACACTGTAATTTTGATGTCGGTACATTTGGAGAACTGGTGGTTCAGTTCTCATGGCATCTCACGATGTGAACTCTTCTGTCAAATACTATAAAAGATACTTGGAAAGTCTTAGGTGGTCTCACTGAGTGGGAAGAGTGATGTTTAAAAATAGCCTGTAGAATTGCCTTTTGACTGCTTTGGTTCCCAGTATATTTTTTTTTTTTTTAAGTAATAATTAGTACTTTTGAGAATAGTCATTGTTCCTACAACTTTTCATATTCCACCTTTTCCTGGCTCCTCTGTTCTAGGCATCCTAAAGGAGGATCATTTATCCGGCCAAACAAGGCAAATTTTGGAGTAGATTTTCTTACTGCAGTAAAGGATCGGTATGGATTGAATGATAACCAAGATGTTCAATATGGGGCAGAGAATACACTAGTATTTGGAACTAAGACTGTGGAATTTGTTGGCATGGATTCTGTTGCAGAACAGCAAAGGCAAGTATAATATATGAAAATCTAAGATACACTACTAGTCATTGATTAGTCAAGTAGTATTTTAACTGTAAGGAAAGTAAGCTGACTGCCATGCATATAGTGTTGTCATATGTCTAAAAGTAAGCCAAACTACACAATGGTGGAAGAGACAAGAAATCTTCCTATTGTGGCTTCATAATTTACAGGTTTTACAGATAGGAACTGTGATTATGTCATGCTTGAGTACTCACAATCCTCATTTTGATTTCATTAAGTAGAAGGTGATGATATCTGGGGAGGAATGACAGATATTATGATATTGGCAATCATCATACACATGCATGATCCTTTTTAAATAGATGTATTTTAAAGTTTTCTTAATATTAAACAGTATTATTTAATCTTTGTTTACTCGTATCTCTAATGACTTTGTAACTGAGAGAGGGAAGGCGGAAAGTCACAGTACTGCTAGTGAAGAAGTCTTTCAGTCAGTTCATGTCACGTTCATGTACCTGGAAGGGCAAGAAAGGAAGTAACTTAATGATGTGTATTAAATTGCAGTTTTAGCGGCCACCAGCAGTAGAGATGTGTTAGTTCAGTAGGTGGCAGTCTCCTTCTGAGCTGATATTCCACAGCTATTCTCCCTTTGTCTCCCAGAACATACTAAGCAGTCAAAAATACTTTTTTTTTTTTTTTATAAATTATTTGCTAAGTGATACAAAAGATGCCCAAATAACTCAGAACCTCTTGCAAAAAGTATTACAAGAAACCTGTTTAACTTGGAACCTCTAATTAAATTCCAATTTGCATAGCTGTATTTAATCTGTTTTATCACTCTTTTGTTCAGTTGGATGAGGGGCTTTGGGGGAAGTGTGGGGGAGTGGGAATTGTGGTTCAACCAGACCTATTTTGTAGTAGTGATGTAAAGGCAAAAAGCAGAGATGTTTTCAAGTAAGACTGACATTGCAATGTAGCATTCTCCACACTGTGAATTCCAAAGGAGAGGATATGTATAAAAAGGATGTTATTTATACAGGTATTTATACATACCTCTTTCTGTCTGAAGATTAATTAACAGGATTCTGTTTGAACATTAATTAACAGGATGTTCTTTCTCATTTAGACAGCTGAACAAACTGGTAGATATCTCGGTGCGTGAGTGTGCAGTGAGCCATGCTGGTCAGACAGAGGAAATCAGCAGAACATGTGCCAGTATCCTTTTTTGCTACATTGCATGATACCACAAGTAAAGTACATATTTTAACATTTCAAGTGTTCACTTCAATGAATGGTACTTGTATCCTTTTATTAAAAAATGGTTAAAACTGTAGTTTATATTTAGAAGTTTAATGCAATAGTCACAGAGTTAAAAAGTAGATGCCTACAGTTTACAGTTACAGGAAATGCAAATTGTGGATAAAAATACAAGTATTGTCATAGATTGCTACTGTGATTGCAATTTCATAAGGCTTCAGCAATGTTTTTTTTTTTTAATTTAGGCCTAGAATAGACAGCTCCATAAAAGTACAACTGATATGTTCTGTAGACACCAGAGGTTTCCAATATATAACAAATAATGTGTTCAGTATACTGTGTGTTGTGACAGTGTTACAGAGATAGAGAAAAGGTATTATTTGTTCATTTGAAACGACTGGTAAGAGTTCCTGTCAGTATAGAAATTTATCCATTTTCGGATTTGAAAAGTTAAGCTATCTTATAAAACTGTAAGCCATGTCCATACCACAAATCAAAATAAAATTTGCTGTAACTGAGCAGTAGTGTCTCTTAGCCCAAACAAGTGTAATATACTTCTGTTTATTTTTTTTCAAAACCAAACCCTAATTCTAATTTCTGAAAAAGAAAGTTCTTTTTCTTAACGTGGCATTTCAGATATGAGGCATATAAACCTATCAAAAAATCTGATATCTTCTTGGGAGACAGTAATAGATATTGCTTCTCAAGTTCAGAATCTAGAAACACTTAATGTCAGGTATAATATTCATATTTGGGTTTCTCTTTCTTTGGGACAGGGGCAAAAAACAAGAGGTTCAGGGTTTAGATTTTTAAAGGTAACTGGATACCTCAGGACTCATTTTAATGGGAGATAAGTTTTTCAATACTTTTTTGGTTTTTTTAACTCTTGTTCTTAAACAACTTGTGTGTGCTATATATTTCTACACATCCCTTTTCAAGGAAAGACTAGAACTCCAACAGTTTAGCACCTATGTAAAACTGAGTTCTGGAGAAGTGTTTGGGACAGATGAATGTTGACTGGAGTTTTATAAAATTAGAAAAATCAGTTGCCTGGAAAATAGAATATAGATTTCAGCCATTGAACATTTACAGGACTTTAGGCACTTATCAACATGTTCCACATAACAGATTGCATCATTTTTGTGCAAATTGACTTGTTAGTTGGGGATTATAGATTTAGGCAGTTAGACTGAAGATAAAAAAAATTACTCAAAGTACTTTTATAGAAAAGAAGAAACAGAGAGCATAGAAACGTAAGTTTGCAATGTCGTGAGATGCTCTTACACACTTTTGCCACATCTAAGACAATTAATTCTATGGATCCTAAAGCTCAGTTTCCCCCAAGGCAGAACTGACTTAACAGGTGTGTGTGCCCGTGTTGCAGGTGTGCACTGAGCCTGGTGTGAATCAGGAGGGCAACTTCAGAGCAGGCACAGCCAGTTCAGTGTGTGCTCTCTGGGTGCTCGTGCGTGGGGGCTGCACGGCACTGCCAGATGGGCCCCTCAGAAGCCAAGACCTTGCCGTGACACTGCTGCAGGAGTTTGCAGCTTGCCTGAGAAAGCTCTAGTAACACATCCTCTTAAACACCTTGCTTAGTGTTTTTTAATCAGGTTTAGCAGTAGCTGTCTGTTTGCCTTCTGGGTTTGCAAACCTGTTTGGGTTTTTTTCATGAGAATTTTTTGAAAATTTTTTCTGCATTGAAAAACTGTGAATTAAATGTATTTTCCTTTTCTTTAAAGTCTTAATTCTTTATATCTGTTTTTTATTATTGTTGATATATTCTGACTACCCAGGCAAGTCTTTACTTAGGCCCATTTTTGTGTAAGAATGATGTTTACCAAGTGTCCTGACACTAAACTGAAATATCAGTAATGCTTTAACGAAATGTTAAGTATCCCAAACCCCAGCCTATTTCTGTCCTAAAATGATGCTGATAAGAACTGTGGATCATGATGACAGATCTAGGGGGAAATCTCTTGTACAGTGATAACTGGAAAAGGAGGGAGGATGTTGTTAAATAAAGCTGCAATTCTATCAAAACAAGAAAGAATTCACAAAATAATTTCAAAATAAAGAACATTTCTAGTACACACCTATGCACTGTAACTGGCACGTGCCAGAAAAATTTTCTGGTATGAACTAACACAATGGATTAAAGTCTGTAAATAGGTAGCAGCCTAAACCACCAGGGTTTTTTATTTATTTTTATAGTTAATATTGCAAAAATATATTTTTAAAATAGTTGTAAGTGTTCCATTTTCTTTGATATTTAGCACTGAACAGCTGTTTGCAACCTGAGTGCTATTTGTAGATCTAATGTTACCTAAAGCATATCATGATTTATTGTTATCAGATGCATGAGAATACAGAGAATTTATTTTAATTCACCCAGAATATTTTTTTCAGTTTTTCATTGTTGAGAAGTGTAGAATAGACTGAATGGTTATCAGAAGTTATTTGTGAAAAAAATAGAAAACAAAATGAGATTGATGCTGGAATCTGATGCTTACAACTACAAATTGACACAGTCTGAATTAGTTTTTTATTGTTTTGACCTTCTGTTTGTTTAAAAAAGAAAGACCCTTACAAGATAAGTCTGTGACTGATTTTTTTTTTTTTGTACATGGAGTGTTGGAAGAAGAATAAAAGTGATTAACCATCCACCAGCTCTCTATGTGGAAATTTAACCCATAAGTAAGCATGAACTACTCTGAGAGATTTTTATGAGAACAAGCAGGTAGATTAGACCTTAGGTAAGAAATAAAAACTTCTGTTTAGGGGTGAGTAATGAAAAATTATTTGAAGACTGCAGATTTGAGAATCTTTTTATCTTTTCTTTCTTTTTTTTTTTTTTTTATAGTGATACTTTGCTGTTGAGAGTGGATTTTACATACTTTTGTTTTACTGGCGTCTGGATAGTCATGTAGGCTCTTTATTTTCAGTTGATACGAAGGAGTTTCATCCCAAAAATCTGACTTTGTTTCATTTAATATTAATGAAAAACATCCTTTTCATGTTCAAAACTTAGGGGAAGAAAAGGAGAGAAAGAGACCACCGATGAACAAATCTGCATTCCTGAAGGAGAAAAGTGAATTAGGAAAGAGTATGGTTGAATATAGCTAGAAATATATTTTATTATATTTAAAAATCTATGACATCTTGGCAGTGATTTTTAAAATTTTTTTGGTGTAAACTGTTTTTCTCTTTAGTATGTAATTCCAAACTAGTGACTTAAATAAATGCAATTATTCATTATGCAAACAATTATTGTTTTTACACAGTGAAAACAGAATGAAATTTCCATCTACAACAACTTCTATATCCACTGCATTTTCAAATTTGAAGATTCTGGCACTTAATCAAACTGAAGTAACATGGACAGAGGTAATAACCTTCCCTGGGTTTGTTTTTATTCAATATCATTAGGTTTTTGAGGCCAGGAAAGCACAATAAACATTTAAGCACTATATTATTCTACTGAAATGTAATCATCCTTAGAAAACGTACTGTGGGGTAATTGTACTAGTTATGTAGTTAGTTACATCTGTAAATTGCCAAGTGAAGGTAAAGCAGTTGGAGTATAATTGTCTAAATGAAAACTTTTTGGTTCCTTATAGTTGTTGAAGGTTTATCTGTACTTTTATGCATACAATAGAACAAAGGCAAGTGGAAAGAGAATACATCATTATGACAAGAAATACTTGTTTTGGCATCACTTTGCATCAACAGGAGATTGGCTTGGTATCTTTGCATGTACTGATGGTTCTTGAAATACCTGATGCCTGGTTGTGTGCAACACAGAGCACAGAATAAAAAAAGCTCTGCCTTTTAGGTGCTGAAACATGCAAACATTTAAATGACTCACCCCTGATATGATGTTTTATTAAGAATGAAGTCTGGTTGTCAAATATGTTAGTAGTGGGCCTTTTTTCAGAGATGGGGCTTAGGAATTGCATCTCAGTAGTGTCACATTACTTATAATGGCCTGTAAGTTCCAGACTATTATTTGAATTTCTCAGGGGCAGATTTTACAGTACTGCATTGTAAAATGACATGGATGTTCATATTTTGGCTGCCAGGCACTATCCAGTAAAAGTGGGGTTTGAGTAGAAAGAAGCTTCTTCATTCTCCTGTCTTGCACCAGGGCTTGAAGATGATCCCTGTTATATTTTTGTTTAGTGTCCATTCACTGAGCTCTTAAACCATCCATGGGGTTTATGGTAGGACAGTTGATAATCCTTCCATAACAGCGGCAATAGGAATGGTGAAGTGAATGGAAGAACTAAGTGGCTACAAATACTTTAAATGTCATCTAATGCTCATCAGAATAAATCTGTGTATTGTGCTGTTTAAAATGTTGGCAGCTGCCAGCAGCTTTCCTCCATCCCGGGGTGACCAAAAGGCTGGTTGGAGCCATTGCTGCAGGCAGATTAGGTTTCTCTAGGGATAACTAAATTTCAGAGAGAAGCCTCAGGTTAGCCAGAGCAATTTAAAATTATGTAGGTTTTGCATTTGTTGTTGAAACTCTGCTCTGGCTGACAATTCATCACTGCTGTAGTTTTTTTTGGTTCAGAAATCTTTTTTATAAATCTGAAATTTGTTTCAGTTCATTCCCTTATAAGCTGGGAGACGTAAGCCTGTGCCTAAAAGTGGTGTTTCAGGGTAGTCAAACAAAAGGGAAAAAGTAAAGGGACCTACCTGACATCAGGACTCTGTGAACAAACCACTTGAAAATGTTAGTGCTTAAGCTCTAAGGAGAGTTACTTGAAAAATCAATTTTAAATAGAAAATAATAATGAATATAATCCAGGAAAGAGAAGATATACACTGATTGTCAGTGGGATACAAGCAAAGTCTAAAAGTCCTAGAAATGTTTTAATTAAAGCTAAAACAATTTAACGGGGAACAGCATTTCCAAATAGCTTACTGTCACATGTAAGAATATATGGCATTCTCCTTAAAAGAGATGATTTATTTTTGGAATTTTATATCTGTTCCTTTGTTTTGAAATATTTTTTACAGTAGAGGGACATGCTTAACTGTTATGCAGTTACACATAGCTCCACATTTACATGTCTTGAACATCAGTTTTCAAAAAAGTTCTTTCATTATTGTGTTATTTGCATATATCTAAATACATCTGAGATTTCTATTAGTATACCAGTATAAGAGCCTATTACTGTATAATTGTTGATTGATTGTTCAAAACATAACATATAACCTTCAAGAGAGAAAAATGTCCTGTAAAATATCCTAAAGTTTGCAACCATTGACTTAGAAATGGAATTCATGCATTTGAGTGTAAAGAATTCATATTTATGGTTCTAAAACCTTTTTTTTCTTATTCAGGATTCAAATCATGTTATATTTGTCATTCAGTTTTCAAACTAAGATCTTACATTCATAATATAATCTACTATTATACAGGGGAAAAGAAAAATCTGTGTTAGAACAGAAGTGCAGGATCATGTTTCTGACACTAGCAAGTAGCAGGTAGTTGGGAAAAATTCTAGGCAAAGGGTAAGCATATGGTAAGAGCTTCTTGTAATCTGGAATTGTGTGTCTTTGTGAGTTTGAGACTATGTATCTCTATTTAATTAATCTTTGTGGATTTTTTGTTTCATGATTTATCTAACTGTATTAAGAACCCATTTGAAAATTTTGCTATCCACATCTTTTAACATTCAATTTAACCCTTTTTGGTTTTCGATATTGCTGCCTAAAAATTTCATTTAAAAAGTCCCAATATTTTATATGGCAGTAACTGAGAACACTTATTCTCTGTTTCATAGCTTTGATTCTTGTTTAGCTTCTTTGTACCTTTCCCATTTATATTATTTGCTTCCTGGGATAAAGAGACTAAAAATACAGGAGCATCATGGACTTACAGAAACACTTGTTTCCTGTCATCTTTATTTCTTTTGTAATAGGTCTTGCATTTCCATTTTTCTGTTTTTGATCAGTGGCTATTTGTTACAGCCTCCTTACCAGCTCTCCACAATAAGCCTCCAGTCTTTCCTGAGTGTTAATTCAGTGTCAGATCTGTGACCTTTTGTTTCCATGGAAGCTGAAAATTGGGCAATTTGAGTTTCTTAGAATTGTGATGTGACCTGTCATTTGGTTTTGGCAATTTTGTAATCATTTGGTCAATCTATTGAAAAATCTTCTTTTACTTCAGTTTTGTGCAGTTTTTATATTCCATCCATCCATCCATCCATCACAACACAGGACTGTTATGGAGGAATCCCCCAAAGGTTCTCTATTGCTGAACATGCATCTCATTTCTCTTGACTCTGCAGGTTTCTCATCATGCTTCCTTACCACCAGTAGATAACTATTTTGGTATGTCTTGTTGACAGAGAGAAACACTATCCACATTAGAAAGATAAAATATTGGGTGTTTCCTGCTCTTGCTTTGGAACAGGAAAAGTCGTTATGTCTGACCTTGTCAGTTTTTGTGTGTTGCAGACATGGCAGCAGGATGATGTTCCATATTTTTGTGTGTGAAGCAGTTGAGCCCCAAGTCATATGCTGCCTCTTGAAGAGATCTCAGTGTTAACACGTTGTGTTGTATATATAATGAGACAGTTATATATACATCCAGCTGTATGACTACATACAGCTGTAATGGCCAAGTACAGTGGACATTTGTAGGAGAATGGGTTAACTATAAACATAACAAATTTAATTGGATTGTCCAGATCTCTCAACTTCACTTCTTGTAACCTTTGTAACCTCCTGTAAGCTTTAGGTGACTGTGCACTATGCATCTGTATGTCTGTGTTCTTGCATCTCAAAAACTCTGAATATGCTAGACAGTTACAGTCACATTTTGAAAAGAGGTGGGGGGCTTAAAAATAATTTATTACCTACAAATTCGCAGCAAATAGGAATGTAGATGGATGAAAGAGCCCCTGTAAGTTTCCTAACTGAGGGAGGAGTAGCAGGATGAGCTCACACTTAATCTGACTCTGGAGAATGCACACCAGAAGAAACTCACTGAAAAGAATAATTTGCCACATGCAGGCACAGATCTGTAGAAAGGCAGTCAGTTCCGCTGCTTATGGAATTCCACGTGCTAAAACTGAACAATTTTTGACACTTCCACAGTTGCATATAAGACTCTGTTTTATGCCATATGCAGAGTTTGTACTGCCATTTCCTCACCTTTTCATAGGGAAAACTTGGTCACTCCAGCCCACTGAATGAAATTCTCTCAGTCTCCAGGTCACACAGTTTCAGCTGCAAGGGCAGCCTCAAGCCTGGGACTGTAAGTCCTGTGACTGCAGAAATCATTTGGTGTCACCTGTGTTGGTATGTCCAGGCACTGGAGAGCCATCTGGACAAAAGGGAAGACTGGGAAATCTTTAAAAATTGTTTCTCTGGTTTTGGGAGCTACAGCTTGTTCTGATCATGTTCAGAGCAATTTTGCATAAAATATAATTTCTGGAATATTTTTTCCCAATTTTTGTTATATTAAATAAAGTTTTGCTCTTAGGTTCTTCTTTGTGCTCAAGGATGGCCAGCACTTGAGGAGTTGTACCTTTCTTCTAACAATATTAGAGTTTTGGAAAGGTGAGTAACATAAGTCAGTCAATCATCATGAGTGATGTACCACAAAGTTATGTTGTACATAAAGTTACATTCCTGTAACACATCATTGTGACATAACTGCAAAATAATTGATGCAAACTTCACGTGATGTACTTCAGAACATTTATAAATTAAGCACATGCAACTATATACTTAGGAAACAGTGTTTTCATTAGCCGATAATTTTAAATGTTCTGTGTTTCTGTTTGGGTTTTTTTTCCAATGTATCAGGCCTGATAATGTGCTGAGGACCCTGAAGTTGTTAGACCTTTCAGACAACCAGTTACAGGATGGAAATCAACTGCATCTAATAGCACATCTCCCCAGGTAACTGTAAACAAATTTGCTGGAAATTCTTTGTCCTGGATATTCACCTCCATAGTCTTTGTTGACTGAAATATGATAGTATTGATGTTGCATGAAAGATTAATGAGATCTTGAAGTAGTGGCATTTTGCCCTCTTGAGGAGAGTAACTGCATTATTTAGTTGAGCTATTTTAATATAATCCTACTTTTGTTGCATAACAACACATTCTTAAGCTGTGTGCTATTAGGTTTGCATTTCATACTTACCAAAAAACTATTTTACCACATTTTGCTACTTTGCAGAATTATCATCTTTTGTTGAACACTAAAATGGCAACCATGATTGTAGATAGCCACAAGTGATTAAAATCACACATTTTAAATGCAGGGGCCATTCTGAAAGCTTGAAATTGTTGCACCTACTCAGTGAAAATATTATTCCCTGAACACTGCTGAAGTCTGGGTACTGTCTGTGAGGCTGCTGTTCATTTGTCAGTGATTATGTACCATGTCACTGTAGACCTTTATTTAAAAAAAAAATTAGGTAGTATTTCTTTACAAAAAAACTTCCTGTGCCACGTACAGTGATCACCATATCTATTAAATTTCAGGTTAGAACAGCTAATACTTAGAAACACTGGCATATCTTCTATACACTTTCCTGATGCTGGATTTGGTATGTAAAAAAAAAGTTATTTATTTATAGCTTTATAATTCAGTTTATTTAAAGTTTTCACTGTTGTCTTGTAATTTACTCTTTTTCCTAGGATGCAAGACTAAAATGTTTCCTTCACTAAAACGCCTTGCAATAAATGACAATAAAATATCACAGGTAGGTTACATTGTGATAGTTTCTCATTTTGTAAAATCATGTATCTTTGTTTAAAAATAACTTGCAGATTGCTTTTTAAAATTTTGTCTGATTATAAGATTCTGAGATAACTACTGAATACTTTGATCAACAGAGGCATAATTTAGAAGTGTAAAAACATGTCTTAACGTGTCAGTTAAACTTGTTTATGGTAGCTAGCCATATCCCTCTGCTACCTCAACATTCTAATGATCTGAAATTCTGACTAGCTCCTTGTTTTGGTTTGGTTTTGGTTTTTTTTTTTTTAATTAAATGTAGCACAGTTCTTTCCTCAGGTGAATGAGCAGGATCCAAGTACTTGGTTCTGATGATCAAAAGAATATTTTCAGTCACGTTTATTGTACAGGAAAAGTCAATGTTACCATGCATTATTCTGAAATGAAGTTATGTTTTGTATTTCCTCAAAAGATTGTTCCCTTCCATTTCAGTGGTCATCTATCAATGAGCTTGATAAACTGCCAAGTTTGCGGTCTCTGCAGTGTAACAATAACCCTCTCATGGACACAGAGAAGAACCCAGAGACCCTGATACAGCTAATTATTGCCAAGATAAGTCAGTTGGAGGTTTTGAACAACTGTGAGGTATGTGATATTTCAAGGAATTGCCTGAGTCTGGGGAAAAACATTAAATCACTGCCTGAGGAACTGTCTTCAATTTCTTTTAAGGTTATTGATTTTTTCCATGCAGGAAAAGTAAAATGCCAACTAGTCTATCACCCACATCAGTGGGGCAGTTGGTAGGGCTACAAGACCAACTCCTCTTTGTGAATGTTGCTAACTCACTGGGGACTAGGATAAGGTGGGTCAATGGTGGGTTTTTTTCAAGTGCCTGTGTTGTGTTGAAGTTGCAGGACTGTTAAACAAAAACCATACTCTTAAAAAAAAAAAAAGAAAAAAAAAAAAGAGCAGCATAGTTGGATCTGTTTCAGTGACAGTAATACCAACATTTGCTTTTTACAGTAGGAAAATATCATTATCTAAACCAAATAAAACTTTCAGCAAATGTTTATCATAAAGAAGAACAGAAGCAGTGTCTAACCACAGCTACAAAAAACATCCTTGTGTCATCATATACAGCAAGATCTTTGCTTAGATGTTCAGTGCACAGACTTAGGGGTTGTAGGATTCTTAACGGCTCTAAAATGTACTGAATATATGGATCAGTCAGTATTTGGAAATATGGTTTGTAAGATTCTTGGTGTTGTTAAACACACTGAACACCAAGTAATACCAAGGAGTCGGTGTCGTCAGATTTTATTCTCTGGAAAGTTATACAATTAATACAATTGCATTATGTGCCATTCCTGTGTCAGTACAGATCCTTCCTGCTGAAAGAAGAGGAGCAGAGCTTGATTATCGCAAAATATTTGGAAATGACTGGTTAAAAGCTGGTGGGCATTGGGACCCAGAGAAAAACAAACCAAGCGAAGAATTTCTTGCTGCCCATCCCAGATACCCAGCACTCTGTCTTAGTGAGTACAACTACAGTAAAAGTAGCATTTCCTCAATTCTGGCACTGTGGCAGCACCGGTTTGGTCTGTCTTCAGCTTCTCTTCCCCTCGATGCTTTTTCCATGTGCTGCTACAGCCTTAGGAACGCATTGGCAGGCCTGTGTGTGAGTGGCTTTTGCTCCCGTGGGGCAGCTGCACAGCACTGCACCCTTCAGGGCACTGTGCCTCAGGAGCTTGGGCTCACTGCCTGAGAGGTCCCAACACCTGTGAGCATCTGCCCCATCACTGTTGGTGAGCAGGCAGTGGCTCTCTTCACCTGGGGCTTCTCTTGAATTTTAGTCTTGAAGGGTTCACATCTACATGCACTTTCCTTCACACAGAATATGGTGCACCTGAAGAAGGAGAACTGAAGAGACGACAGCCTTTGACTCTGAAAGATCAGCTTCTGAGTAAGAGGCCAGAAATGGTCAAAATTGTTCTTTCTGCATTTAGAATATTTTATAAACTTAGTGTTTCCTGGGTGTATATGGAGGACAAAAGGTTCAAAAGCCTTTGAGATGTCACAGAGTTCCAGTATGTATTTCTGCTTTCCTGAACTATATCAGTGAGTTTGACTAGATCCCTGCTGTTGTGTACTCTTTATTTCCCTCTCAACCCAAGCCAAATGATTTTATTAATTATGGCAATAGAGAACAGAGGTAATTGATACTCCATTCTGATATGTGAATGGCTTCTATACAGAAGACAGCTGAGGTTTTAACCTCAGCTGCATTGTTTTCTAGTATTATCTTCTTTATAACTTGTTAATTTTAGGACAGATAAGAAAAATATGGGTAGCTTTGGTATTTGGGGCTGTCAACATACTTAATCTAGCTTATATCCTGGACTTGCAAAGTCAAGTAGCTGTGTTTCCCAGATGACAGAAGAACAGAACCTTTTTTCACTCCATAGGCAAAACAGTATTTCAAGGCATTATATTCTAAGGCATTTAGATGGAGGACTAAACAGAACAAGGAATCTAGTTGGCTATATGTAATATAAACCTTTTTTTAAGGATAAGTCTTTTTATCTCTGTAAAAGAACTAGGCTAATAATGTCCTTAA
The DNA here is from genome assembly GCA_035041135.1 of Platyrinchus mystaceus. Lineage (NCBI taxonomy): Eukaryota > Metazoa > Chordata > Aves > Passeriformes > Tyrannidae > Platyrinchus > Platyrinchus mystaceus. Next base: position 44,192,375 of record JAWWLV010000121.1, read on the forward strand.
AATCTATTTGTATGGTGCTTTTGAGGGCCAAAAGCCTGTTTTAAACCAAATAAGCAGTTTCCATTACACTGCAGGTTATTTAAATAAACCAAAATAGAAATTAAGCATTTTTAGGTAAATACTCCTTTTGGCCAAAAAAACATCTTAAGCATTAGGGAGTCACTTCTAAATATTTCTCCTAATTTACCAAAGATGAATAAAAACTTGATTATTTTAATGAAATTACTTTTAATTTTTCAGAGAATAACTAAATGCTATCTTAGCTGCTCAGATGCAGGCTACATCCTAATTTTTTTAGATGATCAGGCTGAGCTAAGGGAAACAATTTGTAATAGAAACAGACTGGAAAGACTGTGCTCCTGCCAGAACAGCCTTATTGTTCTTTCACTAATGCCTCACCATTCTTCCTTAAGCTTTGACAATTAAGTGTCCTGAGAAACCTGAACAGAAGCCAGTAGAGAAAAAGCTACCAGGTAAGAAATCTTGGCTTGTGTTCAAGCAGTTGTTTTGTAGCTCCTTCTCAAATAACTGTATTAAAGAATGGCAGCTGCCTCTAGCTTTGTCAGCTCCTAAAGGCTTTCCTCTGTCATATAAAGAAATGTCAAAGGTAGAAATGGTTTGAAAAAGTCACTGTTCTCCTGGCCTTCACACTTACTTTCAGTCCAGCATGAAGATTGAAAGTTGATGCTTGTCTTATGACCTCTGCTGCTGGTTTCATCATTAATGTGTCTGAGGCAATTAAAGGCTAATTAACTGGTATTAAATCTGGTAGATGTGTTAACCAAGTAAGCAGAATGTGAAGTCCCAAAAGGCAACTACGTAGACTGCAGATCTAGATACTGAGGTCTAGGAGGTAATACATTAAGTTAGAAATCTAGTTCTATCAAATTTGTCTTTTGAAGTTTTAGTTCTTCTAGTGAAACCATAATGGATAAAACTGTTCTAAATCAAGCTGATATTTTGGAAAGATGTGTCAGAATGGAGTCTGAGAGAAAAGACTTAAGCTTTATTCTAAAATAAAAATCACATTTATTATCACAAGTTGCATAAAATCAGATAGATACAGCTTTTACAAAAATGTTTGATAGAAAAATATTTGTCTAAGTACAACATGTGGTATTACAGGAATAATTCGCTATTGCTGTGCCTTTAGATAAAGCTTCAAAAGAAGTGAAAGTTCAACCAAAATATTGAGCATATCTATTGCAAACACGGGTATTGCCTCAGGAACAAAGTACATCTACTCATTCAAGAACCATTACAAAAAATATCCCTTACTATTACTGACCATTATATAAACAACTCTGCTGACAATTTGTTTGGGACTAATAATATTACACCATTCCTAAGAATGGCACTAGTTCCACAGTGACATTCGCTTACTTGTGCTGGGAAAGCCAAGTCCTGGTAATGAAAACTTCAGGGAACAGTTGCCAGATGCAAGTAGTCAGAACGTGACTGATATGTGTCCCAAAGGTCACTTAGTTTAGCACGGAGAAATACAAACTCAAAAATGGTAAGTTATGAAGCCGTAACACTTTAATTTGGTATATGGGATCCAAGCGCTTAAACTGCAGTAGCATATCCTGCTGTATCCATCACAGATTAAAGAATTTTCAATTTGATATTAGCAGTTACGATTTCAGGTACCAAAGATGTTACGGCAGTGTTAGAACTGAAGCAGCAATACAGCCTTTCACTGTTGCTATAAGCAAGTAAAGTGAAACACTGGTACTTAGCTACAGCTCAGGGGCAGCAGCATTTTTTTAATAACTTTTCTTTCTTTCCCCTTGACAGAGTCTATGACTATTCAGAAGGTGAAAGGACTGCTCTATCGCCTATTTAAAATTCCTGCTTCGGAACTGAAACTGTCCTACGAAAGTTCTAAAGTAAGTAAAAAATGGGTAGTTCAATAATAAAATACTTAATGCTGCTAAAGGTCAATAGCATGTTCTAAAATACTACCTAAGGAAATTCATTTCACTTCAGGAGGGCAGTCTTCATGCTGTAATTTAGGACCTAATTTCATTCCTGTAATATGACAGGTTCTCCCTGACTGCAATTGCCTGATGTATATTTGGTTTACATGAAGAGATTTCAGTTTAAGTCTGATAGTTTTTTTTTTTTTCTCCTTTCTTATTCTAGCTGGAAGGAAAAGAAGTTGAACTAGACAATGACTTAAAGCCTTTGCAGTTTTACTCAATAGAAAGTGGAGACTGTGTGTTAGTACGGTGGTAAGAAGGGACTCTTTTGCTAGACTGAAGGAAAAGCCAACACAGGAACTGCAGAAGAGTGACAGAGTGCCCGCAGGCACTACAGACAGCCTGTGCCTGAACACACCTATGGGCGAATACGTGGTGGCACCAGAGGGCTGTACAACTGTACTTTCAGCTCCTCAGCTCAATCATCGGCCTCCCTGAAAGCATCTGCTCATTTCTCTTTTTTGAGAGATACCAAATAGTACTTACATGCTTCAATTAAATAAAACTCAAGGTAACCCTTCTGCCAAGATTTTATACTGCCTTCCCACTGCAGTGGTGAGAATTTGTTTTACTGAACTGAGTACAGGGTTTAGTTGTGATCTCTTTGCTTACAAGACAGGATTAGTGCTGCATTGAGAGGCTACTTGCTCTTTGTTTCCACCTATATCCAGCAACCTTAAAGCAAATGAAACCCAGCAGTCATTTTAGAAGTACCTACAGAGCCTTAGACAAAGTCAAAATCTGACAGACCTTTATTCTACCCTACAGTGTTAACATACCACAGTAAAAACAAGTTCTCAGCACAATGCAAAGCAATGCTACTTATTTTACATTCTTTAATGTGCTGTTCCTCAATCTCACTTTACTTTCCCTTGTGTAACCTCAGATTCGTATCTAATAACACTGTGAGCTCTCAGAAATCCCTCCTAAGTTTGCAGTACTTGAAGATTTGGTATGAGCAAACTTTGATACTGTTTTTATCTAAAATGACAATGGTATAAACAAACTAAGCATAAATCCTAACTCCCATTGCTGTCCCAGCCCCTGCACAGATGAGGGCAACCCTTTAGACAGCACAGAACCTGCTGCAGCAAGACTTACCGGATGCCCTGGTGCTGAGCACAGCTCTCCACTGGATCCTGGTACTGCTCTATACTGAGTAAAATCAGTAATTCTTTAATTTACAAAAGACAAGCTAGTTGGCATTCTTAAGTGCATTTATTAATTATAAGTAGGTCTTTACCTTTATATAAAAAGGAAATTTTATCTTAAACATTTTGGTTTTTGTCAGATCAATCTATACTATAGAAAATGAATAGTATCAGTCCACTTGTAGTTATCAAAAGGGATGTGCAAATATTGTTATACTTAAGTTGAAACCCAACATTAAAAGGTACCTTAATATTTCTCATTGTTCCAGGAATAAATCAAAATGTACACTTTTCCATGATCATTATACACTACCCTGTTTTCCAAGGCAAGTCCGTCATCTTTCCTCACATCTACATGGATCTCCACACAGTTCCTTTAATCTCCAGAGCTCTCTCAGTTCCTGGGGAGAGTACTGGGGGGAAGAGAGCATGCCACTCTCACATGTCTTCTCACACAACCAGAGACCATCCTGTTAGAGAGAGATCCATTTCAATAGTTTTTCTTACACAGAATTTAGTCCCCAGCAATTTTCACTTTTAAGAATTGGGTGTTTGTGGTTTCTAGCAACAAACATTGCACACAAATGTCCCCAAATGATCTGCTCAACCTAATCAGAGAACCTGAGGGGTAGGTATGGGGTCTGCAGGTGGTTTGTGGTGGTTTTGTGGTCTTTCTTTTAAATACATCTTCAAATTTTGTTTGATTTTTTTTCCCCCTTGGATTTTAGCTCAATGGTTGTTTCAATTTCGTTTTAAAGAAAAAACATTTCCCCTATTTTATGCTACTTGGAACAGGCATGTTCTCTTTCTGTAAGATCAGACAATTCCTTCAGACTTACTTGATATCGCTTGGGTCCTACAGCTGCCATCCAGATGCCCATGCTCACATCTTCACCCTGAGATGACACATTAAAATAAAAAATACAGATATTAGCTCCAGGAAAGCATAAAGCATGACTTGGTGACCTGGAATAAGTGGCATCATGTACCAGTAGTAAAGAATGGTAACTACAAAAACCTACGTCTGACTGTTTTAGGGCTGTTAAATTAATCCTCCCAGCTTTCTTGTGTTAATACATTGCTCTTAGAAGGACAGAGTACAAAAACAAAGATTACAGCTCCCAAGGTTCTCACTCCAAAACATCTAACATCTGTGTTTTGACCTAGAACAGACACTAAGCGTAGAGACCACAAAAATTCCAAAGCCAGCATTAGCCAGGAGAACTCAACACTAACACTTGAGCAATATTCTTTCCAACTCATTCAGTACATATCATGTCAAGACCAGTTTAAGATAGTCAACCAGAACCAACTGTTTATTACCTGGTATGTCTTTAACCTTTCAGAGTTGCTTGCCAGCCACTCAACAATGTCTTTGGAGATGACATAGCCGGACCCACAAGCAAAGGCTGGATATGCAGGACTTGGATACTCCAGCTCTTGCCATTTCCCAGTTCGATCAACTGCCCAATTTAGTCTGAAACTGAAGACCGTGTTAGGTGTGAGATGATTACAGAGAGCCCTCTGTGGAACCTATGAATACTGCTAACAATTGAAGTAACACTGATAACAAACAGTATTAAGAGGAAGAAGTAGAAGGTGATCCTAATTATAGTTCCTAGCCTCATTTCTCTAGGGCACACATCTAATTGAACACAAGTGCTAAAATTGTAACTATTGTTTGGTCTCAATCTTGGCTAATAAGTTCTCAGAACAGAAACCAATATTGACACAGTCAGGTCTTCAGCATGCTGCACCTTGCTGCTGGGTTTTGAACCAGGAAAGCACATGCATCTGTAACACATCTGGGTCCTGTTAATTAACCTCTTTGGTTACTCAACATGACACAAAGTCAGTGCCTCCAGCAGGCACGGAGATACAGTGATGTTACACAACCCATTTTCCTGATAAAACTAGTGGCTGCTTAAAAACCAGGAAGCAATATGTACCTCTCTCAGCCGTTTTCCAAATGAAACTCAACAAAGCAGATGTTCAAAGGCTGCCATCGCTGAATTACAAAAAAACCTTCCTGGCAGTGGTGTTCTCTAAGCAAGACTATTCACTACCAGAGGCCTACAGAAAGCAAGTAGTGCTCTGCCTGCAGTCTCTCCAGACAAACTCCCAGCCCCAGGCAGCATGGCAGAGCTTGCTGCCACACCATGGAGCCCTATGGACCCTGTCAAACTGCCGTGTGAGGCAGGTAGAAGCGTCCTGCTTTTCCTTTTCGGGAACAGGCTGGTACTGCACTCCCCTGGCCTTACAAATACTTCATGCACTCACAGCTAAGTGGCATAACTATGTCAATGCAGCAGGTTCTCCCCTTTTTACAAACAAGTTCAGCGTTGCTGAGTTCAGTCATGAGCTACTAAGAATTGTCACCTCAGACAACAGCCCTGAAAGGGAGAAATTACAGCTGAGTGGCAGATGTGTTATGAGACCCTGCACATTCTCAGTGTAAACTGACATGTTAAAGCACCAAAGAGATAGAAGTCACATCTGATACCTGAATTCACTTTAGACTCGGTATTTTCCACTCTACTGAATCACAGCAGGAAGGGTTCAACCCCCTCCAGACTGAGAAGCACCTGCTTTGCTAATCATTTTATACTTCCATAGTTATTTCAGCATTGTTCCCTACACCTCACACTTGCCTTGGCTGAAGGCTGTGACTATTAGAGAATTTACACTTGAAGATGTCACTCCTACAGATCTTTGAGATAACCACAAGATAGGCAGCTATTTCACAGGCACTTGACCACACACTTTATGAGTAAGCAACAGTCAGTATCAGATTTGTGAAGCAAAGCAGCAAAGGCCTGTTTTTCTTCAGTAAGCAGATGGCAACAGGAAGGCCCACTGTGCCATTATGCTATGTTGAATGTTATAGTAGTGTAGAGTTTCTGCTATATTGGATGCTATACCAGAGCTGCAATGCATTCCATGAATGGAAGGGAAGATGTGAGCTATTTTGATCCTCCTAGTTATTCACAAGTATAATACAGGCTGGGAAAGTTCACTCAAAAATTCATTGATCAGATCTACCATTTAAACAGCAGCAAAAATGGGTAGCCTGTCACTCACGGATGTCAAAATAAAGTGCAGACCATAAAGGAAATTTTGTTTCTCCTGTTTGCCCCATCTCCTCAAGCCCACCAGAAAAACCACAGAAAGTAATGTCTACAGTTCTTTAGTATGTACTTGCCTTTTGACCTCACTGTGTTGCTGGAATACTTTTATTTACTTAAGTACCATGAAAAAGATGTCTATAACACGTTTTGAAACTAGGTATGATATTCAGCAAGTTTAACTCACTGCAAAGGCACACTCTGAAAGTTACTGTAAATGACTATTTCTGTCTTCTAAGATTCAAAGTTCTCACACATACAGAAGTCCTGCCTTTTATAACTGGCTTCCTTAGGCAGAAAAGGGGAACCCACATGAAATTAGACTTAAATCACTAAACTGTTCACTAAAGACATAGTATCTCCTAAAGACAAGTTAAGAAAAAACTCACTTTCCCCACCAAATGTTTGGCCTGTCCAATTTTTTCTGCATTACACTGTTAAAAACAGCCTCCAAATCAATGTAGCAGTCATCATCTGTCTTCAGCAACAAGTCAAAACTCGTTGATTCAACTGTCCTGCAGCCAAAAAGAAAAGTGATGAGATGCAGAGCCACACACCACAATCTACAGATACACAATACAAGCCTCTGTAGAAGTTTTTTGGGAAGCAGAGGAAGAGGGAAGGAATGTCTTTCCTACCCTTAACTTCTAAATGTTTTCGCTATCAACCAGGGATGACTGCTTGTCCTACAGAAAGGAGATGCAGCTGCATCTGAGGATAATCTTAAACATGGCCTTGTGGATGAGCTGAAAAAAACTTAAAGTTTTGTTCTCCAGGACAGATGGTGGATTTATTAATGAATCTGTCTTAAACAGTACTGACTTCAGGAGGATATGAATCCTTGCTGATGATGACAGCACAGCTGTTAAAAGCCACTGGTTACACATCAGTAGCCTCCTTTCAGGATGAGACAGTCAGTTCAAGGTAATGAGAAGGTTGTAGGTTTTAACAAACATCCGTGGAAGTAACTCCATACTTACTCTTTCTCAGTAAAAGCACCCTTCAAATATGAAAAATGTAATCTTTAATTGTCTGCAATAGTTGAATGTCGGACACTCATAAAATAACCAAAAAAGCTTGAGATTCTAGGAATCATGGCTGAGTTGGTTACAAAGACTGCTTTTAAGGGTAATTTCTCATAACAAGAAAGGCATTTTTTAAAGCCTTTTTTAAATCTTGAAGTATTGCTAATCTGTAAGAAATGATCATGCAGATCTAAGTCTTGGCATTTAAACTTTTAGAACTGAAAGCATGGTTCAGCTTTTCAGTCACATTCATAACCATGAAATTTGTTAAATAAGTGCATAATCTTGCAAGCAACTAAACTGAATTCTGGCTAAATTACAACTGTAAACTATATTTCTTACTCCACAGCAACATCAATTAATTGAAACAGTTGCCTCAGAGTAATGGAAATAATTGAAAATTAGAGGAAATAACTTATTAATCGTAGACAATGTGTTACACTATGAAAATTCTTCCTATCAACCTTCTGTTCTCCCTGTACACAAGCTTCCCATCTCTTCCCACGACTCAGCACTGGTGTGGCCACATCTAGACTACAGTGTTCAGTCTTAGACTCCTCAGTACAAGAGGGGCACAGACATACTGGGTGGAGAGTCCAGCAAGGACCATTAAGATGATTAAGGGGCATCTCTCCAATGAGGAAAGGTGAGAGAGCTGAGACTGTTCAGCCTGAAGAAGAGAAGGCTTGGAGAGAGCTCATTAACGTATAAATATCTGAAGGGAGGGTGTACAGAGCTGGAGCCAAGCTCTTTTCAGTGGTGTTCAGTGACAGGACAAGAGGCAATGGCCACAAACAGAAACACTGAGTTAAGTATACAAACTGGCCAAAAGCCATCCTTTGAAAGACTAAAACTGCCAGTTTTCAGTTAGATACAAATTAAAGGAAATGACAGGGAGACATGACAATTTTCACACCTGGACTCTTAAGAGCAGAAGCCTGTCTTGCCAGCTCATGCTTACTTGAGGCACCAGTGGTCAGCATTCAAGACTATAGGTGTTGTTATTTTACTCACTACACACACCCAAAATTGTAAGAGAGAAATAAAACTTGATGAAGTAAATCACATAAGGCATGTATTTTGTGGAACCTTTGCTGAATCATCTTGCACTACAGACAGCAACATTCTGAAAAGAAAACACCTTATTCTCAACTTACCATCGGTAGAAGTTCAGCAGTTTGGTGGGAACATTTCTGTAAGTGTCAATAACATCTACAAAAACAATATCATCATAGGTACTGCTTTCTTCCTTCAATAAAGTATCTTCATTTTCAAGGTTTTTTATGTGACTTGTAAACCTTTCTGGGCGAGTATGGAGGTTTTGTAAGAGAGCATCACCTTCTGAAAGAAACAACACCCATCATTAAACAAAGATGCATATCTACATACTATTTCATGTGTTTCTTTTAGATCATACATGATCTATTGACAAAATTAATCTGGAAAGGCATTCAAATTAACGGGGTTATGAAAATCTCGCAATTAATTTTAAAATTTCTATGAAATGGTAAAAGTTGCAGAACAATAAAGAAATGTATTTTTGTATAAGGTCTTGCACAGAAAGTTTCAAGTAAAAAAAGTATTCCTTTTCAGTAATAAAACATTCAACTTTTTAAGGTTCTTCAATATAAAGAGCAGTCAGGGATTTAACTATTACTTTTACCAGTAGAGTAAAAAGCTACTGTTATAAACTTACTTGTATTACACAGTATAATAATGTTAATTATATACTTAATTACTCCTAAGTGTATATATCTACTGTAAAAAAACCCCCAAAACAACAAACCAACTAACCAAAAATCCTATGATAAATATAATCAAATAGGCATTGCTTTGATATAGCACAGATGGTCCATGCTGAACAAAATCTCATAACTGACTGCAGGTTAAAGCTAGAAAACTATTGCAGGTAAGGAGATAGTTTGTGGTACTGAAGAACCGTTTGACAAACAAGATGGAAGGCCTTTGGCACACACCTCAATTTAGGCTCCTACACAGATGACAGGACAACAGGACTGCCCAATTATATCTGCAAGGCCTAGCTATAAAAACACAGCAATCGCACTCTGAAAGTCACTGCTGATGCTGAGTATGATGGACCAGTAAGAACACATCAGTGCAAGTGCTGGACCTTAGACATTAGGCAGGGCTCCTATAGAGTCTCTGGGCATTCTGCTGAAATAGGTGTAAAACAGCAACAAGGGATGGAAAAGCTGGCTTTGTTAGGTAGTCATTGCTTGTCAATATTAGACATCATGATACAGTATCTCTAACAGCAGCAGCACTTGAAAAAAATGTGAAAAGTATCAGGGAAGGATTTCATTGCACAACATTTTTTAACTTAATTTTGGATAACAAAAAAGCGAGAAGAGAAGTCTAGATAAAAAGACAAAAGGATGCAAGTCATATAGAGTGGCTGAGAAAAGGCAAGCAAAGAAACCACATCAGGATATTGACCTTAAGCATAAAAAAAAACAAAAAGAAATTAACTACTTACTGAAAGAAAACCCAGGGTGACTGAGTTCACGGAGACAGCACAAACTATACTTTAGAAACGCAATTTAAATTAACTGTTCTATCGTAACATCAAATGTGATGCTACATTTTGCATACTTACCTTGAATAGTGTAGATAAAACCTCCTGCTATTCCCTCTACACCTTCTGTGAGTTCATGTGGCAGTGACCCTTCTCCTGCCTGCTAGGAACAGATTAATGGAAAGAAACAGACTAGTTCATCTCTCATTACTGATGTGTTTTTCCCTATGTTTTTAAGGTGTGAAGTTTTCTGGCAACTGAGAATGAAACAAATTGAAAGCTCTTCTGGTTTAGGTGCCTGCACAATCATAAAATCATAGAATATCCTGAGTTGAAAGGGACCCGCAAGGATCACCAAAGTCCAGTTCCTGGCCCTGCACAGGACCACCCCAAGAGTCACACCATGTGCCATTGAAGACTAAGATTAAGATTTTTAACTGTTCAGTTTTGTGGCATTTTTTTTGTTTTACCTGAAACAAGAGGAACCTGAAAGTTCCAGAAAACTAGTTTTGAAGTTGACAGCAAAATGTAAAGTTATTCTGGCTAAATTACAATGGCACAGCACGTTTAGGCAAGCAACATTGACAGGAAAAGAAACACACTGCCAAAAAAAACCCCCAGCTAGACTTAATTCCATCAATTGGGATTTTAGCACTAGGATTTTTGACCCACATTTTGTCATCTCTGATACTGCTTCACACCTGAGAAAGACAATAAGGTGAGATTTACTCTCTCCAAAATAAAAGAAAATGCCACTTATAAGCATAATTTTTTGCTAGAAGGCAAACTTCCCCTCTGAGAAAACAGGAAAACTATTGAATTAATGATTTACAGAAAGAAACAAAGAAAAGTAAAATGCTAAATACTCAAGACTTATAGGAAAAACAGAAACATGGCGGAAGGGAAGGTGAAGGGACTCACTGTAATGACTCTGAAAACACCTCCTCCATCGTTCACCATCACTTTATGAAGGTTTCTTGAAACCAGGCCCTGAAGATCCTGGCTCTCCCACACAATGGTACCTTCAAAACTCTGGTAAAAGAGCAAAACACCATTTTGCAGGTATTCAAAGACTTCAAAGAATGAAAATCAAACAGTTTTGGTCTTTTTTATTTTAAAATCGTCAACTTCACAGAAGATTTAGCTTGAATGCATGACATCAATGTTTTACTTACACTTTGATAAAAAAAGTTACTCATAAAAGAAATACATCTGTGAAATTCAGTAACACATAATGTTCTTAAGACTAATCATGAATCTCTGTATTAGGAACACTACACTTTTAACAGAAGCCTAGTGTAAAAAGCTTTGGCTTTCTAAAATCATCAAGACTGCATTTAAAAGTTACCTAATGAATTTTTAAAGATCAAATATAAAATCCTGCATTGCAAAGAGAATACGTTAAAGCAGATTTGGAAGTAAGTGCAGCTTTTTAGTTATCTGCTAAACAGAGATCAGAGACTCTATCCTGACACCACCAAAACTTAAAGGAAAATTCAGCCAACTTTATCCTAGTAAAGGTGTCACAAGCTACTGTAGGAGAGTTACAGAACTTTGACCTCACATCATGGCTGATAAGGAAAAAAAAGACAAGTGAATATCTTTAAAATTCTCTGGTTTTAACTGTCAAATCAAGTTATGTCTTATATTAGGCTATGCAAATTCTTGCATTTAAAAGTACTGCATCTCATCTTTAAACTGAAGACCCCTGAGAACATGCAAAAGAACAGGTGGTATGTTGTACAGGTATGAGTACTGGTAGCATTATACTTTTTTATATTTTTAAACAAATTTCACCCTTATGACAAAGGAGTAAAGAGTAGTTGTAGGGTTATTATACTCCTGATTGCCAGATGAGCACATTCTGTTTCATCTCTCCCAGTTTCATAGGAAACACACTGATAGTTATTATGGGCCTTGAAAGAGAGAAAAAACTTGTTTGTAGACGCATCTCTGTTGCTGTAGGAAGTCTGTTTACCTGTACTAACCTCTCATCTCTTCCCATTTTAGCTTCCTTGTACACTAGAAACTTTCTCCAGAAATCCTTCAGTTATTGACACACTGTTAAGGTCTAGATTAGAGTTCAGCTTAATTCTTTGCTTTGCTCCAGAAGTAGGTCTTAACATCTGCAGCAGTCTCAGTATTTAATGACAGCTGTGTATTTCAGAAGTCTCCCATCTATTTTTTATAATGCCAGCTTTATAATCTAATAATAGAGCTAGCCAGTGTTTACCAAGCCTGACTTGCATGCTCAATACCTTCCCCTCATTTGTTTAATTATCTCTCAGTTATCAAAACAAATGGACCATTATTAAAGACCTTTTTTAGCGGCAGGACCCCTGCACACCCTGCACAGTAAAACCTACATGCTCGATTTCTCTGTTTGCAGTGACTGTCATTTCCCATTCCAATGTTTCTAGCTGTAGGGACTGGGCTCTAATCACTCTTCAGTGCCTTGTTTACAGGCACAACCTTTGGTAAGTTGTTAGTGAATAGGAAAGTCCTTTCACGCCTCAGCAACCAGAACCATTAAAATTCTCAGCACTGACTCTTACTGATACTGACTTCAAATATGTACCAAGAGTCTTACTCAGTTATTACCATTGAACCTCAGTGCAAGGTGTCCTAAAGCTGCAAACTATCATTATTCTCCAGGTTGAGAAACTTGTAAGCAAATTTTCTAATGACTTTAGCCTTCAGCTATTCTTACTCTAAGCCGCTTAATGAAAGCTGAGGCCTGAAAATGCTTAAAGCAAAAACATTAGTGGCACACCTGAGACTACATTATCTGTTCTTCCCCATTTAAATTCTAGTCTTGTTGCTGCCAGAGTGCAGTGGCATTTGCAGTGAATACCGAACAGCTGTACTCACATAATGCAGCCCTGCCAAACTCCTAATGTTAAACAGTGCTGTGGTTTTTGTTCCTCTAACTACTCCCCATTAGTAACACAGAGTATGCCTAGTACAGAGTCCCATTTTCATGCAAGCAGCCTGTGGCTTTTTGACAAAATAAGTGCATTGCTAAGACTTGGCTGTAAGAGCCCCTGTGTGAGTTTCAGTTATCTCCTAGTGGTTCTGCTCTTCTGTGCTTTCAATCGTTCCAAAGCTGAATGATTGATTCTGTCTTTCACAATCTGGCCTGCCAGATGCTTATTCGAATGCTGCATTTCCCTTCCTTTCCCCAAGACGAGCAGAAAGAGCAGCACTTCAGCTGGAAGATGAATGAAGCTCTTCAGCAGCCTGTACAATCCATTACTTCTTCAAGGTGGAAAGGCAGAGAAGAGATACTGCCTCAGAAGCCATCTTATGACAATTAAACAGCTTACTAAATTTACTGCTCACAAACAAGTAGACAGGAACACGTGGGCATTCCCATCTCTTCTGAATCACCGTGTATGGTTCAGCATCCTGAGTATCACAGGAGACTACATGCTGTGCATAAGCCCCATTAATCTACATTACAAACATTGTGTTATCCTGTAAGCATTCAGCACATGACACAGATTAAGGAAGCCCACACAAAGAAATATATGAATACTAATATCCTCTCTCCAAAGGAAATACTTGCCATCTGTCTCTCAGGAAAAATGCAATCATTTATAGCAAAATTACAACTGCCTAGAATTTTAGTGTCTCAGAACAAAGTCTTACGGGGAAAAGGCTCATATGATATACTATCAAATTACTGGGTAACTAATACACTTTTTAAAAAAGTAAAATAAACCCTTATTCATTTTGGTATGAAATTAGATTGTCAAAACATATACAGAAAGTACTGCAAGTCATCTGCTGACCCGAAAGGTCTCCTGCCAGCATAAAAACTTGCATAGTATTTAGTTAACCCTGACTAAGATGATAAACCAATCAATCAGCTGCAGATTCCCCTTAAAATGAACAGGTTTCCAAAAGCATTCATTCTTATGGAGCCAGGGGAATAAATCAGAGAATAAACTGGCCCAAATTGTCAGTCTTATCAGTCAGTTTGTCCAGATGACTTAAAAGAACTGCAGGCAGTTCTGACACTGCACATACCTCTGGCAAAATAAACTGCTCTACCGGCTTGTACCACAGTCGGTTCACTTGCACTCCGCAGCTTGGTGGACTAAAGCGAGCACTGAAGATCGCTTCCTGTGAACAACAGAACAAAAAACCGAAATAAAAAAAAACCAAACACCCATTAAAAGTGTTACTACACTACATAGGCCATCAAATGCTCTTAGGTAATAACAAATTACATAAACATGCTCCATTGACAAATTCCCAACCTTCAGAAAACAGTCTCCAAGCTCTCTTATGTTACTAATTTTCTCCTTCACTGGAAGTAAAAAGCTAATGCAGATAAAATTATTAGACTTTGAACATTTAGAATTCAACCATTTAGCAAACATAAACCAGATTACAGTATCATTTTATTTTTATTATAGCTATTATAAACCAAATTCTTTAAAAGTTCATCATAGAAGTCATATTTAAAATTCTTTCTACTGTAGCACAGCCAGAAGTCTTGAAATTCACCTATTAACTTACTGGTAGAGATAAATGCAATATATCAAACAAACACAACAATCATACTTAATGATTTTTTTCCCTCCAGGCTAGCACTAAACTATTCTATCAAATCCATAACAGCTCGGGAGTAAGGAAACTATCAATGAATTTTGATTATTACTTGTAAATAATATCAGTTTCTAGAAATCTTAAAATGTTTTGCCAGAAGATAGACAAGAAAAATTACAGCTGTCCTGCATCTCTCTGCTTTAAGGCACCAAATGTATGTTTCTGCACACGTGCTTTAAATATATTCAATAGTTTATTTTTTATTCCTCAATACATATCAATACTTTAGAACCTCCAATACAATCAAAAAACTGCACACTGGAATTACTTGTAAGTGCTCTTTCATAAGAGCATTTAGATTAACTCATAGCACTTTGTGAATTCCATCTTCTCCTCATCCAGAATGTGGCTCTGCATATGTGTATATATATATATACACATATATATGAATGAAATAAGAATTTACAATGCAACAGAATAAAAATGTGATTTATACGCTTGTCAGTTAAGTACTTCTCTTCTAAATCACCAACCCAGCATGTCACTTTCTGTAAGAACTAAATCCACAATAAAGAGACAACATGCTTTAGTCCACTTTCAAAAGATTACTACAATACTCTACCTCATGTTCTGCCTGGTACAGTTTTACAGTGATGTTCCTCTGGAATCCCACCCCATCAGCCTCATAAAATACCCCAAGACTGGTAATGACAATGGGGTAAAGTACACGAAAATTCACACTGACGATTCTGTCTTCAGATAGCACAGAAGGTACATCCTCAGGGAGATTGAATGCTTCGATTTCCTGATTCAAAACTGTATGAAAAGGAAAGAACAGAGGTAAGGTGAGAAGACTTTTTAGTTTCTGAACTGGATACACACAAAGCACACTGGATATATGCAAAGCATTCTGATTAATTAGTACAGCTCACAAGTGCACAATGTTAATCAAACACTGGAGTAAAAGAAAACACAACAGGCTGCAGACTGCACAAGGAGAAATTCAGTGATACAGCAAGGCTAATAGCAATTGCAACTCAATGCCTACATATCCACAGGGAAAATATTAGAAACACAATAAATCCACTGAGTGAGGGCAAAAAATGCTATCTGACTGCATGAATACCTGTATATTAGCATATTAAAATAATTATTCATGCCATCAAAATGGCATATACTTCCACTGCATTTAGCTACTTGCTTTTTGGCATTATCGCCTCACTAAGCCCTGAGGTGGTATTTACACTTGGGAGCAGGGGATATTACCATTCAAAGAGAAAGCAACAGAAGTTGCATTTTGTGTTCAGTCATGGCTCAAGTGCCAAGCAGTCCTTAGTTAACTTGTAATTAAAGAGCAAAAATTAAATAGAAAATAAAAGATGATATGAAGAATTTACAATTTTAGTTCGGAATTCTGGTATGGCAGCATTTAATCTTTTTCCCTATACTACATTTCTTAGTTTTTCTCTCTCTAAAGCAGAATCTGAAAAACCTATCATCCAGACTTGCTTGGAATTCACGTTGTCACCATAGAAGTCCATCTGACACTCAAGGCTCAGTCATCTTGCTACTTTCTTCACATTTGAACACTATACTGGGTCATTCTGGCTCTCTCCAACTTCACTGACATATGGATCAAGTAAAAATGTATGTTATACAGGAGAGACTGTCCCCTGACACAAGGAAAACGCAAATCCATTAGAAGCCAATGACCGCCCCCTTCACACACCCCGATATCTCTCCCTTTCCTGCCTGCACATGGTACTTACAGGAAGGTTATGCAACTGTTAGGACAGCAAGTTCTAGGCAGCATTTGTTTTCAAGACTGGCTAAGCTTAACTCCCCAAACTACTCTCAGAATTCAGATCATAGAATTTTTAAAAGTTAACTTCTATACCTGGGTTACTGATGTTCAGAAGTTTGCAGGAGTAGGGGTCTTCTCTGTCCTTCACTGGCACAGCACAACCATGCGCACCTATTATAAACTTCACAAGGACACTAAAATAATTTGGTTTTATTAACACCAGTTCTCTTCCCTCCTCCCTCCATCTTCAATCACCTTATTTTATAACAACCTGTCTTTCATAGGGTTAAGGCTTTGCTTAAAAATCAGCAATGACAGTCTGTATGTAGAGCAATCACATGAGTCCTCTCATAGGAGCTCAATTCCAAACCCACATTAGCATTTACATCTCATTATGAGGATGCAGGAAGATTGGCAGCTAGGAATGAGATTCAAGGCAGCCAGTAGACTAAACAGAAAAAGTACCTAAGGTAACACTGAAGGATCCTGAAGACTTGCTTTTCCCAGCCTGGCTTTGTTACTTAATTCAAGTTTGTTTAAATACTCTGCATTCAAAAGGCAGTGAAAAAAAAAAAGAAACAAAAGACATCATAAAAGGAGGAACAAGGACTCTAGGCTATCTGTTACAAAGAAATGTTTCAACTTGGGGTTGTAGCAAAACACGAGGTTCCTCTTTCCAGCCCCAATCATGGTTGTTCCACAGTCAGCAGACAAGCAGTACAAAGAGCAAGAGAACCCACCTTAAGCTAGCTCTTCACCTAGCAGCTAAATGCCCTCCCAGAACTCCATATAAGCTACGAAAGGTCACATTTTTAGATGACTAAAGTAGCTATGCTTCACTCCAGACTGCATGCTGACACCAAATCTGTGAACAGTGAAGAGCTTTCGGTGCAAGGTGTGAGGCCCGTCAGGATGGCAACGTTTCCAGGAATTAAATGCAGCAGAACTTCTCAGCAAAACCAGACCCGTCTGTAGACTGACAGATCTGTGCAAGCAATCAGGAAGGGTCACTCACACTGCAGCAGTTTGGTGCACCTGGTTCAGTGGGACATAAACCTGAACTTTACTGTTGAGGGTGTTGCAAGAGTTTTTTGTGTTTCTCTCAACAAATGTGATCCTGCCCACTTTCAAGTATCCTGGATTACTAAGTATTTCAAGCTGCATACTGTACAAAGCATACATTGCAACACAAAGAAGAGAAAGGCTTATATTATACATCAATAATGAACAGTGGTGACTAATTGCATAAACTAACAGCAGAGTAAAAAAAAAAGTTACAGCCCAAAACAAGAAGTATTCTTATATATTACTAAACAGATTAAAAAAATCTATCAGAGTACAAGATGCTCAAAAATAGAGGGGAAAAAAAAAAGTAAATACCTTTTAAAAAATTATTAAATCAAGATATTTCAGCATTACAGTCCTCACCCCATTTCCCCCAGACCCAAATTATAAAACACTAGAGATTACCGTTGGCTCAGTGTAGGATGTTGTTTCAGGTGCTTGAACCAAGTGTTCCTTATAACACTGCGTAGTTCATGATTGTGTCGAGCGGACAAAACGCCTACAATAACATCATAATGTTTCAGCTTCCACTGAGGAAATAAGGACAGTGGACCTAGAAATAGAAAGTGACAAAGATTTATTATGTGCACATATTACCACAATCCTGAGTTGCAAGCAAGAATTAAAATTCCAGCCTTCCACTACTTAGAGGGGGCTTACAAATAGGAGGGAGAGCGACTTTTTACATGAGCATATAGTAATAGCATGAGGGGGCATGGTTTTAAAGTAAAACAGGGAAGATTTACATTAGATGTTAGGAAGAAATTCTTTACTCAGAGGGTGGTGAGACACTGGCACAATTTGCCCAGAGAAGTTGTGGCTTCCCCATCCTTGAAAGTGTCAAGGCCAGATTAAATGGGGCTTTGAGCAACCTGGTCCAGTGGAAGGTGTTCCTGCCCACGGCAGGGGGTTTGGAACTAGATGATCTTTATGGTCCCTTTCAACCCAAATCATTCTGTAATTCCGTGATTCTGTGATTCAAATGCATCTCAAAAGCAAGAGAACTGAAACATTAAAAACAAACAACAGAATTACTATTGCATTCTTAGTTCAGAATCAGGGAAATGTTTTCAACATGCCAAAACCTTCAATAACATATCTATTTCGTCCTTTCTTTTAAAAGCTGATGGACCACCTTTCTGCCTTAGCATTCCAAGGTGGTACATCAAGGCCTATCTTTTCTAATCTTTTGAAGGTGAACACTACTCTGGCTTCGCACAGGGTGTTACATCCCTTCACAGCGGAGTGCTCTGGCTTTGTTCAAAGCTGGATGTCAACACCAATACTTGTAATCCAGGATTTAGCTTGTGCTGTTTTAATTTAGAGATCATGAAACCTGGACTTTATTTCAAGCTGGATTATGACTGGATAGAGACCTGAGAAGCTCTGATTTAGAGCCTTCAAACAGTCAGGCAAGTAGCTAAAGCAAATTTGCTTAGTTTAATCTATCAGGCATTCTAGAGTTAAGACAGATTTGTATTTAGTTTTAGCAATAGATTGCTTCCCTCTCATCTCACTATTTTTTTCATTGGGCTGCAGAAAAAGAAAACAATTGTGAGTGTCCTCTAAACTACTGCATACTACTGCACACAACTGCACAGACAAGATTCTTTACAATCTAATTTTTAAGAGATCAAAAATACAGCCAAATCTGTATTGTGTACTCCCACTAGAAAGAGAATTCCTCTTATTATAATAATATTATAGTATTATCTAGATTCTACCTCCTGTAAGAGCATACCTTTTCTCCACTTCGAAGCTGATAGATGTTTTTCTTTACAGCACCTGCTACAAGAACTGCTGTGCCAGATCACACTAGAAATCCATCTAAGCCTTATATCCTACCATCGGTGTGCAGCATGCTTTGGAGAGGACTTGGTCTTGGCCTTGTTCTGCTCTGTGCTCAATCAGCATCAAGCGACTTCAGAGCTTTTTTTTTTGCTTTAGGGCTATTTAGCTGTGACTCTCTAGTCTAAAAGCCAAATAAAACTGCTCTGCAATTGATTCTCTAAACTATACAAGAGCAGAAAAAGTACAGTTATGTTTCCACATGTAGACCTTTCCCAGTCTATTTTTCACTAATGTAAGCATGCAAACAGTGGTTTTCTAGAAGATTAAGTTCCACAGTTATTTAAATGAATCTGTACTGAAATGTCTTCACAGGTCATTACATAACCAAGAATCACCAGCTCTTCAAGACAGCAGAGATACATAGACAGACTCGTGTTTATAAGACTACAACATTATAGCAAATTCCTGTGTGGTCACATAATTGCTTTTCACATATGCCTTTTTTTTTTTTATCTTGTTCTTCTTTCATCCTTTGATTATTCTTCAGCCTCAAATGCAAGCCTTCCAATATAAAGCTCATAGGACTAATGCGCTTGTAGATCATCTATAAGATATTGTTTACCCTGATTTGTTTTTTAAGATAACCCTTTTAATTAGAAGCAGAACCATTTCATTAAATCAAAACTAAAGAAAAATAAAACTAAGCGTAAGTCTATGGGGTGACTTGACTCAGAATAGCATAAGTTGGCTTGAATCAATTAAAAAAAAAAACAATCTAAAAAAAAGCTACTCAAATCAAATATACATACTTTTAATTAGTTTCTATTTTAAAATGAGTGAAGCTTTTCTTTATGAACCATTCACATGGGAACAATGTTCATGTAACAGATGCTTCAGAATTAATATCCTATTGCTTTTAGAACAGCATTACAGTGGTCTATATTCACAAGATTGTCTTCTCTGTCCCAGGGTTATGTCATTTTACTTTCAAAACTACTGAAAATGGAAAAAAAAATAAAGGTTAATTTCACAAAAATCTAATGAATCAGGTTTCTGCTTGTTAGCAAATGTTTCTACTTCCTATGGCAAAGTAGGAATAACACTAAATTTTCAGGAAAATAGATTCATGAGTCTCCCTGAACTAGCACTATTAGAAAAAAAAAAAGGCAGATAAAGAGAGAGGAACAGGGAAAAAATACTAAGGCTATTATTCATTTATAGGGATAATTCAGATATTTGCATAAGTATTCCCTGATGCAGCATGATTTAAGAGAAAACACTGCTGACCTCAAAGTCAATAATGATAATTTAGACAAAAAATCAATACTTGCCATGGGGGACCAAACCTATTTATCTTACGTTCTATTTTTGTGCACTCTTAGGCCAAAATTTTAAGAGTGGGTAACAGGCTTAAAAAAATACATACCATATTGCTTTTACCTTTAACTAGTTGTGCAAGACAATTAAGAAATTAAATTTTCTGATTTCAAAGGCAAAAAAAAGTGTACATTTTGTGGTTTGTGAAGGGGGTGAAAAAATAAAAAGAAGAAAGCTACACATCACATTCCACAATAAACCCTAAAAGTGTTGCAAACCAAAGGGAAACAAAAGGAGAAGCCTTTCCAATTCAAAGGTCACACTACCACTAGCTGCCTTGCTTTTGAATTTTTACTGACTTAAAGCTGCATCTCTGATGCATTACTTAGCCCAAGACTTCTCAGTGGAACATGAGACAAATACACAGTGCCTATCCTACACTCTTTTAGCATCAGGAACAACATTGATTTCACTTTGTTGTTTTGCTTGAGGCTGTTAATCCATAGCAAAAGCTACAAAAACATGAAAGGAAGTGGCCGTCTCTCAGCTGCTGAGATCCATTTAATGCTGTACAGCAACTGCAAGGAGTACTTCTGTCAGCCTTAAGACTACTGAAGTCCAGTTTGCCAGAGCTTCGTGTCACAATGTTAATAACCTCCTACTGAAGCTTTCTTGGGCTGTGATGTTTGTAAGGCTCCAACACAATTCTCGGACCATACATGCACTTTATTAGCACAGGTTTTCACCTCAGTAGGAGCTTCAGTAAGCTGCCACAAGATTCTCAGTCACCGATTCTCATGAAAGTTGGTGAAAATGCTGGTCTTTGGGACCTCCACCTGTCTGTCAAGCTTGACTGAGAACAGATCAAAGTTTGGGAGAGATGAAGGAGAAAGTAAACAAGCACCTATATAAAGCACAAAGTTCTGCCTTTAGAAGAAAAGGGTAAAGATGCAGAGGTGTATCTCCTGCTGAGTTGGCCATGGAAAGAGGTCACTGCTGACACACAGTCTGCTGACTCTACTCAAATTTTAACCAACTCAGCAGCAGTCAACAGCTCTTGAGATTTTTCAAAATCCCAAACTACAAAGAGGAACATGCATCTCTTCCTCCCGTGAGATTGATTCTCAAGTAAAATGTCAAGTTAAGCTGTAAATTATGTTTACCTCATTACGAGAAGATGAAAAGAGTGAGATCATTTAGCTAGATTTTGTCAACAAATGCGGTCTTGCTGCACATCTCTCTCTTGATGAGTCTCCTACCAATTACTAAACTTGCCAGTCATTTTTTATTAAGTTTCACATAATAGGCAGCCCACAAAGTGATTAAGCGTACACATTTCATGCAACTGGACTGGAGAGAGAAACAACTTGTTAGTGCCTGCACTGAGAAACACAAGAGTGTAGGCTCACCTGCACTATCAGGCACTGCAGCACCTCCACTGGAAACTGCTAAAATAAGTGAGGTCCACCAAAGGTTGGGCTTTGTATCTTCTGCTACCCATGCAGCCTTTTTTTTCTGTGTGTGCGCGTGAATAAATCAATGAACAGAACTAAGTAGGCCAGGCAGAAGTTATGTAGAATATTCTCAACTAATCCACTTCATAAGATAAGATTAAAAAGGAGAACTCCCTCTTCATAATGAAAAAGCCCATACATTCCAGGGTTTTATCTCTGCCTATTCCTGAGACTTTGCAACCATAGTCCTCGTTTTTAATGCCTTTTTCTTCTCTAATGCTTTGTTAAAGATTCAAAGAAAGGAATTAACCGAATATAAAGATTTATTATTCACAGAATGCTGACTCACACAGAAGAAGAACAAACCAAAGAGCAAAAGCAGCTCTGTCCCCTTACTAATCTACTTCACTGAAAGTAAATTGCTACAGCTCATCTGCATTACATGTTTTGCTGCAAGCCGAGCAATAAGACTCCCCTACAGTACCTACTTTATATCAGAGCTAAAAATCGCCAAGATGTGCACCCCTGGTTTCTGCAGGAGCACAGTACTCCTTGAGGCAGACAAGCTTTTAAACAGGCTTTACAGATTCAAAGAAGAAAACCTCTGCAGGCAGAGGTTTCTGTTTTGTTTGTTTGTTTAACATCAACAGCATTCCCTTAAAGAAACAGCAGGGTCCTTCTGAATTGCAAAGTGACTGTAGTGATACTGCTGGGGTGATGGCACCCTTCACTCCATTAATGATACAGCACATGCACTTTTCTAGACAGAACTGGAAACAATGGCCAAAGCATCAGAAGCAGAGACACAAAAGGAACAAAGCAAATCCTTTTTGCAACGCTGAACCTGAAGCCCTCTTTTTTTGTGTGAAAATGAGGGGTGTGGGTGTGGCGGGGCAGGGGAAGCAGAGCACAGCACCTTTATCTATTGAAAATTGGTTACCAATCCCTGATGCCATGGAAGAAAAGCCTGATGCCAGGGAAGGCTATCTGCTCTCTTCTGGCTGTTCTATTCAATGGCCAGTTTAGAGGATAACAGTGGAAAACCATTATTCAGTCAACCCTGCAAGAACTTCTTCTCTTTGCCCCAGTGCCAAACTACAAGAATACAACTCTGTTGCTGTTCACTAGTAGTTTGCAATGTCTTCAGACATCAGTCCACGGAATAACTGCAAACTCTAAAAAAATTCCAATTCAGTTGGAAAATACCATCAACTCTGTTTTGGATTATTTGTCAATTATTTCAAGGCCTGAGAAGGTTAGGAGATTGTTTTACGGTGGGGATGGCCCATACATGAAAAACAATGTTATACTAAAATCTTATAGATGAAGGCAGGGCAACAACTGACATTTCAGGCAGAACTGCACGTCTACTGCCAAAGCAAACATGACCTGTTGATGGAAGGTTTCAATATCCAAAGCTACCACTCTGTAAGTCTTCACCTGTCTAAAAAAGATGAAATAACTTCATGACCAAGCATACTATTCCCTGATGGACAGGATTAACAGATTTCAGACAATATCTTTTGTTAAGGAAATCTCATATTTTGGCAAAATTTCTCCCTACAGAGCACAACATCACTCACGGGTTGTTTCTACATTTTGGTTCCATTAGGCCAGTGCTTAAAGAATTACATGTTAAGCCACGGGACAACAGATGGCATACAAGCAGACTCTAGAAAATTGTGGGGTTTAATCTGTTGCATAATTATTCACTAGTAAAAGACTGACTCTAACAAAACCAAAAGGGCCAAACCTTAGCTGCCACACACCCCCAGAAATGTAACAGGAATAACGTCTTAAAGAGCATTACCATCAGCAAAGTAGCAGCAGATTACACAGAATGTGTGGGGCTTTCTGATTAGGCACTGTAACTGAAGGCCTACAGTGAGTAATTTCCTACTCAATAAGATTTGTGCCATCAATTAAAACACACAATTAGCAATGAATCCACCTGGAGTGCTAAAAGGAGGTCTGTCTGTTCCTTCTCAAGTTTATGAGGTCATTTTATAATTAGCATTTATCTAAGACTTTTACAAAAAATTAAGTAAAGCCTCCTACCCAATAACTTCTTTTGGATAGCACTTGTTGTAACCAGGCAGACAAGGACTTCAATTAAACCTAAAAGTATGTTCTTGCACCAATCTTGCTCAGCAGTGTGAAATACAATCCCATTAACTGATGAACAAAAAGAAAGCAGGAAGCCATCAAAGTCAGGACATGAAAACAAAGGCCTTTGGTCTCAGAACTTGATTCTATTTATTTTTTTCCAATTAGTGAGTACTGCCTACAAGAAGTGCACTCTATCTTCTGTAACACCATGGTAAAAGTGATCACGAACACAGAGAAAGTCAGAATATTGCACAGGAAGAGACACAACTGAGGGCCAAAGGATGCAGGCAGACTACAGGCATTTCTCAAGGGGTAGTAATGAGAAAGGATTTATTACAGAAGGTACTTCCAATAGAGGAAGAAAAGTAGATGACATGAGGGAAGACTGGAA
The DNA here is from genome assembly GCA_035041135.1 of Platyrinchus mystaceus. Taxonomy (NCBI): domain Eukaryota; kingdom Metazoa; phylum Chordata; class Aves; order Passeriformes; family Tyrannidae; genus Platyrinchus; species Platyrinchus mystaceus. The sequence goes on from JAWWLV010000121.1 coordinate 44,216,682, forward strand.
CACTGATTACATTTAAAGTCATCTGACCTATAGATAATAAAAATTAATTATTTTCCAGAAACGGAAAGCCTATTTTACCAGTAGAAGTAAGAAGTACCTGAATTGCTCGTTTTAAGAAAACAAAGATTTAAAATAAAGACACCTCTGATCTCTGTCTCTATGGTTACATGCTGGAAGTGTACCTGACTGAGGAGAAAGACCCCTTTAACTGAGAGGCTTAAGAACTAAATGGTATAAACCAGTTGCTAGTAAGCTTAGGCTAGAAAAGGGAAAAGGTTTTTAATCAGGGCAACAAGCTGCTGGAACAGCCTCTTCCTACGACTTCCAGGAATCCAAGTGAACAAACAAAAAGTCACCCCAAGTCACTAAGTAAATGTAGGCTGCCCAACTGCCATTTTAAAACAGAGATTAAGAGCTTAACAGAAACAGTAAGCAGAACTGATGGCTGGAGATGTCTATTGCAATCTTATGTTAGTGAGTCAATGAAGTCAAAGTAAATAATCACTAAAACAGGTTATCAACTTTTCAGTAGACTTCCATTTTTGTGTGTGATGATTACTGAGAGAGGAATTAAACTCCTCAAAAAACACAACTGCTGTTCACTCTGCCTTTGATCTCTCCTGGAAGCTAATTCTGTAACTGTTGAGACAGTACACAACTACTGAAACACGTGGATACTATACAGAAATACCATAGAACACACAAATAATGCATTTTTATGTCACAGCTATTGTAAAACATTGTCCCATGATAAGATTTATTTTTTATTCACACCAGGGATTCCAGGTGATAGGTAATACAGAGCAGCTGGAGTAGTAAACAAGGGCGAAAAAAAAGATTACTCAATCAAGTAGAACAAGACTGGCTTTATCAGGCACTACCAAATCCTCCTTAACAGTTTCAGATTCAACTATCCTCTTAAAAAACAGAGACATTTCTTTCTCTTGTATACAAATTCACTAATGTTCCTAAAACACTCTGAATAATAAAAAAAAATACAACACAGAAGACATCAGAGATAAAAGAGGTCCCTTAACTCATCCTTCTTTCCTCTGCAAAGGCAGCCATACCTACAGCTTGTACATTTTGCAGTTCTTTGAAGGTTAAGAGACAGACTCTTCCTTAAATTATCATGCAAGGCTCAAGCCTTCAAAGAGACAGCACATGTACCATATGGAGCATTTTCCTACAAATGCTATAAGTTCTCTTTTTATAGGAGGCATAGGTTTTTCTCTCCTCAGTGTGAATACATTATCCAATAGGTTACAACTAAATAATTCCAGCACAAATAAAACATACACTTGTTCTTTCGGTATTAAAAAAAACACCCTTTTTAAAAATCCTAGTTATCCTAACACTATCCAATACAACAGGATTTTACAGGAATAAACATAAACTCCAACAATAACTGCTCAAAACAGGGAAACTCTGAAAAGTAAAGCTTCTCACCTCTTTCCCCAGCTGTGGTGGTACATTCCTCTCCCTCCTCAAGGCTGCTTTATGACCTCAGAAATTCCCATTAGGCCTTGGCCTTTGTGTAATGAGTTGGGCAGTGAAGCGATCCTTGACCAGACCAGGAACCAGCCCCACAATGGTGAAGGTGGGGGTGGCACTGACCATACCAGGAACTCCTGTTGCCTGACCAAGGAGGGAATGAGAGCAGGAATAATAAGTTATCCCCTGACAGGCCTGGAACATTCCTTACCTGAATTGTAGCCTGAGTGGAATGGTACCATTATTACTGGATTTTTGAAAATACCAGCAATTACCAATCCAGGATGGAAATTTACGGATGACTAATCCCAAATATCTAACAACCCTAAAAACAGTGGTCCTGAGTGAGGCCCTTTGGCTCTCCTGGATCGCAGCAGGCTGCCACCAGCATCTCCCTGAGCAGGACTACTCTTGGAGCTCACAGACTCTCAAGTTTGCGAAGTTCTGAGGATCGGCACTAAAAGTTCATGATGGGGCCTGGACCAAAACCCTACACTCCCAAAGGCCCAACCCTCACTCACTGAAAAATGCCAAGATATTTGAAGCGAGTATTTCACTGAACTCCAGGGGAATTTTTAACAGGTATACCTCTATAGATGTATACACATATTTCCCTGTATATATCTCTTTGTGCCAGTGTGTGTGCATGTGTGAACTGAATTAGATACTCTCCAGCCAGTACAGCATGAACGTTGCCATCTTGGATGTATAATGAAGTCACTATTGCAATTATAATAAATCCTATCACTTTGTATAACACTTTCTAAATGTTAAATAAATCAATGATTAAGTGCTGTTAAATCCTTTAGATATTGATCCTTGATCAAGTCAGAGACTAACATTAGACCTAGATGCACCTCAGCTCCATGAGGAGCTTAAAAAAGCGAGAGGGTCCACTCTAAATCTTATGACTCAACAGGAGGGTTTCCCTTATCCTTTTGTGTCTTCAGTCTCCACGTAAATCATTCTACATTAATTCTAAATTGATTTTCCTCTGTATGTTTCATCCATGTAGTAAGCAACAGAGTGAACCTTGCCATGGAACTTGGTTAAGTTGCCCTTTTATGAATTCATATTAAGCCTACTGTCCTGGTTTTGGCTGGAATAGAGTTTGTTTGCTTTCTTTCTATAGCAGGTACAGTGATGTGTTTTGGATTCAGTATGAGAATAACTGCAGGGGTGGGGGGCAGTGGAATGAGCAAGTTGGCTGCATGGTGCTTAGTTGCCAGCTGGGGTTAAAACCAAGTGACACCTATTCTTGCTACTACCTTTGACGGTGATTCTTTAAGCAACCTAAACCACTCATTTGTGACAAATTGGCATTGTTGGCAGGATGGCAAATTGTTGCATGGATAACCTAGGAAAGCATGGAATAAGTCTGAGTCCTCAGTTCTCAGAAGAATGGGCTCGTGATAACTGGTATGATTGTAAAGCTGTGGAAGAACACCTAAAGGTGGCTGGGGCTATATAAAGGATGGAAAAGAAATTATTTGCAAAACACTAAGTATCTGGTTAAAAGCTGCTTATCAAGATAGGAAGAATAAAAATAAAAAGGAACTGGACTTAAAAGAATTAATAAAACTCATAAAGGCAACTCAATTCATACTCTCTCTGAAAACAGAATGGCTGCAAAATCAGTTAAGGAAGAAAAGAAGAAAAAAAAGTTTGGAGGAAAAGATCAAAATGATGCTTATGGGGGCTCCACATCCTCCTGACATTGTACAGATTCTTTGTTTTCCTCAGATTCCTCTAAATATGAGCTAGACCCAGTATTAAAGCAAACTACATTCTGATTCCCATTGGCACTCAACAACTGATAAAATTCCAAATAGATAAAGGAGCACAAATTTTCATATTAACACAACGGGATGCTGAGAAGCTCAGTGAACCTGGACAGCAAAGAGTTAAAATCACTGCAGTGACTGGAGCAAGTGTTATTTGCCAAACAGCAAAAGTTAATTTATGGCTCCTGGGTGGGAAGCGCATGTCATCCATTTGCTTTGCAGTTAAAGACCACAATGGAACTATTTTGGGGTTTGACATTTTGAACATCCGAATCTGGCGCCTGACAGGCGGCAGCATGTGGTCCTTTGGTTCACATGTTGACCTGACAGAAATCAGGGGGCTACAGTGCATGTACATCGTGCAATCCCCACGCTCCCCAATTCAAAGTTACTGACATACCACAGTACCAGAGTTCTACTGCCTCATGTAATGGAACTTCTGAAGTAACAGCAGACTTAGAAAAATGGCACATTATTTCTAGAACTCACTTCCCATACAACTCACCCATATGGACAGTCAGAAAACTGGGTGGGAAGTGGCATCTAACAATTATCAACTTTTAAATGCCAACACGGCCCCTCTAACAGCTGCAGTCCCCAATATTGCAACTTTGACGGCTACACTACAAGCAGCCACACACCCGTGGATGACTGTGTTAGGTGTGAAAGATATATTCTTTATGGTTCCCTTACAGAAGGAGGATAAAAAGAAATTTGTTTTTACTTAAGAAGGTACAGAATATACCATTACCAATCTTCCATAGGGTTAGGGTTAACATTCATCCACGAATTCTCATCCCATGCTTGCTGAACTTTCACAGTCTCACTCCCTTAGAATGTGAAATTGTACAAATATATAGGTGAAATTCCAATTGGAGGAAATTCCCTTGAAAAGATAGGGGAAGCTGCAGCAGCAGCTGAGCAAGCGCTACACAAAGCAGAAGTTGAGATGGCACCTGAAAACGCCAGGGACCAAGCAGAGAATTAAAGTTTTTAGGTACCTGATGAACAGTGGGTAGTGTGGTGGTTCCTCCAGATACCTTAAGAAAAAAGAACATTTGCACATGCCCCACTCTAAGGAAGAGTTACAGCAGCTTTAGGGTACTGGAGGAAACATGTACCTGGATTTTCTATCATTGCTTGCCCACTGTACCCACTTTTATGAAAGAGAAAACCATGGAGATAGAACCTAGGACATGAAGAAGCAGTCAAAACTCTAACACAGGAACTAAAGACAGATCAATCATTGGGACCAGTACAACCCCACTACCCTATGATAGCCGAACAGGGTTTTGTTCAACATAGTACTTACTGTAACCTATTTCAAACTGGCCCTGATGGACCCAAGAGACCTCTAATGTTCAGCTTGACTGCATTTAAAGAGACAGAACAGGGACGCTCTTGAGTGGGAAAAGGGACTTCTCTCTTTAGTCTGAGCAGTAAACCAGTTGATAAAATATACCAGGGAACAGCCTGTGCAAACCAGAGGACCACTGAATTTGCTAGAAGCAATTCTAAATGGGACTGCTCCCCCACAAGGAGTTGCAAAAAAACCTATGGTGAGAAAATGGTATACCTGTTTGACAGCAATTGCAGAGAAAACTAAATTAACCAAAGGACATTCTAAACTTTCCAAATTACAGATGCCTGCAACTGCAGATCCATTAGTGTTACAAGAACATTTTAAATCCTCACCTCTATAAAACAATCAAAGAGAGATTTGACAGGCATCCTGGGAACAGGATTAAAAGTATTACATAGCACAGATGCCAAAGTTTTAGCAAACAAAATAAGCTCAGCAACAAGTAATTTACACAAATGAGAACACACATTGCAATCTTATCTAGCAACACTGGGAACTAACCAAAAGCTCTTATTGGATATATCACCCCTCCAATTAATTGTGCATGCACTAGGTGCAGCCCAAACCAATGTCTCTCATGCTCTTTGTTTTATTGAGGCTCAACTGTGGGTTCAATCAACTGTGGCAGCAATTGCAAGAGAAGGTGAGGAAGGCACCTTATTGAAAAATCAAAAAATAATCTGGCATAATGCAACTAAATTGGAAAGAAAATTTCAATCTAAACTAGATGCCATTTCACTTATGACCCCACCAACAGTAAAACCACATCTTCTGTTTCGACAACAGGCAATGCTACCATATACACTATATATGCAATCACTGCGTTGGGATTAGAATCCAATGGAAGTATCCTCTATCATGGGCCCAGCAAAATGGGAACAAATAGCAAATTGTCAGTGTTGATTGCATGTGTTGTACAAGAACAATAGGGATTTATTTGTGAAAGTAATACCATTAAGGCCAAGAAATTTGTTTTGATGTTAAACAGAATGATTGTTATTTTGAAATGTACCCCAGGAAACCCCTGGAACTGTACTTGTTGGAAATGGATGTGTTTGTATAAGAATCCTTTCTGATTCTGTATTTACAGACAACACCACTGTAAAATCATATAATCACTCAAATATCTGTATTTATAATTTTACCAAGATTATGGGATGCACCTTTATCTAGTCAACTCCTGTCACAACTCACCAATTGCTACAATCTAACACATCATATCAAGATTTACTACCTACCCCCATTGGAATGAATCTTACCTTGGAGAAAAAACTAGAACACACAATGACCTGTGTAACCTGCTAGAACACATCCAAAACAACAGACACAGAACTCTAATCACCATTCATCATGACTCAGAGAAGGCATACCATGTCCCAGAAAGAGTGAAGAAGGATGCAGAACATCACAAGTGGAATACCTTATTCAGATGGTTACTGACAGCAACAGAAAATTTGAACCTAATGCTGCATCCAATTGCAGTTTTACTATTTTCTGTTGTATTATTCTTGTTACTGAACGTTATTCTGCTTGCTAGAGTGTGGAGGATAGCTGGATGGGTCGCACTGTTACAAAGACCTCTCTGCATATATATACTGCTTAATCACATTTAACAAAACCTTAATAATTAAATAGGCCAACCAAAAATTTCCCTCAAATAACAACTGAAATACAGCATTAATATGTTTACAGGCACAGAGGCAAGAGGCAGGCACACCACCACTCTGAGAGAAAGATGGATTGACTTTAGTCGAAGGGTGGATTGCAGTGGTGCATTATCCCTGTCCTCCTCAATGTCCCTCTATGCTCTGCAGTCTCAGGAATTCTCATTAGTCCTCAGCCTTCGTGTAGTGACTTGGGCAGTGAAATGTCTCTTGGCATGGCCAAGGTGAGGACGGCACCGACTGTACCAGAAGTGACTGTTGCCTGACCAAGGTGGGGAACAAGAGCAAATCACTCATCCCCTGACAGCCTTGGAACATTCTTTACCTGAACCACAGCCTGAGTGCAACGATACCATTGTTATTGAATTTTTGAAAATTCAAGCAATTACTGACCCAGATGGTATTCAGGATGGGAATTTATGAATGACTAAAGCCAAACATCTTGTGATGCTATAAACAGCAGTTCTGAGTGAGGCTCTTTGGCTCTCCTGGACTGCAGCAGGCTGCCACCAGCATCTCCCTGAGTGGAACACCTCTCAGAGCTCATAAACTCTCAAATTTGCAAAGTTCAGAGGACCATCAACGAAAGCTGATGATGGGGCCTGGGCCAAACCTTCCACTCCCCAAGGCTCAAGCCCATTAAGAAATGTGAAGATATTTAACAGGTATACCTTTATACATTTGTATACATATACATATACCTCTATACATTTCTACATGTATATCCATATATGTATCTTTGTGTCAGCATGCATGCATATGTGAATTGAGTTAGATACCCTCTAGCAAGTAAAGCATTAATGTTGCCACATCAGATCTACAATTTAGTCATTGTTGTAATTACAGCAAATCCTATTGAAGCACTCTGTAAATGTTAAATTAGTCAATGATTAAGTGCTGCTAAATCATTTAAATATAAACCATTGATCAAGTTGGAGACTAGGACTGGACTTAGCTGCACCTCAGCTCCATCAGGAGTCTAGAAAGCAAGGGGACCCGCTCTGAACCTTGTGACTCAACCAGAGGGTCTCCCTTACCCTTTTGAGTCTCTGGTTTCTACATAAATCATTCTAAGTCAATTCTATTTTCCTTTGGATGTTTCATCCACATAGTAAGCAACAATGCAAACCTTGCCATCGAAGTTTGTTAGGCTGCACTTTCACAAATTTGTGTTACACTTACTTTTGCTAATACCTTTAACAGTGATTCTTTAAGTGACCTAAACCATTCTTCACAACACCAACTGAGAAACTTCTGGATTTTCTTTAGAAATGTTTGTTAGTGGAAAACACATTTACGCAGAAAAGGTCATCATGAGATTCCACACTGCCACTTCCAACTCCAAACTAATGCTCTGAAGTTACAGAACTGCACCAGAACTATTCAAACACACTTCAGGCTAGAAGTACAACAACTAGAACTCCCGTTCTTTTATAATTCAAGTGCGACCACTGCTCATTTGATATGCAAGAGTCAGAATATAGAAACAGAGACAACCATGCAACTCTGCAGCCTTCAGACTGTGCAAATGCACTGACCTCGCTTCTTTCACATTTGCGTTATTAATTACCACTAGAAATCAGCAGACTTTTCTTCACAGCTGTGTACAGCCTGCACAGGGAAGAGGCACCAGTTGCAGAGCATGGCTTCATTAGAGAACGGGTTACTGGGTCACTAAACAGAGTTCTAAGCAGATCTCAAGTAAAAAGTCACCATCACATGCCATATAGACGATTTCTTAATGTTGTCAAAGAGCTTCTATGGGTAGCTGACAAAAATTTCTGTTCCAACAGATGACTCTTTCCTCCAGGCACGAAGATTGCCCGCCTGAAAAGTACAACTCATTTTATGAGGAGCACAACGTAAGCCCTCAGGGGGTCCGATTTCACTTGTGTTGGATCACACCCGGTCCTATGAATAGCTTTGGGCAGCACAGGGGTTTTGAAGACCGCTGAGGCAAACACAGCGCGGTGCAAAGAGCTATTCGTAGGACCGGGAATGAAGCGACACAGGCGAAATCGGTGGGGATTTCTACCCCACGTGCCTCTGTGGGAGCGGGAGTGCACCCCTGGCGCAGGAGGCGTTCGGGAGCAGGGGGTGCTGCCTGCGGACAGCGGCACCGCACCCTCGGCAGCCCCGCACCGCCACCGTGCTCGGCACCTGCGCTCCGGGCGGCGGAGCCAGCGCTGCTCCCGCCGCCGCCCCACGGCACAAGCGGCTCCCTCCCGATGAGCCCCCGCAGGCACTCCGGGCGCTGCTCCCGGAGGATGCCCCGGCCACGGCATCCCTCCCCTCGCCCCCCTGCCCCGCCAGCCCCGCCGCCCCGACCTCTCCTCGCCAGGCTCCTGGGGAAGGTGGGGGAGCCCTGCCCGCCCGGGGTGCCCCGGCATCCCCCGCCGCCCGCTCCTCTCCTACCTGCCGGGTGGCTCCCGCGGCAGCTCAGCAGCAGCCAGAGGTGCAGCGCGACCCCGACCGCACAGGGGCACAGCAGCACCAGCCAGTTTCGCATTGGCCGCCGCCGCCGTAGCCGCCGGCCCCTTTTCCTCCGCGCCGGCCTCTCCCAGCGGCGCCGGGGCGACGGCCCGGCTCTGCCGCCCGCGGCTCCTCCCCGCTCGGCCGGGCCGGGCTCGGCTGCCCCGCGGCCGCCGGGAGCTGCAGTCCCGCCCCGGCCCG